>JAJGOT010000008.1:1415000-1725000 GCA_022457155.1 Cladopsammia gracilis | reverse complement strand
CCTTGATGTTAACGTAATGCTCATCAACGGCAGACTGGAAACTGACCTTTATGTTAAGCCTACAGACAAGCATCAGTATCTCCTTAAATCATCCTGCCACCCCTCTCGCACCAAACAATCCATCCCGTTTAGCATGGCCTTACGATTGAGAAGAATTTGTTCTACGGATGAGTATTTCAACACACGTTCGAACGCACTCACATCCCATTTAATCAAGAGAGGATATAAACACCGTTTTATCGAAGAAGAAATAGAGAAAGTACGTCTGATTCCTCGCAGCGAAGCCCTCGAAACATCTAAGAGAAAAGAGTCTAACAGAATCCCATTTGTAGTAACATTTAATCCAGCCCTTCCGAACATACGTCGAACCATTTTCAACAATCTGAACATTCTTCGTTCTTCACAACGATGCAAAGCAGCATTCCCTTCTCCTCCTCTCATATCGTACCGCCGATGCAACAACCTCCGTGACATTTTAGTCAGAGCCAAACACCGCAGACCACCCCTCCAAACACCAGGAGCTTTCCGCTGTAACAGAAATAGGTGCAAAACGTGTCCTTTTATCTCAGAGGGAACCACGTTTTACACCTTTTTCTCTACAAACGAGCAACAACAAATACGACACCACATCTCTTGCTCATCTACGAATCTCATATATATGATACAGTGCTGCAGATGCAAAGTACAATACATAGGAGAGACTAAACGACATCTCAGCGACAGATTTGGCGAACACAGACGCGCAATCACATTCATCAGCCTACCGCCATTTCAGATCACTTTACTCTTCCTGGCCATTCAATCAACGACATAGAACTCATTCCCCTTGAACTCAATAACTCTGACAGAGACGCCATTCGTAAGGCCAGGGAAGCATTTTTAATTTAAAAGGGCAAGACTCTTGAACCCTATGGGGATGAACAGGAGCGATGAAACTTAATATACTTTCTATTTTTATAGTAGCCTTTGTAAACGTTTCTGCTGTTTATTTTTGTTAACCAATCACATTTAATCTTTCATTTGAATCATTTTATATCTTGTAACCGTTTTATTCCATTTTTACTTAGCTCTTTGTAGCCCCTGATGAAGGTTAGTTTTGCCTAACCGAAATATTGGGCAATAAAATACCCTTTATAGCTGTCCGATCAGCCTTGCATTTAGTTTTAAGTTTTATTCAATACTGCTGATCCTGATCTACACCAAGATCCGGCTTCACTTCGCCGTGCTGTTTGTCCAAGTGGTCCTTGCTTTATTTGAGAGTTACCTGTTCCACTGTATCTACTTTTGTGCATCGCGTTAGATCTGGGTACAAGAATACGTACGCATGCACTGCGAGAAAATTTTGAACCTGCGATACTTGGGATTCGGTGGCGTCGTTTTGCAAGCAAAAAATAAAAGCAAAACAAATTTAGGTTTTATTGTTTGTTGCTGTTTACTCGTGACGGATACGGCAACGAGGTAAAGTTTGCTCTTCATTTTTCATTTTATTCTTTTTGTTTTCGTCTGTTATTTGTGCACTGCATTAAATCTGGGGCATTTCTGGGTACGAGAATACGCACGCATGCAAGCAGAAACAAAAAAGCGAAACTAATTTTGGTTTTATTTGCGTGTTGTTGTGTTACATAAGTATTCCCCGCAAGTAACGTACATTACCGGTACGAGTACAGGTAGCCTCTTGTTACTCATGCGCGTAGCGGCATGAGTTATAAAATGGGCTTCGTTTTGTGTCACGATTTTGCATGCAAATTTATTCACGCATATTTTAAATTGTGCATTTCCGATTCATAGCTTTGCTCTTTACACTTACGGTTTAGTGACTTCCGGCTACTCTCACTTCCGGCAAAACATCGTTACTGAAGTGTCACGACAGCGTTTCCTGCAACCGCACTCACATTAGTAATGTTCTCGTCAGGTACATATTATTTTCACAAGAATGACTGCCTTCATTGTGGTACAGCCTTCATTAATAAAACATTCAATAGTAATGTGGTTTGCAAGCACGATGACTGAATGAATCCATGTCGAACGTCTTCTTATTTAAATTATTAAAATATAAATTGCTTCTTTTCTTATGGTACATTGAAATATAAGACAAATGTTTGATACGCATGCGCATGACAAACATTTTCCGTCATTTGGTCTTATTGGTGTATAAGTCAGTCCTGTATTTCTCCCATCGCGGTGAACGTTGCTTTTATACACAGCATATAACTAGAGGCCGGATTTGTCGCGATTCTGAAAAAACTAAGAGCTATTTTTAATCAGAGTTCTTCCGAGGCAAAAATGCCAAACATCGATCTCTCGCACTGATAAGCATATTGTCAATTTATTTCCCTTTTTACTGCCGATTCTTTGCAATGTCTGTATCGGAGCAGTCCTCGCTGCCTGTGGTGAATAATTTCAAGACTTTTTTCAAGAAAGAACAATAGAAACACACGGCAAATTAATAAAAAATTTGGACTTCGGGACTGGACTTCTGTGGATTATGGACTGGGGAATGCGTGTCATATCAATGTCGATTTTTACTGACTTTATTGCTTTTTGTGGTTACTAGGTTACTAGTAACCACTAAGTTGTCACCTGTGTAAGTAAGTCCGACTTTCCGAAGCGCGACGTTGTGCCGAGTTCACCAGATTGCTGTACGATAAGACAGTTCTGATATCTTCGGATTGGACGACTCGATTGTCAAGGCAGTTCTGTTTGTAAGTGCGTTCTTTGGATCCTTGGGAAAGGTAAACGAAGCTTTGTTGTTCTTTTCACTGCTTTACCAAGCACAGCTTTCACAAAATGTGGCCAAGTATTGTTTTCAAAGGTTATTTTAGGTGTTTTCGTGGTTTGGAAAAAGGTTTTAGTGAAAAATCGAGCTGTAAATCGAAGTGTTTGTTTGCAGACCATGAGCCGATCCGAACTCATGATTCAAACGGTCCAAACGCCGCCAGCATTTCATTTCGGTACCTTTGACCATTCAGAACTGCTTTTTTTTATTAGCGAAAGCATTATGCGAATCAACTTTCCGGATAAGATTGGCATTGATTCTATAGAGCGTATGCACATGACGTCACGGCGGCCATATTGGTGTACCAAAACAATAGAACGGCGGCCATGTTGGTGTACCAAAACAATCCTGTGGGATTTGAACGCTTTTCTTATGTTAACACTTTCTTTTGTTCCAATAAATTTGCATAGCTGCTTGCCACGTGATTGCATACGCTCTATTACACAGGAAAAGTCAGCAATTTTTGAAAGCATGATAAAAATAGGTTGCTGAATTGAATTATTTTGTGATGTTTATTATATTTTCGCAGACGCTAGCCGGTTCCGCGCCGTAATTAGAATACAATAAACTGAATAAATCGCCAAGACTTCCAGAAGCAGAAAATCACTGAATTCTGATACATGTTTGACTCTTTTAATCAAAGGAAAGACATTTTCATTCAAGGAAATATGACTTGTTACGAAAGTTACTGAAGTGTCACGACAGCGTCTCCTTCAACCCTACTTACATTACTAATGTTCACGTTAGGTATATATAAGACGTAGACGAATCACTGGCTTCATTGTGGTACAGTCTTCATTTACAAAACATTCAATAGTAAACAACGTGGTTTGCAGAAACGATGACTGAATGAAAGGAGTAACTCTTCTCCATATCGGACATCTTCTTAGCATGTTTAAACTATATCGTAAAACTTTCTTACGCATGCGCATAAGTATAGGCTGCTTGGAGCCTCTTGTATGATAAAAGGTGTTTATAAAAACGTTGAAGCTGATCTAGATAAAAAATTATATATCGTTAAAAGACTGAATTTTCGCCTGCAACTGCAGTCTTCATCAGAGTAACTAAAATATGCAGTTCGAGTGTAATATGCTAAAACTAAATTAAGAAGTTACCTTATCCCCTGGGGCTTCAATAATGTCTTATAGACAGAAGGGAATGGCTTCCGCTCGTTCACCGAATTTTTGTCTATTGTGGAGTGCCATGATTCCAAAAAGATTCTTTTGTGCCAATTATTGACATTCTTTTCTAAAATTTCCACATAGCTAGTGTCAATGTCATGGTCAGTGGTTTCGGCGTGATCTTTTATTGCTGACTCTTTGTTATTGTTAGTTCCTGGTTTATGCTCTCCGCCACGTGAATTCCATGATCTCTTTGTTTCCCCAATGTATGTGAAATCACACGATCGGCATTTAACCTTGTACACAATGCCTTTTGTTTTTGTTTCTTTTGGGCGATCCTTTGGTTTCCTTTTAACACCTTTTATCATATATGGATACTGATCGCCCATCAAATATTTGTATTTTATGTTTTAGCGCTTTTTCCTATCTTATATTTATTTTAGTTGTTGTTTAATTTACAGGACCCCGTTGATAACAGTGTTTCATACACTGATGGTTATATCCTGTTAAAATATTCGTTATTATTATTATTTGTTTCCCGCCAAAGTTGCATCGAAAAAATAACTACAAAAATTCTGCAAAAAAAATTGCCGAGTTAGGAGTAAATTTTAAGCAATTATTTTTGTTTTATTAGCCAATTACATTCTCCGACACACTCTCCATTGTGGAGGCTTTTTGCTCAATTCTTGCCTGTAAGTTTGATATCTCCTATCAGTCATGAATTTACATAAAATAGAGAACATTTTATAGGTCATGTTTGTTCAAGCTTAAGGTCCGTTTACACATGTGATTTGTATAGGTAATCATACGGTTTCGAGTTCAATTTGGAATTAATTTGCACGAGTGAGTTTTTCACAAGTGCAAATTAATCCCAAATTGAACGAGAAAACCGTATGATTACTTATTAATAAGATGATACAAGAAAAAATTTGCATCAATTTTTTTTTGCAAAATTTTTTGCTTTTTTGCAAAATTTCTGCAAAACATTTTTGCATCAATTGTTTGGATCATGTGTACTTAAGGCACCCGTCGGCCGACTATCGACCTTCACTATCGGCCGAATATCGGCCGAGTATCGGTCGACATATCGGTCGACATATCGGCCGATACTCGATCGACATACGGTCAAGTGTCGGTCGACATATCGGCCGATACGCGACCGAGATGTCGACCGATATTCGGTCGGCATGTTGACCGGTGTATCGACCGACATATCGACCAAGCGTCGGTCGACATATCGGCCGATACTCGATCGATATGTCGACAGACATGTCGATCGATGCGCGGTCAGTATGTCGGTCGACACTCGGTCGATACCTCAAGTGTTACGTTACGATGAACTGTCGGCGGCATCTCAGGTAAATTAAGGCATGGCTCACCAGTTATTTCGCCCAGAAAGTCAGGGGGTGGTCTATCTTTTGAGGCTTTATTTGTAACAGCGTAAAACTTTGGAAGGCTAATAAGTCATTTTGACATGTCATTTTGACATGTAAATGTTATATAAATTAGGTTACGTGACTTATTACGGCCAAAAAGTCTTTAGAAATCTTTAAGCAAAAATGGCACCAGTTTATACCAATAGTCATCTATTTTTACTGTTCTTAAATGCTTCTCAAAGTAAACAACAAAGGATCTGTGCCCGGACCTTTTGAAATATTTTATTAATTTTGAAAATGAACGACATTTTTTTACTAGTGCCCAGTCCCCTCGAACAAGTAATTTAATTTTTCAGGCTTTTATTTTGATTATCTTAAAAAGTCCGGGCACAGAAATGATGTACCCAATGGGCTTAACATTATAATCCCAAAGGCAGCTTCCGGAAAATAAGGAAAACTGGTGCCATTTTGCTTAAAAAAATTTTGAGCTAAAAATAGCCCTGTCTGGTCACGTGACTTAATTTACATACGTCATGGATGTCAATATGACAAGTTTGTCAAACATATGAATCTATCAAAGTTTTACGTTTGTATAACTCAATCCTCAGAAGATAGACCACCCCCTCACTTTTTGGGCGAAATAACCGGCGGCCCACGCCTTAAATTTCTTGAGATATCGGTTGACTGTCGGTGGTATATCGGTCGACTGTAGGTGGCACATCGGTCGACTGTCAGTATTGTGTTTTTCTAAACGTCTTTCTTTTGCTAATTATGTATGATCCCCCTCTTCCTCCCCACTCCTGCAATATACACGCTGTAATGTTACACCTGCATTCTTTTCATGCTATTGTCCATTTACTTGTTCGACATCGGCGTCTAGAACAAACATTAGGTCATAGCAGAAACCCATGAGTGGGTTGAAACATTCATTTTTTGCTTAGTACCATATTTGGAAACCCCTCGGTCCCTCGAGATTGGAAGCAAGTTGTTCTAGCGAATTGATTGGTTAATATTTTTAACTTGATTTTCCAAATATGGCTGTAACAACTTCTAAGCAAATTGAATAATCAGAAGCTTGTTTTGAAGCGTACAAGAGACAGTTGCACGTTTCAACCCACTTATAGGTTTCTGGTCATAGCAACGTTCAACAAAGCCATCCATTTCCATGTATATTTTAATTGATGCAATTTTTGTCGCGCTCTCCAATGCAACTTTTTTCGCAAGTGTAAACTAGTCAAACTGGCGGCGATTTCTTGTGCGATTCGGGTGCGACATTTGCTTTAATTTGCTGTGATTTTCCAAAAATCGCCGCCAAGTTGCATCAGGTTTCGAACATGTTCGAAACCTCTGCGCCGATCGCGCCCAAATCATACTGATCGTCTGTAGTTTTTAACAGCACTACGGTTAAACTAGCGATGCTAAACTGGCTGTTCCTGAAAATAAATAAATAAATAAATAAATAAATAAATAATTTTAAATGAAAAATATCTAGAGAGCTTCTCTTCGGGTCTTAACGGTTCTCAGTCTTTTCCTAGTGCCAATGCAGAAGTATAAAGTTTTTCGCTTGTCCTCAAGGAGTTTAAAACGCCATCTTCGCTCTACGTGTTCTATGTGTATATTTTATATATCTATGTCAGTCTATTTTGTTTGCAATTATGTTTGTTTGTGTGAATGATATATATGTACTATCAGTAATATCAATCAGCTGTTAAATTTGTTAATTTAGCCCGCGGGCTCTGTTTAAACTAGCTATACACGTATATTGTATATGTGCTAATCAGATGTCCCTGGATAAATAAATAAATAAATAATTATAATAATAATAATAATTATATATATTGTATATGTGCTAATCAGATGTCCCTGGATAAATAAATAAATAATAATAATAATAATAATAATAATAATAATAATAATAATAATAATAATAATGAAACGGGAGAAATGAAAGTCGAAAATCAGGACCATAGGAAAATTCCGCTCTATCTCACGGCTTTCATTTAAGTTGTCACTGGCTGTAAGAGGCCTTAAAATCAACAGGCATTAAGTCAAAACCAGACAACACGGACTTCAACTTATCATGTGCGGATAATACAACTAGATGTGAGAAATAAATGGAATTGAATTTGAATATCTATTTTTTAATTCCATAGTTTCAGCATGACTTTATTTCATCGCAAGAACATACTATAATGATAAAGACGAATTGACTCCTCGAGATCCTCGAGAGGTGTAATCAAAATATTAAAACGGACCAAGCTTTTACGGTCGGAAATTAGGTCGAAGGATTTCATTTTATGATAGACACATTTCAATTAAAGTGCACAAGAAATAAATATTTAATTGTATTTAATTAAGAGGCTGTCAAAAATAGCAATGACCAATATAAAATGGGATACGTATAAATCATTCTCAGTCACCGTTGAAAATAAAACGAAATAAATGCATACTTAATTTTAAATTTCATATAAACTCCAATGCTATTTCTATTTGTCGGTGATGTCGAGCAAACTTTCCAAGCAAACGCTGGTCAATCAATCCAGGTGAAAATTGCGTTTTTATAGCCTGACGCGTTTTGTCGTGCCTGTCACCGGTTGTATTTTTTAGCTTTCACTGATTTAGTGGTTCATTCGTTTGGTTTCACCTTAACAACAGTTATAATAAATCTCTCTATGATCGTTTTCTTACTTCTCATTAATACTCCTTAACAAATTAAAACAGTGATAACGTCATGTCAAACGCATGAAATATTGACGTTGAAATGGGATGTGAAAATTTAAAGTTATCACTGCGCTTGTCTCGGAAAGCCCCCAAAATATCAATATGCAAAATACTTCTTCCTTTAATAGACCCAAAAACAGATCAGCCGAAAATATGCTAATGAGTTACATTTCAAACGCACTTTAAGATCTCTATTATTATCTGATGCGCTCGATGCATTGACAAGGTTTCGAATAATGAAAAGATTTTTCTGGGATTAAATATTAAAATCGAAAGCGAAAAATGGTGTAGGTTGGGTCCCAAACTTTTTTTCCTTTTATAGTATTTTTCTTTTCCTGTCGCGTGACTTGTTTTTCATGCTGTATTTTGACTACAATACACGTCGTCCGAAATCCGACAAATTGCTTCGAAGCTTTTGTACTCAGTGGAGGTTGGCATCCTTTTAAAGAGACGATATTTTTGTTTTCTAATAAATCAGTAAAACGTCTTAGCCTAAGTCCAACTGCGAAGTGGACTTTAAGAATAGTACATCTTAAAACTCCGCCGGAGGCGAAAATTGAAACCCCCGACGGGGTCCTAAAATTAATTGTTATTCAACCGAAATGTTGGCGCGCGTAAGGTATTTGACTCACAATTTTGAATATCTGAGACACACGATCGAACGAGTCCCTTATAGTTTCCAAATTACACTTTATTGCAAACATCGCATTTTCGTGTTTACCGATTGATTGAGGCGAAATACCTTTCGCAAACAAGTGCTACAATGTTATTTACAATTCGTCCTTTAAATTTCACTTGAAGTGCTAAATTCAAATACAGAGCATTATGATGAAAATGGGATGTTTTGAGTTATAAACTGGCCTAAATTGCATATTCTATGCCTCGCAAATGGCTCCGGAGAAAGGACATGAGGTATTTAGCATACAAGTTTCCGGAGTTCATCCGGTACGCTTGTCTGATATCCGCGATTCGCTTTCTAAGGCTTTACCACTCCACTTACAGTTTAATAATATAAAATTTTAAAAGATGAATTCAACCGAACAATAATATTCCGTGATTTGTCAGTTGCGTGTTTTCTATGCGCCTAACCTATCGTGACGGTCGCTGAGTATAAAAACTTAATTACCCTCTTTTCGCGCCCGACTATTGAATCCTCGACAGCAACACTTAAGGTGAAATTTCGCGGTGCACTTCAATAGTTTTTGAAAAGCCAACAGCGCCTCTTGGTGCAATTCACAATACTTTCTCATTAGCTGTCATTTAGCTCGTCCCATCAACAAAGGACGCACAACATCCTTCACTCAATTATCCCAAATTATGCGCGATTCCTGTCAATATTGTTCGATTTCGGGACATCTGCTGGCGTGAGCTCGGATTGGGTGTTCCATGGCAAAGCCCTTCTAATGCAACAAATTTCGTCCAATGAGAAATCAGTTGGTCACAGGCAATTTACTTCCATGGGCCACCAAACGAACCCATCCCTCTCAATATTCAATAGTTGAATGTTCTGGTTCTACGCTTAACTTCGGGCGTATTCCTTTCAACAATGTCGTTCGAAAGGTCTTCGTTCCGACGTAATTTTCAGGGATGGGTTGAATTAAACTACGGCGAAAACAGTCGAACAAAGACGATCACGCGAAAAAAGTTTAACAAAATCTGCAGATATTTGCTGGGAGAGCCCCAAATCGAAACCGATGCAAAATTTCGCTTCTGGGTCAAGTCGAAAGGATTCCGCATTGCTCACGCAGATGACAGTCAAAGCTACGGTGTTTTGTACGTACCTGTGAAGGTTCCCCACACCAGAGTAAGTCAGATTGTTCTACAAAGGTTTTGTACTCAATATATTTGACTTAGTACGCTTTTGTTTGCTTTCGATTCTGACTGTGTACTGTGGGATGTCTTGTGCATTTAGAGCGTGGAGATGCTGTACCCGTACGAAGACAAGATCGGACAATCAGCTCGCTCGCAGGTTGTCGAATACCGCAGGGTCGCCGTAGCAGACGATTTTTTCGACATCATAAGCAGCGTACACATTAACGAAAGAGGAGTACATGTTGGACAGAAAAAGACTTACAAAGCGGTGAGTTGATCAGTGTTCAAGTGTACGTAATGCTATGTACATCGATCAATGTAAAACTGCAATTTACCAAAACCACCAAATATTTCCGAAAACTGAGCCATTCATTCTTCGAATGGTATTGAAGTATTGAGTCAAGCTAAATATTCCTAATTGTAAGAGAGGCATTGTTGCTCTAAGAATCTAATCCTTGGTGGGTGCACTCGACTGACTCGATTCTGTCCGAAAGCATGCGAGGTGCACTAGTGTGGGATAAAAATATTTCTCATGGCCTTTTAATTATCCATGCGGATCAAAACTGATCGAGCCGAAATGCGACTCAACATGCGCGCTAACATTCAAGTTTATCGATCGAACATAACGAATTTAAACTTTATTCAGTACACGAGGTAAAAAAACAAGGCTTTTCAAAAACACCTCAAAGGGGATGTGAATTACAGGCGAAAAAACGTGCTGTATTTTTTTTAATAAAACGGGTATATTGGCTGACCCCTCAGCAGTAGAGAAGTCCCAATAGTGAATAAGCGTCTGCACATCCCAAAAAATGTACTAGACCCATTGGAACCTTCTTAAATCGCATTACTGTCGGCGCATTTAATTCTCCCTTAGATTGGCAGCGAAATTTCTCGGCATTGAAATTTCTTGGCAGTGAAATTTCTCGCCTTTCATTTGTATAAAGAGATAAGTTCGCGTGACTGGCCGCGTAGTTCGCTCGGGCCGTTTTCCATATTCAAATTAGTAAATTATTTTTATGCTAGAGCGAACAGAAGGCGACTGTATTGATTGTAAAACAATTATCTTAGGCTTTATTTATCTCATTTCTGTGTTGAGGTTTTTAAGAATCGTTAATAAGGACAGGGTTTGCTTGGCTGAGCGAATCCAAATTTGGGATGTATATTCGCTGCGTTTTAGATTAGCCTCAACGTCATATAAATACGATAAGAGCGCAGAATATAAAAAATTGATGTGGTTAAATGGGACGCAACAGTAAAATGAAGGTTTTGTCAAAACAAGTTCACTTATTCAGAGAATATCTTGCCGTAGTTTATCGCACCGGCAGGAGCACAATCACACTTTTATTGCCACCCGGATAATTTTATTTTTGATGCGCCTTAGGTTTTGTCTCACGACGCTCAAATTCGCATTTTAGCCGCATTAGGTTTTGGTGCACTTAATAAATAAACTTATTCATTTTTTTTTTCACCCATTAAATTTACGTTTTAATTTTTCATTTCTTATTTGGGATCTTGGCGCACATGTTATGGATAATTGCAGCTAAAAGGGTACGCTTTCACTTCAAAGTGAAATTTCAGCTCATTTTCGCCTTAGGTGCGAGTCAGTGTTGACCAGATTTGAGTACATTTTAATTGTGATTTCTAAAAAGTTTGAAATGGCGATTCAAAAAGTATTGTTTTCAGATAACAAACCTGTCCAAACTGCACTTTGACAAAGTACTATGTTGATAGTCAACTGACTCGAGTAAAATAATTTGCAAAATTATTCAAACAGCTGGCAGGCTCGCACGATTTCTTTCACAAAATCGCATCCACGAACGCGCTCGCTTTCGCAGCCAAGTATTCAAAATTGTAAACTTTATTTGTTCAACAAGTAAAATTACTCGAAATGTTTTCTTTAAGCTTTGGGATTTTGTTGTCTTTTGATTCTATGGTGTTTCAGATTGGATATTTTCTTTAAATAATTATATGCATTTTGATTGTCTGTGCGCAATGCGAAATTGATGTACCATATTCTCAAAGTGGTGTCGAATTTTTATTTTTTCATACTCTATTTCCACCAATAAAGTAAATTTGTGTATGTATTTCAGTTCTAGTATCGTATAACCACAAAGAGGTCCATTCCTGTAACGATTGATACATCCAGTCTCTTGAATTTGGAAATGAAATCTTAATGACATGTATGCAATGTCTGGGTTGGGTGGAGTAAAATTAAGTTCGTGGTAACACGCAGAACAGTGAGAATGCTGAAGGCAGTCCTACAGTTTTCATCATTAAACTAATATATTGAGCCAATTCTACCATTTCTCTCATCAAGTCAAAGTATTATGATTTTGCTTTTGGCAAATTACTAAGCTAGATCTTAATCAATGTGTCCTGAGTGAATTCACTCACTGGAACGAAAACCGTCAAATTAGCGCGCATAAGAAAGTTTGCTTTTACACAAAAAAGATGACTAAATGCTATCTTGTTCCAAAGCTTAAAAATACGTATTTTTAGTACAACTGCAAGGAATATTGTTTACATCGCGAGGACAAGTATAAGCCGTTAGCGAACTAAGCCGTTGCTTTTAAAGGTCTTATATAAAATATCTGCTGGGATGTTTATAGTTTTACAACAGCAGATTTGCTGGAGGGGAATTGCGATGTTCCTAAGACACCTGCAGAAAACTCAAGTTAGTCAAGGGATTTTGATCCAAAAGAGGTTAAATAATAAATGGAATGAAAATAATGACGTCAAGCAAAAATAAATAGACAACTAGCGAATGAAAACGCAACAAATGCAAGCGCCAATATCCTATCTACAAATAAAACGCATTTGGAACAGGACTGCATGTGTATAGCATTCGACTTTCTCTTCTCCGGTCAACTTTAGTAAACTTTACGTGGAAATAAACCAAAATCCAGCGCCTCAGGGAGTTGTGTTTGGTAGTTATTGTCATTTATTTCTCGTCAATTCCATTTGTCGCCCGAGGCATATGCGAGGAAACAATATTGCTCTTTTCATCTTAGAAAGCTTTTAAAATAGTTTTTCAAAGCTCAAGACCATTCTAAATCTGACAGCTTCCTCGCAAAATCGTTTTTATGGATTTTTACGCGTCTGGAATAATTCCGGTTTTACCTCATTAAGTGGACTATTGCGAAAACTTACGAAAAAACTTTAGGCATCATTTCTGCACACTTTAAATACCGTGAGATAAGCCGTTTTTAAAATAAGTTACAATTTATTTTGGTATCTTCCGTGTGAGACGTGAAAATAACAGAAATAACGCTTGTGACACTAAGACGGGATGATGGACTCTTATTCCGCTTACACCACGCCAAAAAGAGGAGAAAAGAAATTATAGAATTGAAACTAACTTGAAATACTAAAAGATAAGCAATTCGTTGTTGAACATTTTGAAGATTAAAAAAAGATGTAAGATTGACCAACATTACAAAAGTACTGAACGAACCCACGACTTGCTTCCGTAAATATTCCGGCTCCTTTTATTCGGTTGGACAAGTTTGGACAGTTTGAAATCCATGGATTTTTAAGTCGGAATTAATGCGCTTTTAGTGTCTGGCCTGTAAAATGCTCCTTCTTTATATATGTATAATCAGAAACTCACTTATGTATTTCTGGTATAATATATATTTCTCATGTTTTTTTTTTTATTTAGAAAACATAGATATTTTTACGCACAGTAAGAAATAAATGAAAACTTCCCGAAGCAGATGTCTTGCAATAGGGGTACGGAGACCTCATATATTGTCAAATTCATTAAAGTAAGACAAATTTAATGACATATAACATAACCACGGTATTTTATGACCAAAAGGTGGAAAAACTGATGAAGCGGCAGTAATGTTTTCAAACTTAGGAAATAAAGAATTGCTGATAAAACTGCTGGTTAGTTTTTCGTAAGTGTTTGGCGGAAAGTAGACTAGAAAACTAGATTTTAAAGAGAAACGAGACAGTGAAGTGACCTCCACAGACAACTTCACACATCATTCAGATGCTCTGATATTGTAATATCTAACAGCATGAAAACTGACCATCTTGATAGAAAAAAGAGGCTGGTAATCGAACCAACTTTTGAAACTACATTTAAACTCAGTCAGTCCTCTTATGTTGCATGCCGGCCCTGTAAGAAACACTTAATAGAGTTATAAGAGAAAAATATTAATAAGTTTAACACACTTACGACAGTGAGAAAATTTGTCTCGGGAAGGCGGGGTGATTAATGGCCTCTTCACAGCGCTTTCATTTTATTCCATCTCGCCATGTGTCATATTACTGCATCCTATTCATTAACCCGAGACGTTCTTGTCAAAGAAAAGTCTAATAAGACATGCGCGTGTGAGTGTGCGTGTGAAGATCATTCCTGCTAGGTCAGCGAGGTCTTCCTTGGTACTGACCAAATGGAACGCAGGTTCAGGAGTCTGGGGAGGAGAAATGCGGGGGGTATGTACTGCAAAATGATCCCAGAAATTTCTAAGGGCTGTCAAATTATAAATCGTTGCCTTTAAAGTCCTTCTGGTTCTTCTTCATGCACTCTAATTAAGAAAAGTATCTCAGTATTGAGAAAATGCTTTTTGCTATAGTTGTAGGCAAAGCTTACAAGTGATTAAGGATTTTTGATTTCCACTTGCAGTGCGTTACAAGTCGGGAATTCTACACGTGTGGTACCACACCTTTAATTACAAGTCGAAGGCTTGTAACGTTGTCAGCATTGTACTCGTTTTCGCGCTTGTAAAAACAAGGATCCGGTTTGGAATTTACAAGTGTAATGTTGAAGTTACTGCATACAGTCGTTCCCAGGAACCCTACGTAGACGTTTCTCACGTCCGCGAGAGTAGGAGAACACATGAAGACTAGGCAGCAATTCTTTTATTTTTCCAACTGACTTTTTATAAATTTTGTTTTATATTGCGAGAATAAATCATCTATTGCCGGTCTTAGTACGCATCAGTACATCCGCTCTTATTAAATGTAAACCTATAATTTGAAGACAGTTGCAGACTGACATGATAATGTTTTTTTTTTTTCATTAGTGAATCCAATAAAAGTCATTTGGCCATCTTCGTACTTACCGGATCCTCATTCATCGGAAACAACGGCGCGTCTTCGTTAAATCTTCGTGGCAGCGCACGAAGGTTTTTTTGTTTCTTCGAAAACAATCAGTAGATCGATAGCACGTGCACTCGTAAGCGCTACGAAAGTGACTTAGTGACAATCTCTCAACCGAAAGCGCTCAGACAATTTTGGTACCAGTAGCCTCACCGTAATGTCTGTTAATTCTCGCCCCTCATCTCCCCGCATTTTTCTCGCTCGCTTTTCTTCGCACCTTCCCCAACTATTCGCACTTTTCCCGCTATCTGAACGCCTCGAAAAAGCTACAGTTTGTACTAACAATTACCTACTAACGTAGTGAACAATTATGCACTTTTAATGTAATTGTTTTTTATAATGGAGCACAATATTCGTAAAACGCATAGAGAGGCTTTAGTTCAGTTAATATCGCGTACGGTACAATGAGAAAAAAAAATGGACACAAAAATAACATGACATGCATGACAGATTTAAAGCGACCGACCTTTGTACCCGCCAAATTTCCAGAATTAAATTTTACAAGGTATACAAAATCGGTAGCCAGAATTAATAGAGCGGTTTTACTTGAGTATCTTGCAACCAAAAGTAATTACTCTGAGATGAACGCGAGGCAAAATACAAGTATCGGCGTGCGTACCAGTCACGATTGGTTTTGGTTTTCCAATTCTGATTCAGCTGAGATGGTGGCGCGAAAGTTTAACGCCAATCACAAAGCGCAATAATGAAATTAAAACCAAAAGAATTGCAAACTTTGACGCTTAATTTAAAACCGCTCTTTTTTATTCTTGAGACTGCAAGGTTCTTATTTCTTTATTCAAACTTCATTCACACTTGTTTAGGTTGCAAATACGTACGCATTCCTCCCCCGTGAGGCAGTATCCTATTATCTAATGAGCTGCAGTACCTGCAAACAGAGAATCCAGCGGTTTAACTCAATTCTTCTGAAGCACGGTAGACCGCTGTCACCTGTGTCTGACTTGGTAAGTATGGTATCGATAGCAGCCATTTGGTCTCCTTGAAAAGGCGGTAAAAATAGAAAATATGTTCTGGGCAGCGCGTGAAAGGAAAGGGGACTACAACTTCCTCTGCCGTTCTCATTTTCAATTTGTGTGAGTATTTGTTGGTGTTGTGGAAACTGTGTGGTGTGCTGTCTGTATTGTTTAATATATTTTTGTTATTTTGTTTTTCGTCATTTGGTGATCGCAACATCCCACAAACCCAAGAAACTAGTTTATTGGAACCGCATACAGTCAACTCTCTCTTGAGAGACCACCCTTGATGAATGAATATTTATGACGTGTTACGGTTGCTGTTATTGTTAAGAATCGAAGTTCTTTTGTATGCAACAATAAGACAACCGTAACACGTCATAAATATTCAAAATCGCGGCGCGCGGGAAATTTAAAAGCGAAAACAGGCGATATTCGTATCCATTTTTTTGTACACTAAAATTATACTTGCACCTGATTTTAAAAATTTTTTATTTAGACTTTATTTCCAACAATTTAACGTCAATTTGTTATAACAATGGAGGTTCCATTTAAGAGAGAGTTGACTGTATTTTGGTATCATTTGTTTGAGCCTTGTTGACTACCTTGGCATTATTATAAAAGGTCCGCGAAAAACTGGATCAGCGTTCCGCCCAGATGACGTCATATTTAGCAGCATTGTATTGTGGGATCGAAATGCGGACAAATATTTCAAAATGGCTGCCTCGGAAACACCAGTTTTTGCGATTCCTGTACATGTTGTGGATAATTGTCGAATTGTACCCAAGAACAGCACTTCGTAGCACCTGTTTTTTCGTAGCTACCCGCATAGTTCTTGAATGTTTGTACGCATTTCAATCCCATGATGCTGCGCGCCAATTCTATTTTTAGAATCTGGGCGGAACGCTATTTTTGCTCACGTTAAAAATCAAAAGAATATATTGAAACACAACGTTTCTGTAATTCTATCTACAGGGTCGGGACTCCCCTACGTCAGATATAGTAAGTATTTGTTATTGCTCTAAAATGCCTGAAATATAACGGCTTATTTGAACAGTATTTATATACTAGCTATCTGTGGATAACGGCCCCCCTGTAAACCTCTTCCGAGGTATTGAAGGGACAGCGACCCGGCTGATGTATATCTTGTCGTGCTTTCATGATTGTGGCCAGGAGATAATTCCCTCGAAAAGGATCTTATACCGAACTTTTTTTCAAACTTGGTACGATTGATAACCATGCTTTAATAGAACATTCAAAAAATGCAATAAAAAGAGAGGGTCACCGTGCCTGTTTTTACACTGTACTACCGTTATTTATAGCGACTTTTTATATTTTCGCCGAGGAATGTTCGAAACTCGAACGTCGCAAAAAGGAATTGTTATTACCTGCAGAAACTATCATTACTATTGAAATTTTAACATTAATTTATTTGATCATGCAACATTCTTTCAGGGAAGTCATTTCCAATTACCCGGTCTTACAAATTTTGCAAGGAAATCGGACCGCTTCGGCATCACCACATACTCCTCATTGCGGGCTCCAAATATAGTTTTACGCGATTAACACAGAATTAATTCAAGTCTACCACTAAACTTTTTTTCTGCTTAAAATATGTTTTTTATAGTCCTATAACGAGTAAATTACATTAATAAAACATAGGGGTCACCGTGCTCGTTTAGGAGAAAACAATCTCTTATTCATTTGGCCAACTGATCCTTAAAGGAAACCCTCTTGGTTCGGACTGTGCGTGCGCTCGTGCGCGCGCCAGGGCTCCTGCGCGCGCTAATGACGCAAGAAATTATGCACAGTACGTGATGCGCAATGTAATACTAAAGAATGACCGTAAGTTTGCTTTATTATCTTGAAATAGAAGAAACAAAATGGCTAAAAATGATGAAAGCAAAGAAATGTTAACTAAAGAGACAAAATAACTGATAAAATAGTCAAAATTCCACAAAAAAAAGCAATTTTTATTTCTGACCGCCTATCACGAAATCGAATTTGATAAATTGTGATCCACTAGCTTATATTCTGTTCCGCTCTATAGAATCTTTTTATCCAATAAAGTTGTATATTTGGTGGCATTTGACGATACAACATGGAAAAAAGATAAGCGATATTTTTTTTGTTACGGCGGGGCAATGTCTCTTTAAGCTCATTTACACGGAGCAGGAGGCTAATGCAAGGAGATGATGTGGCCTGGGTTCAAATCCCGGAGGTGACGCCATATGTGGGTTGAGTTTGTTGCTGGTTCTCTTCTTACTCCAACGGTGATTCTCTGGGTACTCCGGTTTTTCTCCCTCCACAAAAACCAACAACCTAGATTCCATGAAAAATGCACGTGGCCTGCAAATACAACCACCTCTTATCGCTCCCGGCCGCAGTGGGGAGGTGGGGGCGCTGTATTCGCAGGCTAGAACGCCTACGAACACCTTTGAACGAGTTCCTGTGAGCTCTTTTACGTGTTACGCGGGTAAACAAATTAGATTTAGATTTAGCCTGCGTGTCAGGGGTTAGAAAAGGGAGAACAAGGGGGCGCGCGCGTAGGACGTGGAGAGAGCGCTTTACGCATCCAAATTCCTCCCTTCCCTGCTCTTTCTAGTGCCTGCCACGCAAGCTAATAGATTTAGATTTTTTAGCGTACCCAAGGTGTATGCATGGGTTTATGATTTATGTCTCACTTTACTAAAGGCCTTTTTTGGCAACAAATTCGAGGAATCCTGACTTCTAGGTCGATCGGTTTAAGATTCTCATTAGTTTGTGACTAAGGTTAATGTGCGTTATTGCTTACAACAGAAAATCAGGTGGAGTTACTGAAAAAGACTCGGATACAACCTTGTTCCCATGCTTGAGTAGCACTACGGTGAAAACTGTCCTTACCATTCCACCTGGTTATGTGTCAGTCAATTCCAATTCCTTTTAACTTTTTAGAAAACTTTGTTCAAATTGTCCAGTAGGTGGGCAAATTTAGGGATCAAATTCCCCACTTGCCGTGGCCTCACAAAGCGCTATCTTAAAGGTTTTAATTCGGCAAGTACATTTTGTGGGCACCAGCTAGGTATGACTAGTTAATGATATGATGAGTGGGTTATGAAACCTTCAGGTAATGATCCATTTATAAAGTTGTGTATTCCAAAACATTTCTTGAGAAAACTGGCAAATATTAAATAAATGAACAAGTAAAGTTCTCATATGGGGCCGTTGCAATTTCCGTTGTGTCAACGAGTCTTTCGTATGATTTCTGAGAGTTCTGTGTGCATTGGGAAATATATCGGGATTTATCCTTAACGCTGAACAGAAAAGAAAACGTTTTGAACGGGGTAGAGATGGCCCTATCAACAAACTAACAATCCGAGCTGCTTTCACAGCAGATCACGTTTTTCAGGTTCACTCCTGTTTTAATTTATTCCCCTTATGCAAGCAAAAGAAGATAGAAGCTGTTCTTCAGGCGGTCTTGGGCGCCTGACTGAAGACCGTGATAATAATTTTT
Source organism: Cladopsammia gracilis (assembly GCA_022457155.1). Classification (NCBI taxonomy): domain Eukaryota; kingdom Metazoa; phylum Cnidaria; class Anthozoa; order Scleractinia; family Dendrophylliidae; genus Cladopsammia; species Cladopsammia gracilis. The sequence continues at coordinate 1,705,618 of JAJGOT010000008.1, read as the reverse complement.
AGATCGGTTAGACAATATTCCCTTTTTTTTCTAAAAAAAAAAAACAGTCGCTCTTTTTTCTGAGCGCGCGCAAAAATCAGGGCGCCCTGGCCATACGAACCTGATTTCATCGCTTTCGATGTGCCACTGAGTTGCGCTTTCCGTTTACACTGCATAATAAAAAATCGTTACTAAAACCAGACAGGCCGTTTTGAAAACGCTGTCGAAGGTGCGGCGTTTTGAACACGATACGCTAAAAACGATTTCTTAAAAATTACCACTTGTTTGCTACTTCGAAACCGTATTGTTTTCCGGTGCGGTTTCGATTCATGTAAACGTGTTGATCTGAAACTTCATCCATGTAATACACTACCTGAAGCTCTGCCGTCTCCGACCGGCGTATCAGTCGAAAAATACCGCACGGATTTTCGCGCGGTTTCGCGTGTTTGTTTTCTCTCTAGGCTCTCTGACCGCTCGTAATCTATCAGGAGCTGGTAATTCGAGGTTAAATACCAGCGACTTCAAATGAAAAGGAACCTTCACTTGAAATATATATATATATGTATATTGCTTGCAATAGTGTTTTTGTTTGTCTTTTTTTCATCGAAACTGAACTACACGGCGAAAACATTTCGTTCCTCGCGATTACGCCGGTTGTACTCGCCTTTACATCGTAGCTTATCGTGCCCGTTTTCACGCTCGCGGAAATTACTCCGAATTTGCTCTTGTTACCAAGGAAGTGCTGTATTTTTTCACGTATTAGCCCAGTTGCTCAGTATAGTTACTGCGCAAGTCATTGACTTGTTTCCTAGTAATCTGAAGGACAACGTAAAGACTCTTTGAATGGTTTCCCAAGTGGTTCGCTAATTAAATCCAAATATCGTACCGTACTCGCTGAAGCTTGAATGGAGTGCTATGCTTAATGAACTCATGCAATTAATGACAACAACATAGAATCTATTTACACAACACAATACGATTAATGTTTTTATTGTTCTAGAAAACAAAAGTTTCTAAAAATTTTGAATTCGCAGTAAAAAAAACGAATCAACAAAATTGCGTAACATTTTAATAAAATTACCGCGTAGGTTTGGTTTGATGGTCTCGGAAATTACAGACAAAGAAATGAAATAGAAATGACAAAGAGCTTATTCGCTTTATTTATCTTTATTTATATTCTATTAGCGTATAACACTTAGAGCTAGGAGCATGTAGAAGGAAGCGCTGATCGATCTTTCTTTTTGGCGCAATTATTCATGTCAGCTTATTTCTTTAATTATCATGTTGTTGTTGGTTTAAAACGCTTTCTTTTGTTTCGCAAACTGAACTTTCACTTTTCCCTTAGTTAAGTTCAGAAATAAGGTATACTTCATTTTCTAAGTGAAGAAAGTTCAAAATATTCGAAAAATATGATCCAAAATCGCAAAATGTTGCCGTCCCGAATAGATTGAAATCGTGAAAATATCAGCTTGCGATGTCTTTTCTATCAGCGGTATGTACCCTTTGAGAATGCGTACAAGCGTGTCATCGTTTGTTGTACCACGTGACAGCTTACGCTATCAGCTGCTGAGCCTGACAACAAAGGCCAAAAATTTGACTCAAAATTCTGGCCCATTATTTCCCGGTGCCTCCTGGTTTAGCTTCGGCAGTTTTCGCGTTTAACCTCAAGATTTTCGACGGGTTCCGTCAGAACCCATTACAGGCGATTTCGAAAGGGAAAATTTTTCGACGGATCGCTCTAGCTTTCGGTGGCAAGAGCAAGTTACAAGCGATTGGGTGCGGCGAAAGTTGAAGGCTTGTTTGTACCCCTTCGTCTCTCTGTGGCGTTGTCTAGTCCATTGAAGATGTCGACCAAAGCCCTTGCAGCCATCGCGAAGGTTAAATCCGACCATATCCTCAAGGTAACTTTGCAGAATAAGCTCTTACTTTAGCATTTGTTTGAATAGTTTGAGTTTTGTCTACTTTTTGGAGTATTTATGGTCGGATCAAAGCGAAAGGAAATCGACCATCGCCGCGCCGGCTTTGTTGTTCGAAGGTAAGGGGGAACATAAATGAGCGTCCCTTCGACTTCCTTGAATGGCTTTAGTTTCGAAAGCTTTAAGCTTTAAGGTCTCCTCGCCTATTTGATTGTCGATCGCAAATTGAACTCACAATTTGTCGTGTTTTATACATAAGAGGATCGCTTCATCCAGGAAAAACCAGTTAGATTGCGTTTGCGATTTTTCGGCAGATGACACCCCTTGTCCTTTGAGTCGCGAAGAGGAAACAATGAGAGGCCCACGTTCTAATTTACCGGCCAGATGGCCTCCTCTTTTGCGTTGCTTTAATGTAAGGCATGTTTGCCTCGGACCTAAGGTTTCTCGTTGGAAATTTTCGCCGTTAAGAAATTTTTACGCGTGATCCGTAGAATTGGAAGCGTTTAATATTTGGCCTGTTTTCTCCATCGAAAGACATGAAATATTCATACCCGAAATATTGCAGAACTGAGGTAGTTAGTGGAGTCCTGTCTTATCGCGGCGTTGCAGACTGTCCTGCTATCCTATGTTGAAACTCTCTCCAAGATTTCTCGTCTTCTCCCATAAATAGTGATTGCGAATCTGTCTTTGAGCTTTAGATCACGTAAGTTCATGCGAACGGGAAGTTTAAAGGATGTTGTCATATCAATTTTTTCAGCATGCTAATTGTTTGAAGAAGGAGCATAGCGGCTCTAGATCGACACGGCGAATAAACAGTAGATTTTAAAAGCGGTCGAGGGCAGATGGCCGTCTTTTGTTTGTTTGGTAGCGGGATGTTTTAGCGTGTCCATTTGGCCTCGAATGTCGTGTGCTAATATTAGAGTATTGCGTACACAAAGATTTGGGTGTGAGAGGTGCAAAGGCTGTAGAAAGGGTCTAGTCAAACCTCTGGATTCGGACTAGCACCTGGCCATCTTTGTGATTTTCAAACGACCTTCTCAGCAGAAACTCTACCACTGGATTATCCCTATCAATAGGTCTTTCAGTATATAAAGAAAGCATGATTAGAAAAAATCCACTTTTGGGGTGGTCCCCAGGGTGTCAAAGAGATGGAGAAAATTCACAGAATTCCTTTGACTAAAAAGCTTACTCCATAAGTAGTAAGGTTTGGTATCGGATATTGAGCCAAACCTTTAATCTGCCTTAATTTATGCAAAAACTATCATTAATAATGTCATATATGTCAGTCTTAGTGAAAAATTGAAGGGATGATAAAATAGGAAAAGAAGCAATTTAGAAAAATAATGTTATCTTTTAGCATTTTGTCTCTGCCCTGGGATTATTTTATTTCTTGATTCATTTTCGTGTCTGAAGATTTGCCTCTTGTTTTAAACTAGCTTGCTTGGATCAGTATTTTTATTATTCCTAATTCCCGACTAGTACTGCTTCTTTCTGGGCGCACTTTTGTGGAAAAAAAAACTGACATTTGTAGTTGCAAAATCCAGTGAAACATGTCGTCTATTGGAAGAGTTTCTGGACAGCGGTTGGGCTTCATGGTTTTAGCAAATCCTCTTAATTTCCTGTTCTGTTTAGTAAATATAAAATTAAACTTACCTGTTTTTATCATTCTTCTGTAACTATCATACAATGTAGTTATCCTGTCTTATTACTGCAGTATATATAAATTTCAAACCATGTTTAATTGTGTAAAGTATCCAAATTGGATGTATATTTTTCAGCTGTAAACCATTTCAGTTAAAAATTGTCCATTGATTTATGTAACCTAAGTCAAGATTAGTAGCTGGCATGCAAACACCTGCAAGTCACTTGTGTCAAAAATATGTTTTTCCTTAGTAACAAGTGCATATTGTCATGAAAATAACCCTCAATATACCAATGTCAAAGATTTCCATTTAAATAGATTTTTAGTGCTGTTAGTTTGCTGTTGCTTATCAAGATTTCGTAGGCTGATTTACGTGGATGGGAGATGAAGGGGCTTTAGCCACCTTTATGTCTTGGATTTTTTTGTTAAGGTTGTTGCAGCTATGGAGTGAGTTTGCACTCTTGCTGCAGTTGCTATGGTCCATTTCTGAATTTCGTAGATCTGCCCATGGACTTGAACATTAATTTTTAATCTCAACAGGAGTCGGATGTGGAGGCGTCATTTTCCAGCCACGACTCAGATGAAGATGGTGGGCCTAGTTTTGGCGTAAAGAGATTCAAAAGAGAAATTGTTGAAGATGTGTTTGAAGAGAATGGGAACAGAAATGGAAGGAGTTCACCCATGAATGAACATGAAATGACAGACACTTCACTCAATGGAAACCATGGCAACGATATACCAAGAGATGGTAAGTGTCTGTTTAAACAACTTGTTTAAGGAACTAAGTGGTGCTTTTTAAGGTGGCTTGTAGCATCAATTTATAAAGGAGTGTAGCATTGATCCATCAAAATATAAGTGATGGAAAATGCTGAGCACTTTTGCAAGCCACCTTTAAAGGTGATTCTGTCATATAATTGCAAGTTTAAATCTTCAAATCTTTTAATGATTTCATATGTGAAATAAAAAACACTGCAATATAAAGTGACAAGGGACAACAGATGGATAAAAAAACAAGACAAAATTGAAGTTGAATGCAAAATCATATAACTTGATTTTTATCAAGAGCAAAGTAAAATGTGCAATTCCAGAAAAAATCCATACTCCCCCGTGGAAGGTTTTTTTGTTTAGCACCCCCATCCCCCCAGGAAATTCCAGTTTAGCTTCATACGTTGCTTCTAAAATGTTGGCTTTTAAGACCCCTCTCCCCAAGGAATTTCCAGTGACCTTCCATGAGGTGGGTATGGATTTTTTCTGGAACTACACAATGATTATTTCCATCCAAACTTGCATTTTAAGGTGGCATAACTGACAAGGTTTAGGTAAACAAAAAAATTGAAGGGTTGCATAGAAAAAAGCCCCAAGTGATGTTTTGGTTCGCTGGCTGTTGGCTTTTTTGAATGTGAGTTTCTGATTATATTTGTTTGCTCTGTGTTCAGATATTTTGCCATTTAACTGGTAGTTGTCAATAGACAATGATTAAAAGGAAATAGAAGTGTGAAAATTACTGGGAGGTATTTTTATGCTGCATATCAACTGATTTTTATGAAGTCACTTAGGGCTTTTTTCTACACACTGCTTCAATTGATAGTGGGAAATGTTACCATGAAACTGAGCACAAATCCAAAAAATAAGACTTTTGTCAAGACAGAAGTGGACTATAGAATTCTAAGGTTGATTACCACAAGCACTATTGCTCAATAATGTGCAGTTCCAGAAAATATCCGTACTCCCCCCACGGAAGGTTTTTTGTTTAGCACCCCCCATCCCCCCAGGAAATCATACTTTGCTTCTAAAATGTCGGCTTTTAAGACCCTCCTCCCCCTAGGAATTTCCAATGACCTTCCATGGGGTGGGTATGGATTTTTTCTGGAACTACACAATAATCATCACAACGAAATCCAACGCAACAGTTTCTTGTGTCGACAGAATCAATGCAATTATTCTCATCGCGATTCGCAATCTCGTGATATCAGTTTCAATGAAATTAAAGAAAATTGGAGTGAAATTCTTTCACATTTTGTTTTCAAAAGTAATTTGTAATATTATTGTTCAGGTCAAGCTTTTAGCCAGCAGGGCGTCCAGGCGTCCTGTGGACGCCCACTTTTTGAAGAAATTCATGAAAATTGCACCTAATCCTTTCAAAAATTATGATTGAAAATATTGTCTGGACGACCACTTTTCAATTTCTGGCTAAAAGCCTGGTTCAGGTTCATGGCCTTTGTTATGCCATGTGTATGGGAAAGATTGTAAATGTTTGGTTTTGTATGAGCCACACTTTGAACATCAGTTTTCTACTATTATTAATAAATAACAGGGCTCGAGACTAACTTTTCAGCTTACTAGCCTAGTGGCTAGTGACAAGTTTGAATTCACTAGCCAAAATATATTTTCACTAGCCAGACTTCTACGGGAGGTGGGGGGGGGGGGGGTTTAGGGTGCTTTACGATTTTCACTAGCCCAAATGGCTAGTGAAAGCAAAAATCCACCATTAGTCTCGAGCCCTGAATAAATAAATTTATGCATTTGTAGAGCGCAAATTCTATATACATATTCAAATGCGCTTCACAATCAATCAGACCCACCCCACCCATGAACAAGTGACACTGAGGGTGGTCACAGCCAGGGTTTGTTACGTCCACAGTCAGTGGTTCTTTTACTTCTCCATGGGAGACGGGACCACAAGCTTTTAGCCAGAAATTGAAAAGTGGGCGTCCTGAAGATATTTCCCATCATCAATTTGTAAAGGATTAGGTGCAATTTTCATGAATTTCTTCAAAAAGTGGGCGTCCATAGGACGCCCGGACACCCTGCTGGCTAAAAGCTTGTGGGACCGCCATTTCTACGTGGTCATCTGAGCCACGTGAAGGTCTAACCACTTGCCAATGTCAAAGCAAAGGCAGCACCTTCATCCTCAGTTATTTTAAGACCCTGAGTGTTGGTCCGGCCGGGATTCGAACCCGAGACCTCCTGCTCTGCCGGTGCTCTATCAACTGAGCTAACCAATATGGCGCCCAATAAGCGAGAAATTGCTAGGGGATTTTGACAATAAATACCCATAATTTAAAGACACAGACTGACCATACTGAAAGGCACTTAATGAATATAACTCAAATGAATAATATGATCCCCCTAAATCCAAAATCCAGGCAAAGTACAATTTTACAAAATCTGCCAATCAAGACTTATTCACCCCGCTCCATAAACTTGGCAAATATTTCAGCTGGTAGGAAGTGCAATGTGTTTGTTGTACAGTAGAGTCAGAGTAATATTGACTTCCCTATAACTCAAACTTCTCACTAAATGGGATCACATTATTATTGTTTCCCCTAGTTTATTTGGTTATAGAATTTACCCTTGATATCTCAAACATTTAATAACTCAAACAGTTTTGTGCTTTCACTGACAATCTGTTCAGGATTCTATGGTATAATTATGTGAAAATCCAAGATTTATGTGATTCCTTCGTATTGCATTGCGTGTCACTTCTGCACATACACTGTAATGTTTTGCATCATTAGGATGCACACAGTCCGAACCAAAGGGTTTCCTTTGACGATAATTTGGCCAAATGGATAAGATAATGTTTTCTCCTTAATAAGCATTACCATATTTACCCGTGCATAAGTCGACCTTTCACGACCTAAAAATCAGACCAAAAAATCACCCTTGACTTATACATGGGTCAAAAATTGACATCAAGCACCACTTAAATAAATTATGCACAATTAGCATAATCATTGTCTTAATTTGTTAACAAATGTCTAATAAACAACAGTACAAATACAGGTTACGATGTCCTTTCGCTTAGCAATCTGTGTCTTTAAATTAGCAGTTTACGTTGAAATGCATTAAGATTTATCTGCTTAATATAAACCTGAATGTTGTAAATACAGTGTAGTCACTGGCACAATTTTGGAATAAAGAGCTGACATTTCCCACTAATAAAGCCATAAATCCGCTCGGAGAAAAACGTCTTTCTCGCTTCGAACTTTGCTGCTTAGTAACCTGGCTTAGTAAGCACGTGTAGTTATCAGTTACTAGTACTCGACCGATTTTGTAGCTTGGTTACCGAGTTCCCCAAGCAAGCGTGGCAATTTGTTTATCAAGTTGTTTTCAAAGATTCTCAAGCTTCTTTGGTGTTTTGTATGTCTTCTAAAGATGCTTTCTACCTCTCCACAATAAGAAAAGTTCGTTTTAAATGTTGATTTTATAAGCCTACTTAAAAAATTATGGACAAAATGCCCGCATATACACGTGTTGCTAAAACCCGCTAAAACACTCACGTGCGCGCGATAATAAACTTCACATTACAACTTGCTGTAATTTTTTCATGTATCTATAGTACCTGAAAGGAAATTCTAAGAAATACAAGATTAGTTTTCCAAGAAAATTCTTACCCGGAAATGAAGAAAACTTAGTTTTTGGTCTCAAAAATAGGGGGTTGACTTATATATGGGATCAACTAATACACCGGTAAATACGGTACCTTTTTTATTGCTTAATTTTACTGTTAAAAGGTTAAGCATCCTTTTTGAGTTACAAGAGTTTAAAAAAATTACTTTTTACAGGAAAGAAAGTTCTCGCTAAAAACACATACACATCCGTTACTCATGGAAGTTAAATTATGATCTTGAGATCATGCACGCAAAGAGCATTTTGAGTCACTGCCGTTTGAGGCTGTGTGCCTTTGCCGTGATTCATATATCTATTACAGTTTTTCAAGCATGCCATTTTAACGAGGGTTGTCCAATACACCCGAACTGAATCGGGTCGAATAAGGCTGTTGTCGGCCCGACTCACCGGAAGTCATTTTGTGAGAGACTTAGAAAAAATACAGTATGAAGTTTATAGGAAGATGAAAAGGTTGTCGAATCGACACGACCCGACTCGGCTCGACACGACTCGCCTGTGTGCAAGTTCGACTCGACTCACCAAACGAAGAAACCATAATGAAGGAAAATGTTTCTTAGACCTAACGAGGGAAAACACAGGGAGATGAAAAGGTTGTCGAATCGACACGACCCGACTCGGCTCGACCTGACTCGTCTGTGTGCAAGTCGACTCGACTCCGCAGAAGTCAGTTCGCGAGACGCTTAGCTTTTCATTTCTACTTCCGGTGGTAGGATAGATAAACTTTACAACCTGACTTCCGCTAGAACGAGTCGACTGTGCTTCAAGACGACCCGACTCAGTTCGGGTGTATTGGACATGGATGATTTTAACCAGCTTCAAGTTAGCAAGTAAAGTAACGTAACCCAATGAAATAATCATGTGCACTAGACGCAGAACTATGTACATCATTGGGATAAATAGGGTAACATCAATCCATTACATCTCTTTCATGAGCATGGTGACCTTAATGTTTTTTATTGAATTTTTTGAAATAATGCTTGGTAGGCAAAAATATAGAAAATTTCAAAAAAATTGTTTGTCAACTTTTATGTCTGAGGAATCATCTTAAAGAGTGATACATGTACATGTCATATGTTGTGGTTCAAAGTTTTCTTTGGTTTGAAATTTTCACACCAGTTTAATTTTTATTTTCTTTTTCTCTCTTTGTCATACATGTACAGCAATATTGCATGATGATCCTCTTCAAAATAGTCCCAAGGATCACAAATTTCACTCGATATTCTTGGTAGTAATTATACTTGATTTTATTTCTTGTGTTAAAAGCTGTCCTGGGTCACATTGATGAAAGTTTGGCTGCAAAAGGATTGTTACCAGGTTACCAATCATATTCCACAGACCAAAAACAAGAGGTGGTCAATTATGCTAAAGAAACCACTGTACGAGAAGCCTCGCGCAAGTATAATGTACCACGTTCAACTGTCCAAGTTTGGTGCAAACATGGTCCCCCTACAAAAAAGGAAAAGCGTTCCCCAGGAGGGGGCGGGCGTCGTCTGAGCTACTCCCATGAAACTGATGAGAAACTTTTACAATGGGTGCTTAGACAACAGGAGAAAGGGACACCAGTAACCAGAGATGCGATACAGGCTCAAGCTAGACTGCTTGTTCGTGATGAGTGTCCTGAGTTTAAGGCATCCAGTGGATGGGTGGAGAAGTTTCTTGCGAGGCACAATTTGACAATCGCAACCAAGATGTCATCACAGAACCCAAGTGGTGGGTGTATTTTAATTTATATATTTGTGGCAATTATTACAGTCAATGCACTTTATGTTTAATGTTCACTCATAAATGTACATGCAGAAAGAAAATTGTATTCTGGAGCCTCTCTCTTGCAATTATGACTTCCCAATGAAGATTATTTTGATATCAACTCAGTCTATCATTATTTTGAGAAACAGTAAGTTATTACTGAAGCTAAAAAGATGACAGAATACTTCAAATAGTCATAGAAAATTGCCCAAATACTACATTTTCTAGTTCTCTCATATCTAACCCCACTCCTTGGTAAATTGTTGCTGCTGTTACCGAGATTGTTGTTTTATCAATATTGATTATTGTGACTTTGATTTTGTCTGGAAATACCCAAAGAGTGGCTCATTCTTCTTGACAGTTACAAACAGCACTAAATGAATTAAGTACATGTACGACTACTAAATGGCTTTCATTTGTATGAGTGGTTGAACACTTTTGGTATTATAGACAGGCTCAAAATCTCTAATCATACTATACAAGCACAGGTGCAAATCCAGTGTTAATTAGTTTGCTAACTGTTGCCATTTGTTAATTATTTCCAGAGGCAATACCAATTTCATATGTTGTCCCAGTTTCCTCCATTCCCATGGCCAACTCTGGCTTATTAGGCCATGGAGCAAACAGTCCTCGGACTGCTGATGGTCGCAGTGTGACAAGTGAAGATACTCGAAGTGACAGTGGCAAGAGTGAAGAGGATGGTGAACTCTTTGATGCCACCTCACCTGCCCTGCTTGAAAACACTGCCAGTACCACAGGACATCAAATTATTCGGGTGAGAATAGGGATGATAAAAAATGGTCCTTCAATGCAATTGTTAAATGTCTTGTTTGACTTGACGTTCATGTTAAATACAGTTAAATCCTGTATTACAAAGTGTCCATATTTATCGGGTTTGCATGAATGATGTAATCAGTATGTATTTTATTGAATTAATGGAAAGTGCTGTGTACTGCTGGATATAACCCCCTCTTATTAACACCAATTATAACTACAATGTATTATTTGGGCAAAAGCATGCATCAGTAACAGTGGTGGTCCAGACCTTCGGCCTTCAGTTGGGGGGGGGGGGGGGGGGGGGAGTGGGGGGTGGATGAAGGCTAGACTATGAATGTTAAATTCTGATAACTCGATCTGGCAATGCACTGCAAGGATTTGATGTCGGGCATTGGGCTTTACAAACTTTTCCATCTTAGTTAGGTAAGCAGGTGAGCATAATTGTATGAGATTTTTTAGTATGGACAGCAGGAAAAAGTGTCTATTGTCTGCTTAATGGGTGTCATTTTGCCAAAAAATTAAACATAATAGATACTTAAGCTAAGTTTACATTAGATCTTTAATCACTGGATTCTTCACATACAGAGAATTTGGATTTGTTAAGCAGTCATCTATAAAGCAACACAGGGCTCAAAATCCTGTACATTATAGACATCATGTTGATCATTAATTTTCCTTTTATTAGATTGCGTATAATGCAAGCTTTAATATGCAAACACTTGAGGAATTTTGAAGAATGTAAGAGTTTTCCCAAAACTCTCTGAAGTGTTTACATCAAGTTATGTAAACATTTGCTGCATTTCCTATTTCATAAATAAATACTATACAAACTGTAGGGTTGATGATGTATTGGTGATGCAAGGAGAAATATTTTGTTGATCATTCTTTTGTTGTGCCCCTGTAGGAACCACCGAATCTAAATGAAATTATGAAGCCTGTTCAAAATGCAAGTTCTCCTGCTTCACTGGGGCTGAAAGATGATGATGATGATGATGCCGAAGGAGAAGAAGCCGATGGCGAGGCTGAGAAGGCAGATCCTGCTAATGTGAACCCAGAGAGACTTAAAGCTTTTAATGTAAGGACACTTACACTGAATCTTATCAATTATTGTGCATCCACTGTTACAAGAGTCACAGCCATGTTTAATTTTCATGGAAAACAAAACTTATGAAGAAGTTGGCAACTTTTATCAAACGTCCTAATATAAGCACTTTACACTGTATTTCTGAAATTGCGACCCAAAATGTTTGAGTCTGAAGGAAAGCCTGTGGCTAACAACATAAGTTACATTTATTTACCATGGTGTCAGTGCTGCTATAAAAGCCCCATCAACACAAGCAAAAAAATTTTGCCCTTGCAGATGAGGAAATTTGGCAATTTTTTTATGGCAGATAGAAAAAAAACTGGCCTGTTAGTTTTTCTTTGTCAACAAAAACTTTTGCTTGTGTAGATGTTACGATACTGCTGGATCATGTTTAATAATTAATTAGAAAATCACAAAGATCAACCACAAGGAACTCAGAAAAAAAATTTCTCTGAGTGAACCCACGACCCTCCGGATACTAGTCGGATGCTCTAACCACTGAGCTACTGGAGACTCTATGGTGAGCAAGGGTTATGTGTGGGTTATGACATACGAACTGCATCACGCAGTCACATAAATGATCAGTAACAACTGATAATTAAGCCATGCATCCATCCATCCATCCTGCTTGATCATGTTTACAGCCATGCTCCGTCACGCGTGACCAGTAATCCACAAGACTGAAATGAACATTTCAATATTTCTTTGTAACATCCGAGATTTGGATGAAACCTTGAAGATCTCTCTGGAAAATGCTTTGAAAGTCACAAGTTAACGGAAAAGTAACTTCGCTACACACACAAAAAAACCTGATATTGTTCAGATATGTAACATTTCAAATGAAATGATATTTTGTTGGTCTTTGTTTCTGAAATTGCGGTACAATTCTCACGGGAATTCCGAATCTCAGAATGAGTTTACGAAACCGACGCGTAAACTTGAAAACTTCATTCAAATTTTCAAAAATACTGGTCACGCATGATGGGGCATGGCTGTAATAATCAATTAGAAAATCACAAAGATGAGAATCAACAACAAGGAACTCAGAAAAAAAATTTTCTCTGGGACTCAGATCCCATCTGGGACTCAGAACTTTTTTCTATATATAAAATAAACACCAAAGTCATGCCTTCAGGCCATACTTAAATCATCTGATACAGATCTTCTCAATAGGGACCTCCCAGCCACAATAACAATAATTTTAAGCCTGCAGTTGTATATAATTATGTAGCAACATCTTGTCACTGTGATGTTTTTGCTGAAAAATGTTTTATTTAAAGCATTTTGTATTTACTAGTTGGCCTGTAGGAACATTTTATTATTTGACTTTGTTGGTGTCTGCCATCTGCTTATCTATTGGCTTGGTTAAAATGGATTTGCTATTAATATGGAAAGTGCTATAGTTTTGACACTAAAATTGCCACCTGCATTCCATTGTTTTTTTAGAAAAACTGAGCTTTTTAGTTGTTGACAGCTCCAGAGTGGCCATAATTTATACTTTATCACCAGTAATTTAGTTCATCTTGTGTGCTGAACTTTAATTAAACTAGTAAATGGATGGTTGAATCATTATTTTGTAGTGTTTTTTATTTGTTATACAGCAGATTGAACAGCTTGTTTTGTTTTGCAGATGTTCGTAAGACTGTTTGTTGATGAAAACCTTGACAGACTTGTTCCTATCTCAAAACAACCAAAGGAGAAAATCTTAGCCATCATTCAGTCATGCAACAGACAGTTCCCTGAGTTCAGAGACAGAGCAAGAAAGAGAATAAGAACATATCTCAAGTCATGTCGGCGGCTCAAGAAACTCAAGGAACCTCTTAAACGTGCAGCAGATCAAATGGTATGTGAAAAATGTTTAAAAGGAGAAATTAATAGTTTACCGTATTTCCTCCAATAATAGCCTTCCCTCAATTAATCACTCCCCTTTGGTGGTCATATTATATTTTGAAATAATCACCTCCCTCGATTAACCCCCCCCCCCCCCCCCCCCACGACTTCCCCTATCTTTCATTTCCTCCCAGTCAAGTTAAAAATTCACTTCTTTTCTAGGAAACAATTGTTACAATAACAGAAAAGTTACAAAAACACAGCTTGCATATAATTAACCCGTGAATATGCACAAGCGTAATGAGCAGGTTATCGGAGATGACAGCAAATTCACTCACTCGCTCGATCCATGACTCAGATGTAAACTTTTTTACACATATCTACATTGAAATAACAAAATTTGGCCTCGGTGATAAGCAAAATCCTTGGAAGCATTGTGGGTAGATGATAGGACAATAGAGCCGGAGGGAGCTGAAGGACGTGAGTTCAATTCTCACACAGGACAGATTTCATTTGTCAAAAGTTGTTGTTATATTTGATTTCCAAACAAAACCCGCAATATTGCATTACCGTTTGCATTTGGTATTCACTGGTTGGCTCGGTGGAGCCTTTGATTTTTCTGTTTTTTTTTTTTTTATGTTCATGTATTGACGATTTCCTTTATTTCATGGAGCTCTCTAATTGGCACATTAGTGTAAGCAATATTTGAAAAAATCACCACCTCGATTAATTGCCTGCCCTCGAAAAATCGCCCCCTTTTGGAGTGAAAAATTTAAATTTAATCGCCCCAGCTATTTTTTAAGGAAATACGGTATATTTAGTATATAATTTTTGTTCACTGTTGGGGCTGAAGGGTTATCCCACTGGACCATAAATTACTATGTTTTTCATGTACTTTTTCCATAATTACTTCTGTAGAGTTCCAATCCAAATATGTCTGCAGCCCAGATGGCCGAAGTAAATGTAAGTATGATGTTAGTTTTTGTTTACTTTGGCTCGACAGTCCGACATTTTTTATAATAATTTTTGTGGCTGGAGATGGTGAACAATTCCTGTGTACTTACACCTTCCAGTAATTTCCATGATTATAGCTAGTCTAGTTTATGTTATATTTAGTGATTGTTGGCACTAACTAAAGCTGACAACTAAACATCTTTTATACCCTAATATAACAGTGGAGCTCAGTTGTGGAACAACTTACCCACAGAATTAAGACTAGCGTCTTCCTTAAGTGAATTTAAGACAAAACTAAGTCGCCATAGTTTTTAAGTAAAGTTTTAAATAATATTTTTGAACACGGCCTCCATGAAAAGCAGTTTTTATTTTTTATATTGTACCTCTTATTTGTAGTTAGGAAGTTAGGTAGTTAGCTGATTATGATAATTTAAGCTGATGGAAATACCGTGTATAAATAAAGTTATCTTATCTTATCTATCTAAAATATCCGTACCCCTCCCATGGAAGTTCTTTTTGGTTTGGACTGACCCCCCCCCCCCCCCCCTCCCCCTCCACCCCCAACCCATCTGGAAATTCCAATTGAGCTTCACACTTTTCTTCAAAATTTTGGCTTTTGAGACCCCTGCCCCCCCCCCCCCCCCCAGAATATCCAATAACCTTAGAGGAGGTATAGATAGATAGATAGATAGATAGATAGATAATCTTTATTTAAACACGGTAAAAATTCGTCAGCTAAAAATCATTATAATACTTAACACAAAGCAATAAACTAATATTAAAAAATGTCTATATATGAAGAATTTAATTAAATAATAAAAAGCTGCTTTCCATGAATGCCGTGCCTTATAGTTCCTCTTTGAGAAGTCGTTTAAATTGCCCAAGGGACTCAGCTTTCCTTACATTATGAGAAAGGCTGTTCCAGAGCATGGCGCCACTATAACTGAAACTATTTTTATAATAGTTTGTGCGCGGCAATGGAACATTAAGTTTATCCTCAGAGTCCCTTAGGTTGTAACTAATTTCTCGCTTCTCAAATTTAGAACTTAGATAGTTTGGAGCCAACCCGTGTAGAGACCTATAAACCATCGTAGCTCTTTGAATTTGTTGCTGGCAGGCAAGATTTTTCCATCCTAGGAGTTCTAATAGGTTACCAGCATCTACGTCATAGTTTGAATAGGTCAAAACACGAGCTGCTCTGTTTTGTAGCTTTTGTAGTTTATTCTGCAGAGTTATCCCACAGTTTCCCCAAACAATGTTGCAGTAGTCGAAGTGTGGCTGTATCAATGCTTGATAAATTAAGTATAAGGTCGCTTGAGGAACGAGGTGCCTAATTCGTTTCATGGCCCCAATACCAGAAGCGACTTTCTTTGTGACTTTCTCGATGTGGTCACTCCAGCCAAGTTTGTCATCAATGGTCACCCCAAGTGATTTTGTGGTAGTGACCCGGTTAACTTGAAGATCTTTAATTGCAAGTGCTGGGGAATCCGTGAGAGTACTTAGCCTCTGTCTAGATCCGATAAGCATAAATTCAGTTTTAGTCATATTTAGAGTGAGTTTGTTTGCTTTCAGCCAATTGTAAACGTTTTCTAAATCTTGGTTTAGATATAATTGAATGTCGTCTGCATTATTACTTGCGTAAGTAAGGTGGGTATCGTCAGCATACATCCTCGGCTCGCAGTTTAAGAGACAATTTGGAAGATCGTTAATATATAACAGAAATAGTAGTGGTCCTAGGATCGTCCCCTGGGGAACACCACAACTTAAAAGACAACTTTTTGAGAGCGATCCGTTAATAGAGCACATTTGGGTACGATTCTCTAAATATGACTTAAACCATCGATGTGCATTACCATATATGCCATAATTGCTTAATTTTGATAAAAGTAGCCCGTGGTCAACTGTGTCAAAAGCCTTTTTTAGATCTAAGAAAACAACGGCATTGACTTTACCACGATCGATATTATACGCCCAAGCGTCAGTGGCTTCAAGGAGAGCCGTGACAGTTGAGTGAATAGTACGAAAACCTGATTGATATTTACAGATGATTTCGTTTTCATCTAGATAGGCATATAATTGATCATAGACGATTCTTTCAAAGACCTTGGCAACAACTGAGATAACCGAAATTGGACGATAATTGTTTAGATCGTCCCGATCGCCCTGTTTAAAAAGTGGGGTAACCTTTGCGCATTTCCAATCATCTGGAAATATACCTTGACTTATTGATTGGTTAAAGATATCACGGATAGGTATACAAATGAGATCAGCACATTCACGAATGAGCCTAGCAGATATCTTGTCAAGGCCAGCTGCCTTTGACTTATTTAGTTGATTTAAAAGTGAAAGAACTTTTTCGGTACTAGTTGGACGTAGCTGGAACCGTTTATCTGTGCCTGTAAGATATCTCTGAAAGCCATCACTATCTGAGGATATCTGGAGCTACACAATGGTACTTTTGGACATTAATTTTTTGCATACCTAGTTTGATGAAAATTGTTTTAGTGACATTTGTTGCAATTCCTGGAGAGCTTAATAGAAGATTTAAGGTGTTTGCAACATACATACATAATTTATTTGCTGATAAAATTACATGTATGCTGCCATTGCTTACCATTTAGTTTTGTTTTGTATTGTTATTTTTCCAGAATATCTTAGCATCCGCCTGTGCTAATGAAGCAGAAAATGCGAGGTATGCCAGAGTTGATGGTGACATGTCAGGCAATACAGGTGCTCTGCCCTCGGCTACAAGTTCCCCAGCATCATCTTCCCATACTCCACAGAATACTGCTGCCAACACAAGAAGCCTTGACAGGCCAACAGGTGAGCTTATTTAAGAGTTTCACCTTTATCCTGTTCTTTCTAAGTTTGACAAACTACAAGTACATCTACTTAGTAGCTCCATAAAATTTATTACTGCAATAATAAACTTATTATGTTGAAATAGAGATGTTGTCTTTTTGCACTTGTGTACAAACATTAACTTCACTGCAATTTTTACAGCAATTTTAGTGCTGTGTGCAGAGCCAGGTTTTTCAAACATGATTTACTGGCTCAAGTCAAAAGTAGCTGCCTGCTTAGAGGAGATGGCATTTTAAAAACAAAGCTGGTTACTTTCCAATGTTAAACATCTACTTCAAACTTTTTTGACAACCCTGCTGTAGTCCACAACAGTACTGATCCTTACACTATGTGTTGTATTTTAGAAAATGGAGCACCAACACTTCCCAAGCCAAAAGTGCTGACACAGTGCCAGATTAGCGCCACAGAGGTACAAGCCATCAGGCAGTTGATAGCAGGGTACAGGGAGTCGGCAGCCTTCCTCTACCGCTCGGCAGATGAGTTAGAGGCTTTATTACCTCCTCTGTAAAATTAACATTACAGTTTCAATGGCGAAAATTTAATGATACAGAAATGAGATTAAAAAAAGGTATTTAATAAGCTGTATGTAGACTGAACATTAAATTATGGTCAGAGAGAGTAATTTGAAGATAATGTCTTATTTATTAGTTTTGTTTTCTTACTCATTAATGGCTTGTTTTGGCTAAGTCTTGTTATTTGAAAGCCTAAAATTGAATTAAGTTTGTTAATACATTTGTAGCTCATTTCACTGTAGATTTTTTTACAAGGTCCTAATATTTTTTGTACAATTTTCTTTTTGGGGACTCTTGTAAACTCAAGGTATTTTTCATGTTGCCACTTTTGTAGAAGTTTCTATATTGTAAGTCATTAATAATTATATTAAGTTAAATTATATTGATATTTATTTTGTGACTTAACATTGGTAGTGCTAAAAATAAATTATGTCTGAAATTGTTCAATAATAATTTATTATTACTAGATCTAGACGAAAATGGAAGGCATTTCCTTCCCTGTAGCTGCTTCTGCAGTAACTGTGTTTACTGCTCATTTGTGAATTTATCAACAAATAATTTCTCTTTACATTGTTCAGCCACCAGGAAACACTTGCAAATTATTTTCAGAACTAATTTAAAAGATAT
Organism: Cladopsammia gracilis; assembly: GCA_022457155.1. Taxonomy (NCBI): domain Eukaryota; kingdom Metazoa; phylum Cnidaria; class Anthozoa; order Scleractinia; family Dendrophylliidae; genus Cladopsammia; species Cladopsammia gracilis. The sequence continues at coordinate 1,687,276 of JAJGOT010000008.1, read as the reverse complement.
GTATTCTTTTGCATGCAAACTGTTCAATTAAGATGATGGAGGCCTTTTTTCTTATGACATGTCTGCTTTGCATTGTATTAAGGAGAAGTTCGAATATGATCACTGTGTAGCTACAAAGAAAAGCATGGTCAAATCACACCCTCACTCGTTCAAACATATCTATATGTTCATCACAACTCACATACTTGCTGTGCCTCAATTTGGATAGCTATGGAGGGTAGTTGGGTTTAAAAGTGATAAGGAAGCATAACTGAAGCTACAGTTTGATATCACCCAGCAGGAAGTGGGTGGGGAGGGGGGGGATACTCGAGTTTAAATCATATGGGGATGTGCAAAGGATTTTTGGGGGGTATCTTTTTGGCAGTGAGTTTCTCACTTTCTGGCAAGGATATTTATGAGTTTAGATTAACACATCAACACCATTAATGAATTTATTTCTACGAAGTAATTCCATAATAATACTAGTGTAAGAATTTTTGCATTAGCTGGAATTGTCTATCAGGATTTTTTTGGTATTGTATGGCTTCATTTTCACTTCATCACTTTTTAATCTGATTACCCCCTAGGACACCCCACATTAAAGCCCTTGGGATTCAATATGAATACTCCCCCCCCCCCCCACCCAGTTTGGATAGTCGTACATGACCCATAATAATTACTATGTTGTGTTTGCATTTGCATGTAATTTTTGCTTAATTGACACTTCTATTGGCTCTCATTTATGTTTGCTTTATCACACTAAATAAATAGAATAGTGAAAAATGAACAGCAAACAAGACAGTATGACCAGAAAGCTTTCATTTGGAAGGTTACAAGTGGATTTGACTTTACAATAAAGGTTATTACATAACTCATGCAACTTGTGGTAGTAAAGAATAAGTGGTATTTTACTTGATAATTCTAGCATTTTTCCACCAGGTCTTCCTATGAAGAGTTGACAGTATTCTAATTCTTTGAAGGTTCAATCCTTTAACTTCCAAGAGTGCCAAAAATCAAAATTCAAGAAAAATCCCAAATTTCATTTTGTAAAATATATTGGAAAAACAAATGATTCCATGCAAAAGTACTGCCTAATGGTCACACCATAGGATTTTGTTGACAGACTCAAAAGTTAGAACTACACTACGTCTTCATTTGACTCCGGGAGTGAAGGGTTAGGTACTTTTATTGTGAAAATATCAATTTAAAGAGATGTTCGGGATATGTTTTTATTGAGATGTGTGATAGTTGTATAAAATTATTATTATTATTAAGTTATTCTTGGGAAAATTATCCTTGAAATCTTGTTAATGTAGAGTTGAGAAGTCAATAAATTTTTTGGCAGTTATAAACTGAAGAGTGTTTTCCTTGAATTTATGGTGTCTCAAGCAGACTAGAGGTTGTTTTTTAATCGCTTGGAAAGTGGTCAACAGAAACAAAGAATGAACGATCACTGCAGCAAACGGTTGAGAATGGCCAGATCTGGGTTTCCAGACCTAGATCAGTATTAATACTTGAAGATCAACAAACTGATCCTTGCGGCAGAAAAACAGAAGCAGAAGCAAATAAAATAAAATAAAAGTGGAATATAATAGTGCCCAATATTTCGCTTTGCAAAACGATGCTTCTTCAGGAGCTAGCACTATAAATGATCACAACTGTAAAAACGATATACAAGTGGTTTTGAAAAAAATAAAGAATAACAAAAACAATGAATATGATTGGTGAAGGGTTTGACGGTAACCTTTCACCAATCATTCGCCACTTGAGAAGCGAGAAGGAAACTGGGCCAAGTGAACTTTCGCAACGACTTCTGGGACTGTTAAGGGCACAGAGGCAAAAGAAACGTCCCCTGTAACGATCCCAGAAGTCGTTACGACAGTTCACTCGGCCCAGTTTCCTTCTCGTTTCTAATAGCGAATAGCGGTCAACCCCCGGGGGAATCCCATATATGATGATGATGGATGATGGTCATCCTTTCAGAGGTTTAAATTCATGGTTTGGTTCCACTAAAGAGGTTTGAGTTCAAAATGATCCTTGTCAGTGTTATTCTGATATGCTGACAGGAAAAACGTTTCAGAAAGACTTGGGACCTTTCAGGGGGAATAACGTATGTGAACCACACCCACAAAACAGGTTCCTGGAGCCTTTCAGGGGTTCCTTTCAAAATGTCCGGTGATCACCCCTGTCGATTTTATAGGCGAGTATCCCCGGGGGTTAAACAGTCCCCAAGGCCATTATTTATTTTATTTTATAGAGTGATTTCACAAAACCAGTGAAAAAATATTAAACAGTTACTGATAAAATGTAGTCAAAAATAAGCAAAAGAAAACAATGGAATTTGTGTCTAAGGTCTAAATAAACTAGATATACGTTTAAAATGCAAGGCTAGTGCAACGGAAATTAATGGCAGGTTTAATGGCCAATATTTCGACTAGTAGAACTAGTCTTCTACAGGGCCAGCGTAGGAGTGAAAATAATACACAACGGCTCTTAAATTTGAATTTAGATAACAAGTACACGATTGGCTGATATAAGATATCATGTACTTCCCATATCACAGAGGATGGCTAAATGAAGGGTGTATATGATGCTATAACAGCAGACATGCTCAACAACATCAAAATGGTAAACGAAAAATACTCTGGTTACATCACTAAACTAAGGCAGAGTATGGGAAACCGTACCGGAAACAGACAGCACGACTGAAGAGCTTCTCAAGGCTGACTGAAATGCTACATGACCTTTTCAACATAATATGGGATAGTTGGAATACTGGAGGGGATAACTCTGATGTCTGGCGTCGCAAAAGTGGTGGAAAAGGCGGAAATACCAAAGAAATGTCCAGAATGTAAAATATCCGAGGGGGTTGATGCAAGGTTAAGGTGGCTTCCCATAGTTTTATAACCTGTACTGTACTGTGTACTGATGATGGCGAAAGCTTCAGAGAAGTCCGCGCGCACTCTAAGAAAACATAGGGCTTTTCTGATTTTTTATTACGTCAGTGTGACGACAGTTTTAATTCAAGACTGAAGCTATTATTTTAACAGAGATGGATGGTTGTAGAACACTGTTTCATCATTGCATTTTACCAGGAACTCCTGATTTTACATTTTGATAGGTTTTAGTGAACTGGGAGTAAAGACGAATGTGAAAACCAGCTTCCAAAAAGTAACACTAGCGCGCGCAACACCATTTATGATACTCAATGGAGCCACCTTAAGGCGGGGTCCATCTGAATGACATTTTTCCGCCACTTAACATGGGTTTGATGGAAATATCTCTTTTACGTTTCAAGGAATCCTAAAACGCTTACTGCTTATGTTATGTTAACGCTTACTGCTTATGTTATGTTATGGGGTGTTTTGTAAATCTTTGGGTGATTTTTGGGTATGTTTGGGATAAATAGTTTTTCTCAAAGAATTTCAGTGTAAAATTGAGAGAAATAAGAAATATTGAAGATTTAATGTAGTTTTAAAATTAGAATTTGAAGTTAATAATTAATAGATGGACACCAAAATAGTCCACTAGCAACCTGGGGTGCTCTTGCGTGGGTATCAACTGTCTGTTGGTGTTCCAAAATAGTCCACTAGCAACCTGGGGTGCTCTTGCGTGGGTATCAACTGTCTGTTGGTGTTCCAAAATAGTCCACTATCAACCTGGGGTGTTCTTAATTGCGTAGTATCAACTGTCTGTTGGTGTTCCAGAAATAATTTTCTTTGTCAGTTCTTGGACGGCCACCTCTTAAAATTTCATTCAAATTCAGGTGTACCCCCGCCTTGGTGGTCAAGTGCATCATGGAGAAAACAGGTAATTACGCCGAAATATTATTGGAAATAATTGTGGTCCAACTTGAATGATTGGATTTCACGGACGATATCGTACTTATCTTTCTCTACGATCAGGCGCCTTGTTGATCGTAGCCTGCGTAGCAGTCAGCGGTTTCCTTTCCGAGATCAGGCGCCTTGTTGATCGTAGCCGCCGATTTCTCTTTCGTTGAACGGAAAAGTCTAGATTCCATAGCTCAGAAGGAGGTCGGACACCTTATTGAGACTTATATAACGGAGTAACTGGTTAGCTTTCAGTTGAGGTTAGGGGTAGCAGTTTATAGAGCGGTTTTCAATTGAGTGTCGTAAAACCAAAACCAAAGTAATTACTCTGACCAAACACAGAACTCGCAGACAATCTGATGAACCAATCAGAACTCGAAGCAAATACATGTAGCCGGCGCCAAGCGCGGGAAAACGCGTGCGAGCAAGTCACGATTAGTTTTGGTTTTACTTCTGATTGGTCGAGAAAGTGGCGCGAGATTTTTTAGCCAATCACGAAGCGTAGCAATGCAAAACCAAAGCAATTGCGAGATTACTTTCGACACTCAATTGAAAAGCGCTCTATAGTTAAATTTAGAACTAAGCAACCCGAGAAGCTAAGGTGGTACAGTGGTACGGTAGGCTATGTAAGCCTAAGCCTAGCTGAGGTCACAGGTTCTGAGTGGGAATTTTAGATTTTCTTTTTTACACTTAAACATTTATTGAAAATAAAATTGTAAGTGTCGACATTATACGTTATATAATTCTCAATAAGTGTCCGACCTCCTTCTGAGCTATAGAAGGTAGACTCTACTTTCGTGAAGAAGCGATGCCATTTTTAATGGTCGATGCATCATTAGCATTCATTGGTAACCAGGCCTTTTCTAATAGTTGATGCCATTTCTCTCATGTCTATGCCTTGATTGGGATGAACAGGGACCCACAAGAAAAGGGATACCCTGAAAAGGGATACCCTGAAAAGGGCTGGTTAACAGGGACCCACAAGAAAAGGGATACCCTGAAAAGGGATACCCTGAAAAGGGATACCCTGAAAAGGGCTGGCTAACAGGGACCCACAAGAAAAGGGATACCCTGAAAAGGGCTGGTTAACAGGGACCCACAAGAAAAGGTGATACCCTGAAAAGGGCTGGTTAACAGGGACCCACAAGAAAAGGGACATCCTGAAAAGGGCTGGTTAACAGGGACCCACAAGAAAAGGGATACTCTGAAAAGAGCTGGTTAACAGGGACCCACAAGAAAACGGATACTCTGAAAAGAGCTGGTTAACAGGGACCCACAAGAAAAGGGATACTCTGAAAAGAGCTGGTTAACAGGGACCCACAAGAAAAGGGATACTCTGAAAAGAGCTGGTTAACGGGGACCCACAAGAAAAGGGATACTCTGAAAAGAGCTGGTTAACAGAGACCCACAAGAAAACGGATACTCTGAAAAGAGCTGGTTAACAGGGACCCACAAGAAAACGGATACTCTGAAAAGAGCTGGTTAACAGGGACCCACAAGAAAAGGGATACTCTGAAAAGAGCTGGTTAACAGGGACCCACAAGAAAACGGATTCTGAAAAGACTTGTTGAACTGCAAAAACCGTGGACGAAGATCCTGCTGGTTTTTCGTTGGATCTCACAAGAGGATACCTAATCAGCTAAAATGAATCAATATAAACGAGAAGTCCAAGGACTACTGCAAAGCTGATACAACGAGTAAATATATTTGAAACGATATTTAGGCTGGCCAGATCAGCTTTCTTCAGGTTTAAGATGTTTATGATGTTTTTTTTCCTGAAAAGAGCTGGCAAATGGGGACCCCAGTGAAGCTGACGGGGCTAATCACCTAATATAATAGGCTCCTGATACAAATAATTACAGAAACTCTGGATCAGCACTGTCAACGCCTTTTTTCCCACTTGGAACCTAAAGGTGTAACTATACCATATACTAATGAAACATCCCAAACTCCTTGTTGGTATTGTTTAGCTTTCCGCTGCACAACAATTTAACTACGAAATGTTCCTTTTTTTTTATAAATGACGTTTTGGTTTGATAACAAATTCCGGCCTCGTACCCAGTGTTTTTCTTCTTCCCGTCTTCTGGAGCGAAATTCTAGGATGCTAAACGGATTTTCACGGAGAAACCCGGAGTGAAAATACAGTGGAACCTCGATTTAACGAAGTGTTAAGGGACTGGGGAAATTAGTTACAGGAAATAATTGTCCAATCATACTCGCTTGGTCCGCCATATTGGATATCTGCTCTTTTTTCTTTATTTGTGGACTGGGTCCGAATCTGTAACATCAGCGTTTACGAAAATTCCACACGTAAACGGGTAAACGGCGTTTCCGAAAATACCCACTTTGGAGAGCGTTTTCGAAAATATCCGTTTTCGAAAATATCCGTTTAGGGTTAGGGTGAAATATCCGTTTTCATCGTTTACGTGTGGACGGGAGGCCTAAACGCATAAAAATATATGCGTTTATGAACGTAAACGTATACGTGTCAGACGTGTGGACGGGGCCTAATCCACACGTCTGTTCATACGTCTGTCCACACGTCCACACGTCCGTCACACCTTAGGCCCCGTCCACACGTATACGTTTACGTTCGTAAACGCATAAGTTTTTATGCGTTTAGGCCTCCCGTCCACACGTTAACGACGAAAACGGTCACCTAAACGGATATTTTCGAAAACGCTCTCCAAAGTGGATATTTTCGAAAACGCTGTTTACCCGTTTACGCGTGGACAGCGTAATAATGACTTTATTGATACATTAAATACTTAAATTAATATTATTAGCTAATGACGAAATACTTTTTATCTTAATTTATGTAATTTAAATCTTATTTTTCTATGTACTCAGTTTTCCTTTTGTGGGTCATCCACTCGATTAGCTCTGGCTATTTGGATGCTCCAAACTCACGAATTCTATCTGTTATTTTTTCCTTTGGTTTTTCTTTTCTATATCTATAATCTAGTTCTATTTTTAAATTATTTCCTTTTTCCTTTTTTTGTAAAGATCTTGTGTGAGTTGAATAAAAAGATTGTATTGTATATCGTATTGTTGATATAACGAACCCCCCGTTATAGCGAACACATTCCCCCATTCCCTCGACACTTCGTTATATCGGGGCGTTCCACTGGCAGGGCCGCCGTAGCATGGGGAGGGGCCGGGGTGGGGGAGCGGGCCCCCCTTAACAATTTTGAAAGTTGTCTTCTCTGTCGAAATCGACACAAACATCCAGTTAGGCAAAGAACTGTTAGTGTCCACGGGGTAGTGTCCTACTTAGTAGGTTCATTTATCCATCATACAACGCTGACAAGTTGCATAATTTGTACAAATCTGTTCCATGAATGAACACTTTGGAAATATCTGCAAGGGCCAACGGACAATGCAAAAGCGTCGGATCCTGGTGGATCTAGTCAGCAAATTTAATATAAATACGAAAACTAATAAAGCAGGGCTGACTGTACAATTGAGATTATAATATTCTTTCCAATATTTCGTCAGGCACGGCCTGACTTCTTCTTCCCTGAAGAAGTCAGGCCGTGCCTGACGAAATATTGGAAAGAATATTATAATCCCAGTTGTACAGTCAACCTTGCTTTATTAGTTTTCGTTTCAATGAATGAGTACGTACAATGATCCATGGTTTTGCTTTTAGTGTAAAGTTGAACACTACGTCTTGTTTAAATATTTGTTGTTCATTTTCGCGGGATATATCCAGCTTCTTTCATTCATTTTACTGATGAAATTATTTTAGCAACGTTCCTATCGAAGCCGCCGTACAAGCCACACTACAGAAACTGGAGAACGACCCTACCCTTGCAGACCGTACGACGCTAACGCCTGCTCAGATCGCTGACCTCCTGACTTTCGTATTGAGATCCACATACTTCCAGTATAACGGATCAATTTACGAACAACAAGAAGGCGCAGCCATGGGGAGTCCGGTTTCCGCTGTTATTGCCAACCTCTACATGGAGAGCTTCGAGGAACAAGCAATAACTACATCATCCTACAAGCCTAGGATCTGGAAACGCTACGTAGACGGCACCTTCACCATTCTAGATCGCGCAATCGTCGATAGCTTCTTACAGCATCTAAACGACCAGCAGCCTTCCATCCGTTTCACCATGGAGACAGAGAATGACAACAAACTCGCCTTCCTCGACACCGCAGTTTCAAGAGAACCCGACGGTCGCCTCACCACCAGCGTATACAGGAAGCCTACACACACTGATCAATACTTAGCGTATGATTCACACCACCCGCAATCAGTAAAACGCGGTATTGTCAAGTGTCTTTACGAGCGCGCCAAACGTCTCGTAACGAAACCCTCTGTTATCTCCAAGGAGAAAAAACATCTGTCATCTGTTCTTGTTTCTAATGGTTATCCTTTTTCTTTCTTGCAGAAACTTACCAAGACCAGAAAACCCAACACCAGTGCTGAGCCCACGATCGAGTTCAAATCTACTGCGGTTTTACCTTATGTCAAAGGTCTGTCCGAACAACTTCGCCGCTGCCTACAACAACAAGGCGTACGCGCTGTTTTCAAGTCGGAGACTACACTTAGATCACACCTAGTACGGCCTAAAGACGCTGTTGACCCGACTAAACAAGATGGCGTGGTTTACAGAATCCCCTGTGAATGCGGTAAAGTTTATGTCGGCGAGACTGGAAGACCTATGCAAGACAGAATAAAAGAGCATGACCGAGACATCCGATTCGCCCGTACCCAGACCTCCGCCGTTTCAGAGCACGCCAACAACACCGGACACCACCCGCTTTGGAATGAAGTAAAGTTTATTGATCGTGATCCTCATTGGTACACACGCAGGGTCAAAGAGGCGATCCACATAAGACTTAACCCTAACAACATCAACAGGGACAGTGGAATAGAAATTCCAGAAGCATGGATGCCCACGATCAAGAAACACAACAACAGGAGAGCCGTACGACTACGGACCGCCGAGGGAACAATTCGCCAAAACAACGAGGATCAAAATGCGCCAGTCACAGCTGTTGAAAACCAACCAATCACAGCAGAACATCGTGCTTCATAAGGTGACGCGTAACCAGTCGACCCCATCGCCTGAAGAAGACTAGCAGTATGCAGTCGAAACGTCGCGATCCACATCGGAAGTGACTACATCGTGAGACAAACGAAAAAATACTTCTTTACTAATGTGTTCACCACGATGAACAACAACAACCCCTTTTTACGATATTAATCCTTACAGTATTGCAAAGCATTACAACATAACAAAATAAAATTACAATAGTATAACAAAGAAAGGGAAAGTACAATTAAGATACATCAGTCTGGATTGATAATTTGATTATTGCGGAAATCTAAGAAACGAAATGAAAGAAACGCTGCTTTACGCATATACAAGAACTTGTCTTTTACTACATAAATATAACCATTGAGCTATAAAAGCTTTTATTGACATTATAACCTGGTCCGACAAAAGGTTTCTATGTATATACACATATCTGATACATCACTAAGACAAACCAGTTACAAAACGACATTAGACCGGAGCACCCAACAATTCGTTATAAATCATGTTTGGAAGAAAGCCTAGAAAGTCTACAGCCCCTCACTGATGCTCTGTCAGCTCAAAGGCGTTCAAACTTGCTGGAAACTACTCTAAATTTCAGAGACCCTATATTTAAAACTAGTAGTAATCATAGATTATAGTGCGTCTCCTTATACCGTAGCACCTCGTCTTGACCTACGGCAGTACCTCAGTTTCAGCCACTGTTGAAAGGGTCTATGTCACGAGATATGTCACGCACGCAAAAACGTCGGGCCGACGTCAAACAAATCCACGCTATCGCCGTGGAATCGGGCAAAATCCTTCAATTCTGCTGTGCTGTGTACTCCGAAAGGTCTCAGATTTTTCCAACATAAATATTATATTTGTCTTGATTTCATTTCGGTTTATATTTCTCCGATTCTGCAATGATACCCCTCAGTACGTGGTGTGATATCCGCAAATATTTTACCGACTAAATAAATGTAGATATCTCAATGTCTGGAAGTTGCATTCAGCATATGTTTAATCAAGATGGCGCAGATTTGGTACCGACACTTTTCTCGATTCGTTCCGCCTAGCTGACAAGATTAGGAAGCGTCTCCTTCGTCGACGCAAAAATCCCGGACTCCCCAAGAAACACGCGCCGTCGGCGCTTCGTGATGCCTCCCCCCCCCCCCCCCTCCCCCTCAATATGTTTTACCGTGCTACGGCCGCGACTGTTGTTGGGAATTTGACATATATGAGTGAGGCGGTGTATTTGATTAATACCGGTCAAACCTGTAACCGTATAAAGCATGTTCCACATCATAAGTGATGACAATGAAGAGAAAAGTCATTTGTTCTGTTTTGAGAGGACCTGTTTGATTCTAGTTTGAAAATAAAAAGAAAGCGTATACCGATCAGAAAAATAGAAACAGGTCAAACAAAATTATTCGAGTCAGGGAGCCAACAAAAATTTTACACATGAATGTTGCCATGGATATGATAATGTTGGGTACCGCCTCTCGAACTCAAATAAAACAGCTCCAAAAGATTAAGCTGCAGAAACTATTGTAATACGTACTTCAACATATTAAGTGAAATTGAATTTTGTCTTAATAATCAAAAGCTTATTTCATTTGTTTGTGTGTGTTAGCTTGTGTTCACTTTGAAAGGATTTACACAATCACTCAGGAATCACTGAAGTATGACGGGCATAGCGTATGTGTGAGAGCATTTCAAACCATTTATTAACGAGTCCAATTTCATGTGGCCCTTTCCTGCTAGTGGGGAAAATGATGCTCTGTACTTCCCGACCTTGTCCACCAGATCCTTGTAGTCTGAAGTGTAATCTGTTTTCCCGCCCTACCCCCTGTGGGCGCCGGCGCCACAGGGGTAGGGCGGGAAAACGGATTACACTTCAGACCATGCAAGATCTTGAAGAAGAAAGGCTGTACCTTTAGAAATATTCGGTTGACAAATATAGTTTCGCTACTGTGAAAATCAAATTGACTGAAATGAACTGAATTCTTCAGCCTCATGCCCAGGGATTCCCAGGGTGTTTTACCAGCCTGAGAGGTTTTTGGGGCTGTCCTCTTGGAATTAACTGACCGACTATAAACCTGTGAACAGGCTCCTTTTAGTTGGTGTTGAGTAAAGCAAGCGTGGCTGGGGAGGGGAAGAACTGGAAAAAGGCGGCATCCCGGTTCGGTCCGCTCTCCGATCAGTTCTCACAGACGTGATAGTGTTTATACTCCCCATGGCGTCCAACTCGTCACACAGTCTAGATACCCTGCCGATTTAAACGGCTGGAAATGTCGCAAACATTAATTTTGCAAAAATCACTACTGTCATATAAAACGTGTTGCAATGTGTTAAATCGTTCTTCCGTTAGGTGACGCAAATCCTATTCATGGGTTTCATGAAAAATCTATACTCAGTTATCCTATTTTTCACAAGCTTCTCACCTTACACAAATATTACAAACAGACATTTTGTTTCACTTAAAAGGAGGCACAGAAGTTTTTGAACGCCGCAGCCAGATTTTTTCGGCCTTTTTTATGTGATCGATTTGCGGTTAATAGCAGATATGTCATTCGGTTTTGCACCATACTGAGCTGGCGCTTTGGACTTTGTTACCTACCGTTAGAATGTGTTTTGACCCTGGGGTTTCCAAAGAAAACAATAACAAAACACTGTTTTAAAACTTATAGTGGCGCAGGTGGTTTATATTTTTAGGACCTTTTAGCTCGGATTCCTCGTAGCCTCACTTTGATTAATTTAATATTGGATATTGGATAACGAATCACAAGAGACTATAACAAATAAAAAATATCACTGATACGATTAAATCTTGTCACTTAACGAATTAGGAAGGAAATACCAGACTTCTGAGTTAACTACAAAGGAATGCCCTACCACGGAGCATAAATAGCTTATGCCTTTGCCATGTTTATAATTTTAAATAACGCTGTGATTAAAGAGCTTGCATGCAGGCAATACTTTATGCAGCTAATTAAAACAGCACGCCAAATATATCATCGTATTCATAAGCTTGAGAACATCCTTTCAATGTGGATAGACAGTTTGTAGTCGTTTCAAGTGATTTCGTGTTGTGGTTTATTTCAATAAGAAAGCGTTTGTTATGCAATGGCGTAGGACACAAAGGTCTCGTGTAGCGTGGGCTGCCCACAAAGTCAAGATGGCAATCAAGTAATCTAACCAGACGCGCTTTGTGGTTAGGTCGCTTCCTTTTGAAATTAGTTCCAACACCATTGTACCGGAAGTGAATTTATGGCCGAAAACTTTTAGCCACAATAGCCATTATACACGTACGTTTCTTGTTTTGCTTTGAAAAATGAAAAGAAATATGCATAGGTGTTTTGTTAGGTTTAACTCGTTTAAACGTGTAAAATCAAATGGAGAACTAATTGAAATGATTAGATTATATCAAGATTTATAGGTTGCGTTACCTTGTCACGCAATATGCTCCATACCACGTAAGCAGTTTTAGTGCAAATCGGCTTTACTGATGTTTCATGATGGATAATAGTTTTTCTTCTGTTGTTTAATTTTTTTTTTATAAACAGATCCTTTAAATTTCATTTCCACAAGCAGAAGCCTATGCCACAAGTGATAACAAACATCCGACCTTAAATAAACAGTTTACCCACCGCGGAAAAATACCTTACCGCACCCTTCCCGGTTCCCTTTTATGTGAAAACATAAATATCAACAGGAACAAAAGTTCCTTTTTCGCTTGCAAACTTTTTCCGTTGCTTTCCAGGTTCTCGAGAGTGTTTTAATACCACAAAGGCCACCGAAACATCAACAGCTCTTTCACAGCCAACGAAATGAATCAACACCAAGAAAACTTGATAAATCTTAATCCATGGCTGTTAGCAGCTGGAGAGCGAGAAAATCTGCTTGGCCGGTTGGTTTCTATCGTCAGTTTGCGATTAGAAACAGCACGGCTCTTCGCAAGACAGCATACAATCCCGATCATAGCTACCAAAAATGTCCCCGGTAAAAAAAAACGGACATTGTTTACAGAAAGAGAGTATCAATGAACGTACACACTTCAGTTGTCGCGTGATACATGACATTATACCCACTCGCTCGAGCTGAACTCGAGCCACGCAGGTAAAATACAACTAACGTCATTGCTGGCGATATTGTTAGCGAACCGGAAATCTGTAAGTACTTTGGAATGCATTGACATTTTCATGATCAGCTATCGTTATTTTCCCACGGTTTATTGAAAGGCGATAACTTTACTCGTTTACGCGTTCGACCCAAAAAATTTGACCTCGATGTGTATTGCTGTCACATCGTTCCAAATATTTTCACGAAAGGCTTTACAAGAAATTGAATGGAACAGTCTGGCAGTAATTCATTGAATGGAAATGAAAATATTATGAACATGAAATCTACTAAATAAATAACAATTCATAATCTAGCTTGCCAGACGGATGAAGAAGCATCGACACGGTTCACAGGTGTTATAAACGGAAAATACACAGAATCTCAGCAAAATTCACCCCCACGAGGTTTATTTGGCCATAATATTATAAAACGTTGAGCTGTTAAAGGAAACGCAATTAAAAAAACCAACACATTGCCCGTAAAATCTTTACGTCTGGCTTTTCGCATGGTGGGGAAAACGACAAGCAATCGAACGTTTGATCGGCGTCCACTCTGGCTTAGAGTAATCACGCCAAACAATGAACGGAGCAACCGTTCATTCATTCTGAACACAGTGTGGCGTCTGTGGAATTTCTTTCAGTTTACAAAGCGGGTTTAGACAATCCTGAACTTGTGATCTTTAATATCTGTTTGCTTGCAGAGCAAAGCAATGTTTACACAGCATTTTCACGGAACGGACGAGAATTAGACTCTCAATAATGTTAATAGAATAAACGTTCTTCAACCTCACCTCAAACATGAATCACACCTCAAACATGACAAATATTAAAATCTGAGGCTAATTGGCGAGAAACATTCATCACAAAAGGGTTTCCACTAAATACAAACAATACTCTAATCTTGTCTAAGATATATACTTATTTCAAAATGTGGATCAAATTACTAAACTTTCAAACGAAGTTTAACTCTCCAAATATCACCAAAAGCCGAAAGCGGCCAACCAAGGTTTTACACAGTAAAAATGGGTATCCAAAATTCTGTTTGAAAACTTATAAACAAGCACAATCGCTAACATTCCTTTTATCTGTAAATCAAGGAAAACTACAGTCTCCAAGGATTCGAAACAAAAACTACAGCTCTAATGATTTATGGTAATCTATCCGAGTTTTTCCCGCGCATTGACGCAATATATGCAAATTATACCAATTCATTTGAAATATCACAGTCAAAAATAGCACAAATCAAAGCAAACTTATGGCCCTGATTGCAAAAGTATCACTTTCGGCGAAGAAAACTCTTACTTTCTTTCACTATTTTTCGATCAGAAATTATTTGGCGTTGAGACAACGCAAAAATTTGTTACCTTCACTTTGAATGTATTTCGTTTCTACGGAGCGGAAGCAAGCTACACATTGATCGCACAACTGATCAAGACCAATATTGGCCCAAAATTACTTCATCCTAGGCTTTCTTGCAAAAAAAATATTCTCTTAGGTTTAATATTTAAATATATACAATCTTAATCTTAGATCTTTTGAGTAAAAGACGAGTTAATATAGCGTAGATTAGAGTAAACAAAAAGTTATTTTCGCTTTTGTCCAAGGGCATAAAACCGCTCTAATAGTTCTTCGTTTCTTTGCCGTACTTTCTCAAGTTCTGAAAGCAGTTTTGTTTCATCTTTTTTCAGCTTATCAACGCAATCCCTTGCTTTTCGCAAGATGGTCACTTTAGGAGCTCTTTCATTTTCTTTCAGTTCTGGAACCTCCTCCCTAAGAACATGAAAGCTTGTCTTGAGATCATTCCTTCGTTTCCGCTCAAGGACATTGTGAGTTGCTCTCTTGTTAGTTTCGCTCTCTTCGTCTGATGTGGAGCTATTTTGGCGTTTTAGCAGATCTTTTTTGCTTTCTTTTGTCGGACTAGAAACAGACATGTTCGCTTTCGGCTTCACAGCTACCGGCTTGATGCGTTTTGCCGGTGGTTCGTCTGTGACTTGTGGGAGCCGCTTTCGCTTTGGTTTCTCAATTGTCACTACGTCGATTTCCTCTTCTGTTGAACAATAAATGAAAAAAGTCGTCAAGACCCATTCAAAGAAAAGTAAAACATTTATAGAAAAACTCGCGATCGACGAAAAGCGAACACAGGAAACCACCATTTTGGGAAAAATAATTACAACTTTATATTTAGTTTGCAATTGAACAGGAAATTGAAAATGGCCGTTGCATAACTTGAACTGCAATTTTACCTGAATCGCTCGATGTTTGATGAGATCCGCACAGGTTTTGATGTGATTCGTTGATAGGATAGGGAAAAACCGTCGAGGGATCCACACATTCAGAACTAACGTATTCAACTGGTGGAGGTGTTGAGCAGGGAGTCTCGTACAGGTCCTCAGTGTTCAAAGCAGAAGTCGCAAGACCTTTTAAATCCAACGAATTCTCGTAGTTGGAACCGTTCCACATACAGTCCTGAATGAGTTTGGACTTCAGACTACTCAGAGAAATTTCAACAGTGGCTAGGGGTGTAGATGAACAGCTGTCCTCATCCAAAATATCAGAGACAATCTGCAAAGTGTCAGCAACCGAGCAGTAATCACCACCGAATGAATCTAAGACGACCGGTGAATGCCGCGGCGATCGCGATGGAGAGCGGGGAGGTGTCGGAAGAAGCTCAAACTTTTTCCAAATGTCGTGAGTTGGGACTGGGGTGCTGTATCCCTCACTGCCAACTTCGTCTTTTTCCAAGTGAAAGAAGTACGTCGCGTCCGGGTCGTGCTCCAGCGCAAACGGTTTGCACAAGGATTCGACTTGAACAGCCATTCTACAAGAGATTTAAAAACGGAAATAAGCTCAACTTCGGACTGCTACAAATAGTTTTACAAATTTACAAACGATTTGTAAGGATTCTACGGTATTAACATTTCTGAGGTATTTTAAAACCTTGCAATGCGTCCATATCAAACTCTCATATAATCAAAAGAAAAATCTTTTAGCAGTTCGAGGTTTTGTCGTTCTTTCGGAGAGGTCCATTTAAATCGGTAATTAAATCTCTGCTGACCAAACTGCTGAATGAATGAACTGTGCGCCGGTGCAAAGCTCAAAACTACAAACACTCAATCGAAAGCACTTTTCGACACTTTACCTTATGAAATTCTGGGGGACTGCACTTCTGCAGTTCAAGTGCCTGAAGATTCCTCTAGAGGTCTTCCAACGGCAACTAGCCCGAATTTCTGCAGCTGTAGAAAAGGACGGGGCGTACGCGGAAAGCAAATTTCAATTCTCCTGCGAAATTCAGGTGAATACATTAACAACAACTCAGACCAATCAGAAAGCGAGCCTAATTAGCGTTACTATGACAACGTCATTCCAACACGTGATTGCTACAATCAAAGAGTGCTGAATGCGTGAAATTTTTATTTTCGAAAATACATTTTCGAAAAATATTTGTTCCGCGTTCGAAATTGCTGAACCTGATTTGCTGCTATATTGTAAACAGGTTTAACCAGAACCGCATATTTTAGCGAGGTTTACGGTTTTTCGGGAATACCACTTCAAGTAATTTGGACGTCCTGTTTGTATTTCTAACGGATTACAATCCCTAGGGCTTCTGAGTATAAACAAAAGCGTCACACTTTTGGGAATATTTTGGATGATATCTATTATAAAGATTTACAAAACTGTCATGGAATTGGACAAAGCATATTTTCTAATACGCTAAATTGACACTGCTTTTATAGAACAAAAGCCTCTCACAAGAGTTCTCTTTAAATTCTTTTCAACATTTCGTAAGACTGATAAGCTCATTTTCCATTTTCTTTCGAGTTTTCGCTCGTAAAAATTTTTAACAGGAAAATATTTAATGTACAGCTGCCAAGTCCGCAGGTTTGCATTCAGTTCATTGAGATCAAGGATTAATGTGTAAGTGTCAAAAGAATAGCCTATTTTTTCTCTTCAATCAACCGGAAACAAACCGATGCCGCATCATCGATAAGCAAACCCATAGAAAATCTTTTTATAACTTATCTATTTGATAACATAGCTTTGGATGTTGATATTATTAATAGGTATTCGGTGAAAAGGAGTCTTTAGTTCGATATACTTCTTATTGCTTTTCCCGGTAATTACAAGAAGATTTAGTACATTAAACAATGGGTGTAAACGAAATTTAATGTAAATTGTTTCCCGAATTACTGTTGAAAGTCTATAAGCTTTTTATAGCAATTCAATTATCCAATCTAATGTTCATCTCACCATGTTTACACACCGAAGATTCAAGTTTTCTGCTCCGGTCGACCGGAAGCTACCACCCAAGGTTTTTTCCCGCCAAACAAGTTCAAATGACTGACAGGGGACGACAGATTGACTGGAAAG
This sequence comes from Cladopsammia gracilis, assembly GCA_022457155.1. NCBI lineage: Eukaryota > Metazoa > Cnidaria > Anthozoa > Scleractinia > Dendrophylliidae > Cladopsammia > Cladopsammia gracilis. The sequence goes on along the minus strand of JAJGOT010000008.1, from coordinate 1,669,942 downwards.
AAATATTCATTTGAATGACAGAAAAAGAAAGGTCAAAGGAGTCATCTAAACGCATTCAAAAGTAATCAGCCATGCAAATAAACGAAACAAAAATTAACAAGTGGCAAAATGCTCTTCCAACGGTGAATAATGCATCAGCGGTTATCAAAGAGAAGAAATATCAAAAGTTATTGAACGCCGTTACGTAATCAATCAGTGACATTGGGGATGGTTACCTCGCGTCTTTTGTGACGTGCGATGAGATTGTTATTTTGTCACCTGCATGAAAGCGTTTGCTATGCATGTACTTTAGCACAAGGCCACCCAAGGATTGCAATGGTACTGGGACATAATGATAACCTCTTGTTTGTGTTTACACTTCAATCATCGTTAAAAAAGACCGCAAACCGCTAGTAATGTAACTTTCCTGTTTCACGCAATGATCAGGCTACACCCTTGCAAAGGCTTGTTTACAAGCTGCGACTGAGGTATTCAATTAATTGGTCCCTTTGGTATTATGAAATAGGCAGGAATACTAACAATAAACTTAGGGATAAGGTACAAAACCGGTTTAGTACTGCCAACGAACAAGCAAATATAACAAAAGTTATTTATGGCTGAGCCGTGTACTTGTAACCAGAATAATATTATTAGTAAATATAACAATAAAAGGTCGTTTACAAATTTGATAGTTGTGCACTTAAATAAACGCAAAAAATCTGTCTTGTTTATTTAAGTTGTTATCATTAAAATAGAATAAAGTGCTTTAAATATTACAGAAACGCTCGTATAAAAGAAACTGGATGCGTATGACTGAAATTGCACTTTAGATAGTAGTTCTAGTCTGTATATCCTGAATGACTTGTCTTGTACTAAACTGTTTTCGTGACATTCTGTTGTTAAAAAAAAATCATTTTTAGTTATTTTTCTGTGACCCTATACGGCCTTGGAATGTTAAGACTTAATATTTAGCAATGAAACAAAATTAAACAAGATTTACGTAAGTTATATATTTAACAAAGAATGCTTTTAGGACCCTTTTTCACAAGCTTAGGGAAGGAAGCGGAGAATCTTTTGATATTAACACACAGGAAGTGCAGACTAAAAAATGTAGAAATGTATCAGTGAAACACAAATAATATCGTAGAATAAATGCCATAAAAAGACGGTATAAACTGATTAAAATATTAAAATGACAAATTCCTAAACTCACAAAGGCGACTTCGGTAAACAAAACAATAAAAATTCCGCTAGAGAAAAAATCCGCAATGGATAAACAGCTTGATGATTTTATCACAAAAATAACACGCAGGCAGAAGGTGATTCTTTGACCACCGTAAAACATTCTTTCGCCTCTTTCCGCCTTATGTCCTTGCACTAGCGATAAAGGTCACGTTTTTGAACAACAATTGTCGTTCTCAGGTATGTTCTGGATTGCTCTGAATTGCACATACATACTTTAACTTCACTCCAGTGAACTCAGGACGATTTTTACACAGTTCCTCACCATTTAGCACAGCTTACAAGACTCCATCTTCACTGAATTACTCTCTGTGTATGAATATCCAACACATCTTTCATTTCTTTAAAATCATAATAGAGTTTCGCAATGCATATTTTGGTTGCGTGCAGGCTGTGAAAGCATTTAGCTATTGAACATCTTTCAGTCTTATCAAAACTTGACCTTTGCTGTCCCCCCAAAGTAATGTACTCATATGTAGTTATAAATACTACCACTTGAAAGTGGTGGCATTCTTCCGTGAGCCAATCATCACTAAATAAAAAACATAACTGATGATATTTTTGCCAGCGTGTCAGTGATTTATTTCGGCGGGCCGGCTTCGTGAGTTTTGCTTTCGTGCCGGCAATTTCTGTAGAATTTCGAGACCCCCAGGAAAGCATTGAAGAGCCTAGTTAGTTGTTTTGAAGTAAACTCTTTTGAAAAACGGCAGATACAGATTCTGTCCATCTGGGTTATTTTTAAATGGCAGTCAGCTCTACATGAACGAGTTTCCCGCCGTGTGCGGGAAAAAATCTCTTCGACCATGACTTTCTAAGAAAATCCGAATTCAATTAACCACTCGAAAATGACGATAGAACAAAAAGTCGCAATGGCGCCATTGCTTCCGAAGGTTTTATCAAAACAACACTTGAAATCTTTAATAACTCTCTTCAACAGAAGGCCATGCATGCATTCGGATGGCTTTTGTTCTAAAATCATGTAGCGCTTTCTACGTCATCAAGGTTGCCGCGATTACCAGTATATTAACAGTGACAAAAGTGTAATATCTAAAGCACTATAATCGACTAATCTATCGATATGCTGTGTATTAATCATAATCACAGTTGTTAACAATAAACCACGAGGGTTTTACTCCGCTTCACTGATAAACCGTGAAACACTCAGCCAGCTGGCCGATCTGTACGTGGGGTGCGCACGACTGTCGGCATCACACGCGCGAACACGCGCGACGATTTAACTTCGCGCCAGATCATCGGAAGTTGCGCTATTTAAGGCGCATTTGCACGTGTGCTTGGACGCTTTTATAACATTCCTGTAAGTATATTGATTTCTATTTCGATACATTAAAATTAAACTTGACAGTGAGGCCTACAGAAGAAGAACAAATGCAATGAGTAACATGTGCATTTCTTTCATTTGTTTGTGTCTTCTAGACCTTACTAACAAGTTGAATTTTAATGTAGCTAAAGGAACCCGTGTAACAAAACTTACCGAGCCGTATCGTAGTCAAGGACTTAAACAGCCAATATTGCTCATAATCCTGTTACACCTACGTTTTATAATTTTTACCTGCGATTAATTGTCCGATGCCGAACGCTTGGATTATAAGAGCCGTATCTACTAGGAAATACCTGGGTTATATTTTGCGGCAAGGAGGCCGGAAAGAGGCAAGCGAAGGCGTTTAATTGACCGGTAACCCAGAAGATCAGTTTTTTTACCCCGGCTTTTTTTAGCGAAATTAGCTTGCGTGAGTTTAGAACGAAAACTATCGCACCAACTCAATATTAGTGTGCATATCAATATCGTATATGCTTTGCCCCATTCAAAGTTTTTGTTTATTCAAGTACCATCACACTTACTTTTGAAAATATATTTTAAAGCAATCACTGTTAGTTTTCAAATTGGCTAATCTGTTTGAAACCACAACTACAAAGTTATTTCCGCAAAGCATTAGCTAAAATATTAGATCATCCATCGACTTGCTCTACGTTTTATCCCTTGTTAAACCGGGGAATTCACAGACAATATGCTCATTATCTTTTTTCTCAGCGTCGTCTGTCTGAATTAAGGAGAAATTAGGTGATGATCACTCTTGGAAGGTGATAAAAGATGTTAAAAAAACTCACTGAATATTTGCGCCGATGTCTTTGCTTTTTATAACAAAATATGCCGGAAAACAAGAAAAGGAAATGTTCGTTATTCGGTTTATACGAGTTTGACCAGAACCGACTTAACCGCAAGACTGAAAATCTATCCGAGAAATAAAATATGAAGTCTGAAGTCTGAGCGATGTGCTCCTTGCCCTGAATTTGTTTGGATCAAAAGATTAACTTTGGTTTTAACTGAGAATAAACGATCTGTTCAAGATCGAGACTGGGTAATGCATAAACGAACAAGAGGCGATGAGTTTTCAAACTCCTTCACTCAAGATGCTCGAAAAGGACTTTGAGTATTCGGGTATTGTTTGGGTTACATAACACTTTCGTGAGAAAAAAAAAACAGAAACCTTTTCTTCTTTCGATTGTTTCTGTTCGTGCAAAACGCAAAGTTAGTGGTTTTAGAGGGGTTCAATCTTCACTCCATTCTACATGTATTTATATAAAAGTCAACAGAAAAATGAAGCATTTACTCACCTTTTTAAATTCAAGTAGTTGCTACAGTTGTCCAAGATCAGACTACCGTTGTTTCGTATCCGTGCTGACTTTTGTCACTTTTCGTATACTGACGCTGCATGAAGTGGCGTTAAATTTTGATTGTCAATCAACACACCTTTTGTCATGGCTGGTTTGTTGATAAAAGATAATCAACATGCTTGCAACTGTCTGTTTGTTTGGGATTTATCCAAACTCCGCGGTTAGCGCCAATATCCTGTTCGGCAAGCGTTGCTGTGTTTTGCACAAAGAGGAAAGCACGATTAAAACGTGACAAGGTGGAAAACAACCTTTGAATTGAACATCGCTAACAAAGGTCACGTAGAAAGTTTAAGTAGCAGGATAAACCAGGATGTGCGGTCATGTTTTGTTCCGTGCGAGTTGCATGAACTTTCACTTCATGAAAAGCAAACAGCCATTATGCCCAATTATATGTAAATTATAACTGAAAAACGAAACGAAATGGCCGTCAATGCATGTACATTTCGAAAAGAACACGTCACGGTTAATTTCGTTACAGAAACTAAATTAAAAACGCCTTTAGCGTTCTTGGCCGAATCAGCGCTACACCACTAAACAACTACGTCACCGAAGAGAAACGCCAGGCCGAAAGATTTAATTTGCGTGGGGTGTCATTCCAGCATTGAAAATTGCGTGCAAGTCTTTATAGGCATTCGTGTGATATGTCAACTTATCCGTATTGTACACTGGTGATTTAATTAAGCGAGCTGTTTCGTTCGTGTTTTTTCATTTGAAATGTGGTCCATCTCGCTTGATAAGGGACGGACCATTTAATTTTTGTGGAGGGGGGGGTGGGGGGTGGGGGGTGGGGGTGGTGGTGGGTGTTTGGGCAATTTCTTCTGAGTATGAATTTTTTTTTCGGCATCACTATTTACAAGAATTTTTTTTTACCAATATGCTTGAATTTTTTTTCACGTGCTTTCTTGTGCACGATTTTTTTGTCTCTTAAATTTCTTCTGCAGGAATTTGTTTTGGTAATTGCCCCCCCCCCCCCCCCCCCCCCCCCCCGCCCCAGCACAAAAATTAAATGGTCCGTCCCTAAGTGAAGAGCCTGAGCCTGCCCTGGGTACGAGATTGGATAACGTCGATTTTCCAAGTCATGATTCAACATTTTTCCGCTTTCACTGGCAATACTTCACTTTCGAATGGTGTTTTTCTTTCAGGTTTAAAAAAAAATATGAGGCGAACGGCAAACTTCAAAGTAAATCTCGCCGCGTAAACATCTTTCATGTTGGACTGTGTATCCTGTCACGTGTTCACAAACCGGATTCACGTTTCTCTGAAGGGTGTAAGTAATTCTAATAAGAAACAGTTTCAAACGATAACAGATCAGCATTGTAATTTAATTTTCCAAGAATATTACTTTTGCCGAAAGTGGTCAGTAAGAGATGCTTTTAAAAGTTGTTTGCCTTCGCTTTTCCAAGAAAATGAAACTTTGATTTTCTAAGTTTCTTGCAGTTTCTATTCATGATACTTCTTAAGTTTCTTGCGGTTTTTATTCATTATACTGTCCGTTGGATTCACGGAAAATAGCATCACGTTCTAAGTTGTGAAATGTTCCGTTCAGATTAAGGAAACGGCGAGAAAGTGCAACCCGTCTATCCGGGTCACACGACTGACACTTGTACCCGACCCAGGCTACTTGGAAGCGTCATCAAAAGCGGTGTCACTTGTAGTTGATACCAACAGCCGTAAACCTACGCTACAAAAACACGACTTTTTCGTCAGTGAAGCTGATCAAGAAAACTGAGGGTTAAAAAGGCACTGTCCTTTAGTTTTGTCATTTTTAGTAAAATTCCGTCGGAAGAGTTCAAACAAATACCTATGGAAAGAAGGCCCAGCCAGTCGAATGAAATAGTCCATTTGTAAACTGTAACTTCAATGTAGCTTGCAATTGAGGCTCATGTCCAGTGCAATACTTTAGCTTGTATGTTTTGTTTTCCCAATGTAGATCATGTGATGTTACCCTAGAGAACTGTTTCTTTTAAATTTTGTTTTCTTCACGCGCGTGCGTATGTATGCATAACTAATAAACAAAGAGAACATCACATGACCTACATTGGGAAAACAAAACATACAAGCTAAAGAATAGTCCTTTGTCTACACAGATATTTTGCGCGTTGGGTCCGAATTGTCATGATGAATTCGTGGTAAAATCGGGGACGTGGAAAACAAGGCTAATTGTAATAAAAAGATCCTTCGAGGTCGAAAAAGAGATTTCTTTCTTAATAGCGGCACGGACAGAATATCCCTCCTGCCAATACAACAAGACCACGATTTATCGTGACCGACAAATCGCGTCGATGAATCAGTACGTGTAGTTGGTGTGCGGATTTTGACCAATGCTGTAGGGTCAATATCTACCCCAGGGCTTATTTTTTGGGCCAGGAAAACCGATCGCAGCTTGGTTCTGGGCGGGATTCGGAAGATGTTTACCCACAGCTTAAAAGGTTACGAGAGACTAGCCACAGAGCTCTTGGTAATGGGTGAAGGGTAACCCGGTTTCCGTAGTATGAAGCAACTAGGAGTATTACCACTCCCCTCTGGATGGGGTGCTAGGCCATCGCAGGGTTACCCCCAGCATTTTGTCGCCAGTTCCTGTTTATACGTGTGGTGTAAAAGACTAGACCTCGAACCCCGAAGTCCACCGCGCCCCCACGGAGCGGTAAGAAAACAAGCATAGAAACGAGGGCTCTGGTGTTTATATTGAAACGCAGTGTTTTACATGCGTAAAAAAATCGGGTTTTGGGAACACGATTATCAACGGTAAATCAGAATCCCCCTCCACGATTTTTCGTCAGGGTAGGGGGCAGCTGTACATAGGCTACAAGAATAACGGTCCTTCTTTTATCCAGGGTTCGTACAAAATTTAATACCTTTTCTGTACTTTTTGTCCAAGCCATTTTCAGACTCGAACTATCAGAAGAGGCCAAAAAAAAAAATAATAAAAAATAAATAAACAGTAATCGGCAACTGGGAAACAGACCATATTAACTGCAGCTCTGACAAAACTCCATACTTTTTCATGACTAAACTTATTTTCTATACTTTTTCCAGGGGTCAATTTACTGCGCCTTTCAATAACATGCGGAATTTGAAATTCAAATTTCCGCCAACAGTTGTGTTTTACACTGCCGTCAATCATCTTAGCTTACCTCTCAGGAAACAGATCTTCACTTCGATGAGGTCAAAAGGTCACGTCCGTGCATTATGATTGGTAGATTTCGATCCATTTTGTTTGTTTCTTATTTACATGGTCCGTTGGCTTTCTTATTAATTATGATTGACGGTAGGGAATAACGCAACTGTTGGTGGAGATTTGAATTTCAAATTCCTCATGTTATTGAAAAGCGCAGTAATAAAACTTAAACAAGTGCAACTTACAAGCGTAGCCATTGTTTCAGGGGCTAAAAACAATAGCTACACTTGTAAAAGTTTTATTGAATTGACCCCAGGTTGCAAATTGCCATTAGTTTTCAAGATTTTAAGAGTCTTCAAGCACTCATTTATCAACAGTACTACCCACATAAACCCCACGTCTCGCCGCCTATCGGTGTGGGCTGCCTGTGTCCAATAATCGGTCCATCGTAATTTTCTTAAGTAACGTAAAAGTGATCAAGCAAAGTAAAGAACATTTTCATTTTAGTTCACACAGTTTTACGGAAGGAAGCAACTTTCAAACTATCTACTATTTTAAGCTAAAGCTACAATTTCATTTTCTAAGCATACAAAACTAAATTAAAGGTGCACTTACGTTTGACTGAGGAGACTTTCAACAAAATATACTCGCATTTCATACAAAAATTCACAGTTCTCAAAACAATTTAAAAGCCTACGTATTCATATACTAAATATTATTCATAGTGTTTTTCCTAGATACTATCTAGATGTAAGATATATTCAATCTAGTGATGAAAAAATGTCATTCTGTACAAAAAAGGCTTTCATTTAACTCGTAATTAATGTGTACTTTTAATATGAATTCGAACTTTTATTGCTAAAACGCAAGTGACCTTCGAAACCAAAGGTTAAAAGGGCAGTTTCATATATTTTAGTAAGATTCCGAGAAGTTCAAACATACACCTTACTCACAGGAACCCAACCATAACGGTCTGATTCTGCGGAACAGGAATCGCAGCCATAATGGTGTGATTCTGTGGTGCAGGATAACCAACCATAATGGTTTTATTCTATAGCACAGCACACCAACCATAAAAGTTTGATTGTGTTGAACAAGGCCCGGTTGCTCAACTTTGAATCCAGTTAAATGACTAAACAATAATAGGCCATTTGCAGGATGGCGTCATTTGACTACAACTACCAGAATCCTTCAGTTTTTTGTTTTGTAGTGCAAATTACGGCTATTGTTATTTAAACCGCACTGGGATTACAAAATTCAAATAAGAAAGTAAAAACGAAATGAATTCTGGTAGTTGTAGTCAAATGACGCCATCGTGCAAATGGCCTATTGATGAAAATTTTTCTGGCCAGATGTTTTTTTGCCCTTCAGTTACTATTTGAGTTTTTTGCCACCTTTATCTTTTGAAAACATTTTCAACAAGAGAAATGAAATGCTTCAGTGGTCAACTTTTAATCCTAAACTTATCAGGTAATAAACCTTTGAAGAACCTGGCCCAGTACTGTAATGTAATGCATTTTACAAATGACAGGAGCCCATAAGAACTGAAGATGACCAACAGCTGCGAGGGTGTGGGTTTTTGGCAAAGAATAAATTACTGGTCATAATTCCTGTCATTTGAATTTTATTCTAAAAATCGCAGAACCTTTTTTATGCATTTATTGCAGTTTTGAATGCTTTGACCAGTTAAAAATCTAAAAATAAAATTAATAGACTCTTTTTCAAGTCAAATGAAAGCCCTTACTCAGCCTGCACTGTCAAATTTCTGATACCTGGAAATTATTTTACACAAATATGAGATATAAATAACGAAACAAGCATGGCCCAAGTCTGTTCTTAATCTTGTGATGTTGTCAGTTTAAATATCCTTGTATTCTTACAAAGTAACAGATATTACTCAGGAATAAAAAAACGTTTTCTCATTTCTGCATTCCACTTTGTCAGCTTTTTACATATTTTAGTGTGGGCTGCAATCTCGCATAATGCTCACATAAAAAAGCCAGCCATGTGGTTTCGTTATTTATACATGAAGTACCAAATGAAAATGATGGCAAAAGGCAACTCCAACATAAAACAAAATTATTACAGAGGTAGCAATGATCTTGTTTGTTAATGGAGAGACACTCAGTCATGTCAGAGTTGCCGTTTTGTAATTGAATGTTAATAGCTCTATCTATCAATCCTTGCATCCTTCTGCTACAATGTTTTTTTTAGCAATAGGATATCCTAAAACCATTGAGATGGTTACAGAGGTGAGTTTTTTACACAAGAAGGGCTTTGATGTTTTTTGGCGTTGTTTCGTCATTTAAATGCTTTGTGCTATACCTGCAAGGAGAAAGAGAGACATTAACATTGATCCTTGCTCAAAACACATTTGACGAGAAACACTATTTATGATCAACTTGACGCAATATTTATCGTATTAATTATTACTGAATACAGAAAAAAGTCTATTACCGTTTTCAAGAAAGAAAAGCTGCTTTAACAAGGTTTCTAAAGCCCCGGCTACACGTTATAACATTGTTATATAACTTTTTGTTGGTTCAACAATGTTAGAATGTGTAGCCAGCATGTTACATGATGGTTTTTTTGTTAGAAGAATGTTTTGATTTCGATCAAACAATCTTCCAACAAAAAATGTCAGTCAAACAACATCAAACATGCCGCCTACACGTTCTAACATTGTTTAACCAACAAATATTATATAACAATGTAAGAACGTGTAGCCAAGGTTTTATACAGCAACGGGGTAAACTATGCAATCATACTTTGCTGTCAAGTCGATAAAAGGCAAGCATTCTGATTTTATGAATGTTGCAGACATACTGTCGATCTTAATTGGCCCTAACATTAATAGCTTTTGTTTCCTTTAGTTTGCTAAAACAATAAATTGTTGTTTATTATTCAAAATAAAAATAAGTGTATCTGCAGACCTTAAAGCATTAAGAAGACCATCTACTGAGCCCTGTGGCTGATCTTTTAACACTTTTATTGAAGCTTTTATCTGCAAAAACAAAAAACAAAAACATTATCAATAATGAAAATCCTGAAAAGGGTCACAACCTGGCATATCCTAAGAAATCAGACTGATTAGCTTCTTACATAAATTTATAGCTTCTTTTTGTCATGTCTAAAACTGCTTGTTGCTGGTCAGAAGCAATATTTAATATGTGTGCAGCCTCTTTCTTATATTTTTTTTCATTAACACATATTATACATGTACCTATTACGACTTTGTTTTTGACATACAGTTACAAATTGAAGTATTCATATTGAAGTTCTAAAAACACTCAAGCACATATTAGTTGACAAAGAGTCAGAACTTAAACCTCAATCATGCTCATTCCACACCAAACTGTTACTACAACAGGCCCAACTGTTTCATTCTCAACACTCCTTATTTTATAAAAAAAAAACTCCAACAAGACTGTCATTTTGAACTTGAAAATTATGTCATCTGGACATTGAAACGTTATTTAATTTTATCGCTTATTTCACTCATGTTTCAACCGCAGTTCACACAATATATAATTTCCATATATTCATGTTCAATTAGAGGTATGTGTTGCAGCTAAAATCTGTTCTCAGGTTGAATCAGTATTCAATCTAGGTTAAATGTGTATCCAGTATTCTATCTAGGTAAGCTAACCCTAACTAACCCTAGTTAACTCTAACACAAGGCTAACCATCACACTATTGGCTATATGTATCTTTGTGCTAGTGGTGATGGTTAGCCTTGTGTTAGAGTTAACTAGGGTTAGTTAGGGTTAGCTTAGCTAGATAGAATACTGGGTACACATTTAACCTAGATTGAATACTGATTGAACCTGACAACGGATTTCACCTGCAACATATGTTCTGGGGAGTCGTTTTGTGGATAATTCATTGAACTGTTTTGCTCTATTTTTGGAAGGGGGCTCTATTAGATATTGGCATTTAATACAGAGGGGCATTACTCACAAATTGAAAATTTTACTGGGGTGTTTATTAGATACATCTACATCTACGTCTAGATAAGAGGTGTTTATTAGAGAGTGGGCATTCAATCAATTATGGTACGCTAAAACCTGCAGGCGATGAATGTCATGAATCGAAACCCAGAGAGGCTTATGATTTTGTTTGAGTCACGAGTATGTATTTACATCTAGATCTGAGTCATGACTACATTGAATGTAAGTAAAGTCGCACACAAGCCAGATGGGCCACACGGCCGGAGCTTAACCCGGTTTCTGTACCATGAAGCGACTAGGAATATTGCTACTCCCCCCTGGATGGGATGCTAGTCCACTGCAGGGTTACCCCCAGCATTTTGTCGCCGGTACCCATTTATACACCTGGGTGGAGAGAGACAGTGTGGAGTAAAGTTTCTTGTCTAAGGAAACAACACGACGGCAGAGACCAGGCTTCGAACCACCGACCTTCAGGTTGAAAGTCCGACGCGCTAACCACCAGATCACCGTGTCTCCACAATTGAACATTGAACGTACTTACATCTATATTTGAGTTTTTAACGAATGCTCCTACTGGGTGTACGTGATCATAGAGAATTATAAGTCCAACCTGGAAAACAGAAAAAACAAAGTATCAGCAACTGCACCACCACAAGACAACCAACACAACCATGAACATTAAAATAGAACAGTTTTCAATTGAATGCCGTAAAACCAAAACTAAAGTAATTACTCTGATGAATTACAACAGAGACAGACAATTCGATGAACCAATCAGAGTTTGAAGCAAAGACATGTAGCTGGCACCAAGAGTAGGACCATTGCTTTTGGTTTTACTTCTCATTGGTTGAGAAAGTTAGTGGTAGAAGTTTTAAAGCCAGTCACAAAGCATAGCAATGCAAAACCAAAGCAATTGTGAAAATGCACCTGCACTTTCGACACTAAATTTGAAAACGGCTCTATTCCTGAGATGTTGATTGTTGTGACAAATCTGTTTTGAGTAACAGTTCCTGCCATTTAATTCTGTGGTCATAGTTACCATGTTAAACAGTCTCTTGTAGATTGTCTGCAAATTTTAGCAGACTGAAAAAAACAGCTACCTGAAAGTAGCTGCAGGCTGAAGGTTGCAGCCCCTTAGAGATATTAATTGTGAAAGTGTTGGGGGCCTATACTATTGGAATTCTATGATATTCAAAGTACAAGGATAATAACTTACCATTACACGAAGACAAAAGAGATATGTTTCTTGGTTTGCGATTCTTGAGGGAAACTCCCTACAAATAATAAACAAGATTTAAAAAAATCCAAAAGGTTTACAAGAGTTGCTATGCTACAGTTTTAGTTCTTGTTTGGTCGGTAAGGCATTGAAACTAAATCTTCATAGAAATTTTTATCTATAAAAACATGCATGTCTGTAAAATTTTGAGTTATGGATGCATAATGTTTTCCTGTTGGTATCAACATAGATGAACTATTATGGTGTTAACTGACTATAATTAAAATTCCTTCTCCATAAACATGATAGTGGGTTACAATATCAAAGCAGGCACATTAAAGACACTTCATGATTCAGGGGCACCCAAGGATTTGTTTTGCTAAATAGCTGTGTGTGAGGCTTATACCACACTAAGGGGCCGATTACATGGCAAATTTCAGCCTGGTCAACCAGGCTGAAATTTCGTTGTGATTACATGACAAATTTCAGCCCGGTTGCCAAGTTTGAAATTGCGTGGGAAAATTGATAACGAGAATCAAAATGGCATTGACGATTCGACTGCGCATTCTCAAATTCACTTTTCAGCCCGGGCTGAAATTCTGATGCGATTACATGGCGAATTTCAACCCATTTGCCGGTTTCTGAAACTGGGCTGGAATTTTGAGCACGGGCTGAAATTAGCCATGTAATCGGCCCCTAAGATTTTTGGATTACAGTTACATGAAAATTAAGATTCTCAAACTGGAAATGTAAACTGATGTTTTCGGACCCCATTAAAAACTATGCCCGATTTTTCGGATGAAAAATGATTCTTTTGGTTATCAGAAAATGCAGCTAAAAATTTTAAGAGGCAAATAGGTTCCTTAAGAAATCTTGTAAATCTTCCTTAGCTGCCTTTTTCAGAGAAAAGGATTTTGTTCTGAATGCTTTCGGCCTGTTGAATATTCAGCTAAGGCATCTGAACAAATCAAAATATGGTAGCTGATACAACCATACTTTTACATGGCATTAAATTATCAAAAAAATATGACTTTCCAAAGCCTTTGGTGAATTTGGCATGTTGGGTGCCCTTATAATTGGCAAAAAACTCAATAGTAGGTTATAAAAGCAGTACTCACGGATCTTCTAGCATAGTTCTGCACAGATTTGCTAACATGCCAAGAAAATTTGTTGTATTTTCTATTGGAAGACTTTTGTTCTGAAACAAAAAAGAAAAACACAAATTATGACAACAGTCAACATAATTTATTTATGCAAGATTATCATGTTAATATCTGGCTTGGGATTGCATCATGCTTGGCATACAAAATTATTATTATTTTTTTGTACCTAAGTGCTGTGTTACTATTTGTTTTGTTTTTTCCTTCATCTTGCAGAGCAAAACAATTTCCAACAAAAACTGCCACTCAACTTAATTGTACATAAAAATATACCTCCAGGCATGATTTTTTTTACCATGAATGCATGTTGCCAATTCTGGTGGCATAGATGTAAGTTGGCACAAGTCCACATGCATATGTTTTTGGTGCATTGCATGGCATATGTTGTGGGTAAAGTTCAGAGGTGCAGCTTAACTGAGAAAACTTGGGTGGAAAGGAGAAGAGAATAATATCACAAAAATCATACCTCTGTTACAAACTTTGATGTGGCATCACTGAGGATTTTTAAGAGAGGTGTGGGATAAGCATAAAATAAAGACATTCTGTTGGCCATTTCATTTGACACTTGAATTCCTTCACTATCATCGTCCTGTAAAACAAATCAATTAAAGAAGAGTTAACATGTATACACAGACTAGTGCCTGATAGCACAGTTCAAGGAAGAGAACACAAAGTCTTCCTAAATTTAGAACTGCACTACCTGCAAAAAAAATCAAATATCTAAAAAGGTTATGTTACAGTTTTTGGGACTGGAATTTTCATGTGTTGAGAAACAGCCTGCCGATGAATAAAAGAAAAGTTTGCAGGCATAATGAGTAAGAGAAATACCGCACAACAAAGTCACATTTATTTATTGACCATGAGAAATAATGAAATATTGATTGAAATACAAAACTCTACTGGTGTTCATATGCATGCTATGACCATTCTAAGTGACTCACATAGTTATTTACCCATTTTGCTCATAGCCCCAGATAAGAAAGCAGCCTATGTGACTGCAACAGAAAAGGGAAGGAAGAGAAGTGTTGCATTCGCCTTCCCAGGGCTTCCTTAAAATTGATCTAGAATTCCTCCTAGACATTTTTCAACTGTACTAACTTAACACAATGTAAAAAAGGAACTTAAATAAATTATGTATCTTACTGCATTTGCCATTTTTCTTCTACTCAGAGTTCTCCTGTAGTAACTAAAGTCATTTTGAATTGCTGGATTTGTCATCTGAAAATTTAAAAAAGCATAAATGATGACTGATATTAGTGTATTAATTGATGAAATGTATAAGTAGACAATAATAGTGAAATATCAAAGGCTCCTATGAGCTAGCTCATGAATATGAAACAACCTTCTGAGCCTCACCCTACGCATTTTGCTTCACCATTTTGCTTCACGCATTTTGCTCTGGTGATGGTGAAATAAAGTTTCCATGCTATTTAGATTTTCCTTACAATGGTATTTAGGCTCAGTACCCACTAGTGACATAACAATCATAATCATAAGTGCCAGTATAGAGCAGAGCAATAAAATAATATCTGAAGTCACCTTTAAGTCATCAAATTTAAGTGTAAAGTGAAGAATTTCTGCAAACTGCTTCGCTAGAGCCTGTCAGAGAAGGAAACGCGACACAACGTTAAAAAAAACTAACAGATAGTGTGCTTACTCAAGCTAGTTACAAAGTAATGAAACCCAGTTATTTTCTAAGGCTAGGGGGACATTAGGGGGCAAAGTAGAAGCAGATTCACTCCTCTTTGAAAGGTCAGATAACTGCAACAAACTTAACCTGTCAGTGCTTTTCCAGTACTTACATAGATTTTTGAGAGCTTCTTATCACCCAAAATAGAATATATGATACAGTCTAGCAAAATAATGCACTGTCTGGGTCACCCGAAAGTTATGACTACCTGAAAGTTGCAGCCCAAAAGTAACGGGGGCCACTACTTTCGGAACTCTGCGGTATTTCCAGACATCTGCCAAAACTGATGCAGACGGATGTATTGTTTGATGCACATATTTTTCTAGAGAGAGAAAGGAGAAGGCTTGGTGAGGATGTTACCTGCTGCTGTTCAAGGTGTTCAAGTGGTGTCTCTGGTCCAGCACAGAGTGCATGAAGAAGCTGTGGGAGCACTGTCTCTGCAAATACAACATACAATTAACCTTGCATAAACATAATTAGCTGGTGAATGGTGAATATTAACCTTGCAAAAATTTATACTAATTTCAAGTAAAAAAATATATATATTCCATGAATAAAATTTTTGCACAGCTGTAAAAAGTAGGAGGAAGGTTTTAAAAATAACCACCTGAAGACTGTGTTTTCTTGACTGTTTCTGCCTGGACAACTTACTGTATCTGCTTAACTCTTTCTCTCTTTTTTTTTACCAAAATTTTCCACCTTTGATGAACAAAATTTCACCTGTTGGATATCTTAGCTACATCCCTGAGCTGACACTTGGATTTGAAAGAAAAAATGTTCTAGAATAACTGAAAATAAATCACTTAAAATCACTAAATGGATGAAAAGAATTTCATTCAATTTTTTTTGGATTTTTGCCATTTGTATAACTACCAAAATTAACTGAATTTAAGTGCTACAAGTTAAGAGGATCCTATAATTCTAAAATTCTCTTGGTCATTTTACCATAAAGAGTTGGTCACCAGATGGTGGCATAAGAAAAACTTAAACTTGGGAAGGTTCCTGAATATTTTACTAAACAAAATTTTAACTCTTTAACTTGGCCAGCATTACAACAGTCAACAGGGTTAAGAGCCCCGGATCACGACACATTTTGTTTTCTTATATTTTATATCAGGGGTCATTGGATGTTACAGTAACTGAGACTATTGACAACCAGAATTATGACCAGGTCACTTACCAAGTTCTAAAGCATATTCATAAAACATCTTCAGTTTTCCCACAAGAGGTACCACAGCTTTCCACGCTACTTCTTGGAGTTGTTCATCAAGGGCATTTGAAATAGCCTACAGTTTAAATGAGACAAATTATAGACAAATCTCGCTAATATTCTGAGCAAATTCCCCATTTCAAATCAAGTAGAGGGGAAAAACATTAGAATGACATCTTGAACTTTGTTTTTTTTTTTAACTATTTTGGAGTCATTTACCATTGGTTAGTTTGATTCCCCTGCTATCTTAAAAAAACAAGTTTGTTGACAATTGAAACACTTACACCAACATTTACCCTCACCTGGAATTTTTTTTGCAGACATGCATGCACACTAAAAGTGCCAAATTTATTGGCCAGTATAAAGACATTATTGAACTTGGACGCAAGTGTTGGAAAAATATTGGTGAAGATAATAATTATTTCTTTGCAAGTTCTAGCATTAGGTCCATAGAAAAGAGATCAATGTTTTCCCAATACTGATCAGGTAAGCAAGTTTTGTGCCTCTATTACTGCACACTTGGACTGCTCAGTTCAACCATAATTCATCATAAGTTACTCACTTGTCTGATTTCTTCATTTGCACCATGGTAACTTTGTAACTCATCAAGAATCCGTGGAGCATCATCCAACACACTGCTCACTACGTTATAAACTTCCTGCTCTGCTTCTGTAGGAGAGGCATCTAACAAAACACAAACAAATTGTTGTAGGCCTATAATTTGCTTTACTGATGTCTTCCTTTACAGGTAAACCACCTTTTAATGAAAGCCAAGAGGACTTGTAACATAAATAATGGTAGACCTAGGAGAGGGACCCACAGCTTCCATCCCCCACCCTTACCCCCCCCCCCCCCACAACTTAACTTCCAAAAAAGTAAGGCCCAAGGGGTCCAACATTTTTACTCCCCTCCTCTTATTCACTCTGTGCCCCCCCCCCCCCCCCCCAACCCCCTTGTGATGGGGTCTGGATCCAGCATTGATGAATGTTCCTGTGATGCTGTCAATAAACCAGGCTGCCTTGGGCGCATTCAATTAAAGTAACACCCTTTTTTGTCTTAAAGGTGATCAGGCAGGGATTGGGAGAAATGGCCCAGCCGTAACACCTGCAGAACCTCTTGTTGCATTTGACTATAAGGAGAGTGCATTCTGATTTTTATGATTTTCCTTTGCATGCTAGTATCCTTGTTTTTTTTTTGTAGGCAGAAACTATGAGATCAATGTATGAACATGATAGAGGCATAAGGCTTGCTTAATCTCAAACCTCTGCCATTTTGGAGACAGGACACTATCTTTTTGAAACAGGGTTAAGTTTATTGACCATGACCCTCACCGGTACACACGTAGAGTCAATGAGGCCATTTGCATCAGACCTCACCCTCAACAGGGGCAATCAACAGGGGCAAAGGAATTGAAATTCCTGACATGTGGATGACTATGGCCAAGAAACACAACACCCAATCGATACCTTCCCAGACCTATGAGGGAACAGTTTCTATTATTGCAATAATGAAGATCCAAATCCACCAATTACAAACAACCACAATGATACATGGAGTGTGGCATATCAGTCAACTCCAAGTTGCATCAGGTTTCAACATCGCGATGACAAATCCAACTATCCAACTTTTCTGGACTCATACAGACCAGAGGGAAAGGCACGAACAGGACTCAGGTCCCATGCGAGGTGCCATCCCTTCCAATCCCACAACCCGCAAGGTTGACCACACCACCGGGGTCTACGGCCCCTACTCTTTTCGAATAGTGATGTGGGATCTTTAACGTCCCACAAGAACAGATCAGAGAGTGCTGTGAGACGGGGCCTACAGTTTTTTTGTCCTTATCCAAGAAGACTAGAACCAATTTTCACTGAAATCTGGGCTAGTTTACACACACAATTAACTTGTGTGACAAAAATTGAATTGAAAAGTGCGACAAAATTTGCCCAAACTTTTTGCTCAAAATCGGGTGTAAAATTTAGCCTCAAATTGTCAAAATACCTGTGTTAAAACAGTGCTCACTACCTTTGCCGGACATTTTGAAGCTTTTAGTAATGAAGGAATACTGAAGACGAATGAAAGAAGCCAAAGAAGAGAGTCTGTAAACAAGCGGCCATCTTGGTTAACCTTGGTAACCAGGCTAAACAAAAACATGAGTTCAAGAAATTTGCATGGTTACCAAGCTTGTTGTGGCCTGAACGAACAGTGGGCAAATGAATGTAGTTCAATCAAGTATTTTTTTTTGTTTTCGATTCTTCCCCAATAGCAAAATCTGCTTTTCGTACTAGCCAGATACACTTTCTGGTTGAAATAAAATATTCTGTGGGCCCTGCAAGCAGCCTACGTAAAACAGCATTGTTAAGTACAGTCGGACCTCTATTAAGCGGCCACCCTCCATTAAGCGGCCACTTTCCAATGTCCCGAATTATTTGTCAGTAAAGTGCTGTATGCGATACCTCTATTCAACGGCCACCTCTATTAAGCGGCCGCGGCCACCTTTTTGACGTTGCAAGTTTAGTATTTCTTGTATTTTTACCTGTATTAAGTGGCCAGCAAATCATCTTTTCAGCGAAATGGTGACAGATAATATGAAGGTGATAACTGATAACAATAAAAACTGCAATTTAATCTCCCCTTACCCAGTTTCACGGTTACCAGGACCTTGCCCTATCTATCGGAAAGGCAAATGATCTTCTCGTTACAACTCCGAGCTCCACAACGGCAAACAGCAGTGACGGATTATTTTAAATAATCGTCCGTGAAATATTTTGAGCTAAAATTTTTACAGACTGTTGGTGCAAAAAAGGCCTAAGAAACTTGACGATTTGTTACATAGATTTGCATATTTTTCTGTGCCTACTCAACACCAAAAAATACTATACTTATCGACTACATGCTCTCTGTGTTAGAGGTAGAACGTTGCATGGACTTGAAATGCGCAAATACAGGGCACTTAATTTTTTGTTTCAAAGATTTTTGCATTTATCTTCACATATGTTCACTTTTCAACAAGCCTTTTGCTATATAGAGGCAATAAAATAACGTTGACTGCCATTTCTATCCAATTTATATTGTACCTCTATTAAACGGCCAACCTCTATTAAGCGGCCAGTTTTCAAAGTCCCGAGGGTGGCCGCTTAATAGAGGTCCGACTGTATTCAAAATGAAGACTTACTTTCAAAATCCAAGAATATGTCGATTTTACCCCCACTGGAATCTTGGTCTTCTCTTGTTAGCAGCTTAAGGAGATTCCCCATAACAGGATGTTCAACATGAACTGCTGACAAAACCAAAGATAATACTCCAATCAGTAGATAGATTATTCCAGTAAATGCATGCTGCTTATATATATTTGAACAGGATCTTTCTGAGCTTTTACATAGTCATCTCAAACCTTGGAAAGATCCTGTTTAAAAGGAAACTAGACTAAAAACACGAAAATTATTCTAGTTGATTCCCGATATAACACAAGTCCTGTCTCAGATTAGATCAGTATTTAATCTAGGTTAAATGTGTACCCAGTACTAAATCTAGGTAAGCCAACCGTGACCCCAACACAAAACTAACCATCACCCCTAGCACAAAGTCCACCGCGGTCAAACGTCCGAGGCGTTTTTCGTTTTATTTAGTGGGATTTTATTTAAAATTAAATGGAAATATGGGCAAGAATGAATAAAAAAATTATTTGACGTTACTATCTTTTAATTTTTTCAAAATGATGAGCATTTTCCCGTTGAAAACTGACCAAAACTCTTTGCGCCTGATCAAAATTATGTTGGCAAATGACGCCGACAATTCTGCAGTTCACAGTTTTTAAACGCTTAGAATTTTTTTAGTAAACTTTCAAAACATTTGGTAAATTGACAGTGTATTGGCAATGCATTAAACTTTAAACAGTGAAAATGACAACCTTAACTTTTAAGTACTTTGCTTAACTTTTGTAAATTTCTCTCGTTTGACCGTGGTTAAAGCACAAAGATACATGTAGCCAGTGCTTTGATAGCTAGCAGGGTTTGCGTTACAGTTAGCTAGGGTTAGCTTTGTGTTAGGGTAAGCTCTGTGCTGGGATTAGGGTTAGCTAACCTAGATTTAATGCCGGGTACACATTTAAACTAGATTGAATACTGGTATAACCTGAGACCAGATTTTACCTGCAACATATCTACCTAGAGGGTTGCTGTTGATCCTGCATATCCTTTGAATTGGCTTGAAAATCAGCCTACTTCACACACTGTTTGTTTCACTCCACAGTATGAAAAAAGTTCATCATGTGATCAAAAGTTTGATCAGTTATGATAGTACTGAACTTGCGATGAATGAATTTCAACTCACATTTACCTTAAATATGCTCAGATAATACCTTTCCTAGAAAACCAGTTCCTCCTCTTCAAGTTACAGAAAGTCAAGTGAAAAAATATATTATTTGAAGGCAAAATAGGTAACTGTGAGTTCAAATTCATTCGTCACAGTCTTCACAGTCTTTGGGTTTCTTGAGAAGAAATCTCAAAATAAGTTCGGTCACTCTTAAGACTCTAGCATATAAGGCGCTAGTTCGTCCTACCATCGAGTATGCCGCAACAGTGTGGGATCCGTATACGAGGTCAAACATTTATAAATTGATATGGTTCAGCGCAGGGCAGCTAGGTTTACCTTAAACAGATATCATCAAACATCTAGCGTCGGTGATATGTTAGACCAGTTGAGCTGGGAATCGCTAGAGAGCAGAAGGAGGGCCATGAGGCTATGTATGATGTTCAAAATTCACCACAATCTTGTTGCTCCAGATGGGTTGGATAGAATGGAACCAATGCAAAGGAAGAGCAGGCACTGTAATTCTTTGAGTTACAGAGTCCCAAGATCAAAAACGAACTTCCATCTCTACTCCTATTTCCCAAGAACGATCAGAGATTGGAACAGTCTTCCAGACGATGTAGTGCAAGCATCGACCTTGGCCTCCTTTAAACAGAGGCTTGCCAGTCTTGATTACTAGACATGACCACTCCTTTCTTTATTTATTGATTTGGTATTAATTAAGTTTTACTGCTATTATTGTGAATGTACATTTTTAACGCTTGCGAAAATCTTCAGAAGTGAAGGAGGCAAGTTTAATGGAAGAAGAAGAAGAAGAAGAAGAAGAAGTATCAATCGTGTGGTTGACTAGCTAGCCAGATGGTCTGAGGTCATTTGCACTCACTCACTCCTCTCCCCATCTGATGTCCTTTGTTTAAGAGCTTGTTCTTGATGTCACCTGACCGTTGAATAGTTCCACCAATCAGAGTGGTTGTTGGATCTTTTTTTTCTCCATCAGGAATTTCAAGAATGAGAATGAATGTACCCTGGTTGGTGGAAATATTCAACGGTCAGATGACATGAAGAACCCACAAAGCCCACAAATAAAGCACATCAGACAAGGAGAGGAGTGAGTGAGTGTGAGTGAGCAAGCGACCTCAGACTTGTGGTTGACTTGCAGTCAACAAACGTTTGATCACATGATGAACCTTTTTCAAACCATGGAGTGAAAGCAACAGTGCCTGAAGCAGGCTGATTTTCAACCTATTTCAAAGGACATTTGGGATCAATAGTATGTTTTAGAAGTGTCCAGTAGCCTCGGGCTACTACATTTTATGACCAAGCACCACAAGAAACTTCAAATTTAACAGCTGATGTTTTGACTGAGTAACCTGTTAAACCATTCAGTCACAGGACTTAATGGGAGCCCTTTGCACAAAGTTTACTGGGCATCCTGGATTTCAGTTGGAAGCCTTTCATATCCTAAGCAGGGCTTTGGTCTATATTACAGCATTTAGAAATGATGAGGGTAAAAAATATAGTAACAATTAAAATCAGCCAAATCGATTTATTAATTGTCTTGATATAAACACAATGTGTTAAATTTAACCTTCTCAAAATCAAAGAACAATAATCTAAAACAGATTTGTGATAATTAACTAAATGATGTGACTTATTTAGTTGTGCTCTGTGCGAAAGAAAAAACAATGTATGCAGCGGAATTAATAATACATGGACTTCTTAAATTAAAACCTTGACCTGAATATGCAGGTACCTAGTAACTGAAACTAAAACTTCTACGCAGTAATTAAAATTCAAGTAAGCACGCTATAAAATGTAACTGAAAGTTTCACGCAGCCAGTAAAATATACAAACTTCCACTTAATTCGTAACTGATCGGTTTATTCCAAATCAGTTAAATTTGGTACAAGCCATAGAGGGCTTAACGCAAAGGAGAAATGAAGGAAATGTTTACTTTTATCAAGGAAGTACCAGAAGAAGGAACGACTATAAACTAAATTAACACATATGATAAGATATGGCTTGATCTCGAGTGTTTCGAAACATACATAAGCTGGTGGGTAATCGCCTGTTTCGACGGGGCAAATTCAATAGCCAAAGTAATCTTTTTGCTTGTGTATAAATTCCCTTAATTTTTACATTATCACTGTGCTACCATGCTACTGAACCAATAAACAAGCAAGAACATGTCGATAACACGTTCGATACGGTGAAACAGACATGAAATCGAATAACCTTGCTCGTTTAGCTCTTTATTACTTGTAGTTCCACTTTCACAGATCACAGCAAGGCCACGCGAAGATCGCAAAGCAAGAAATGTACAGACTTCAGGAGCACAGAGCACAAGCGAACTTAGGCCACAAAACAACAGCTTTCGCGTAGGTAACGCATAGGAAAGAAGTGTGGTTCGCAAAACACAAAATCTAACGATCACCTACCTTTCTCCGACCGGAAAGGGAAGCGGGCTTGTCAGCGAATAAGCGCTCCCTAACTCGTACAAAACCGGGAAAATCGTCTTTGCCGTCGTTAACGCCAACGAAAAGTTTATCCAAGCAACTAGAAAGCCTTCTGTTAACCTGAATGCTTATGATGTGAGCTGAAGATATGACCTCTTCCTTGTTGCTCGGTGGCGCTTCCAACTTCAAATCGCAAGGGCACTGAATGGCGCCTTTCCACGCCCTCCTAGCCCATAATATTATAGGGCTCCTTTCAATTTGGCTCTTTTTAACGTTACCACTCTATGTACGGGCTTTATATGGCCACAAATCTCTGCCCCCAAATTCGGCAATTTGTCTGGCGGGAAAGGTATTAATGCGCTGCATGCAACAACTGTTCCTTCGTTTCTTTACAAAACTTTGACTGAATACAATACACAAGCCCGGAATAAGCGAAAACTAGTTGTGCATGTGAATTGAGTTTTCACAAAGCTAAAGAAATATACAATATACTGAATTATACGCGCATTCTGATTAGTCATTACCTGTGATCTATTGGGGGTAATAAGCTCCTGAGTTTATACAATGAACTGAATACTACGCGCTCTGTGATTGGTGACATTGGTCCTATGATCTATCAGAGTTTATACAATGAACTGAATACTGCGCGCTCTGTGATTGGTCGTTGCCTATGATCTATCAGAGTACAGACGCACGGCTGACGTCATAGAAAAATTGTTTGCTTTGTTTTGTCCAACATGGCGCACAGTTTTGAAAATGTTTGCGAGATTATTCTGGATTGAGCAAGTGAAAGCCTCGAAAAATGTTTAGCAGGAGCTGTTTACGAGCAAGAAAAAGAAGAAACCAAGACGAAAAGTATTCTTGGCGACTTGAAAAATTCCTAAACTGGAAGAAATCTTCCAACAGTCGAGCGCTACGAGGCAATTTCGTAATTTTACTCTTTTTACTTTTCTGTTCATTGTATAAAACAAATAGATTCCATTTGGCCGTGTGTCTGTTCAGTTATAGATCACAGAAGACGTCAAAATGTGGTAAGAACATCAGTGACACACTCGCCTGCGGCTCGTGTGCCACTTTTTTGTTCTTACCACATTTTGACGTCATCTGTGATCTATAACTGAACAGACACACGGCCAAATGGAATCTATTTGTTAAACAGACGCACGGCTGACGTCATAGAAAAATTGTTTGAACATGGCGCACAAGTTTAAAAAATAATGTTTGTGAGATTATTCTGGATTGAGCAAGTGAAAGCCTTAAAAAATGTTTAGCAGGCGCTGTTTACGAGCAAGAAAAAGAAGAAACCAAGACGAAAAGTGTTCTTGGCGACTTGAAAAATACCTAAACTGGAACAAATCTTCCAACAGTCGAGCGCTACGAGGCAAGTTCGTAATTTTACTCTTTTTACTTTTCTGTTCATTGTATAAAACAAATAGATTCCATTTTGCCGTGTGTCTGTTCCGGTTATAGATCATAGAAGACGTCAAAATGTGGTAAGAACATCAGTGACACAACTTTTTTGCTCTTACCATTCTTTTTTGTTCTTACCTATTTCCCATACCTCAAGAGATGGTAATTCCATGTTATTTCTGAGACCTCACTCCAGTTGTAACCAGCATGCAAATAGTTTCTTCCCGCATGGTCTATTAGACACTGGAACAAGTTACCCGGTGTCTGCCATTCGCTACCATCTTGTTAAGCAAGGAGAGTGGTTTTAATTTTTAATCTCTATTTTATTAGTATTTATTTTGTTAGATGGAAATTTAAATTTGACACGGTATAATAATATTATTTATAGAATTTACTATAACGTTATTTTTTAGTGAAACTGATGTGATGCAGTGTTTCTGCTTTATCAGTTAATAAAGTAGATGTAGATGTCATCTGTGATCTATAACTGAACAGACACTTCATTGTAACACACCATATAGGGATCTTATAATATAGGGATCCTAAAAACGTATTTTAAAATGGTTAGCTTTTATTTACTGTTATGGGTAGTGATATCCATAACAGTAAATAAAAATTAACCATTTTAAAATGAGTTTTTAGCCCTAAGTAAGTGCCGGATTCTTTGACATGCATAAATTAAAACTACCATGAAGTATATACCCACAGTTGACGTCATGGTCTGTTTGGTCCAACATGGCGGGCAGTTTTGAAAATGTGGACGACATTATTTCGGAATTGAACACCGAAAAAATGTTTAGCAGAAGCTATTGACAATGAAGAATTTGACGAAACCGAACTGCGAAAAGAAGTTTTGTTAACGTGGAAAATGCTGAAATTAAGGAAAAAATCCTCGAACAGTCATGTGACTACAGTCGAGTGCTACGAGACTGGGTTTTCTTCCCTGTTTATATTGTATAAAACAAAAAGATTCCATTTTGCTGTGTGCCTGTTCAGTTACAGATCACAGCAGACTCTGCAGACTGCTAGCTGTCCCTTTTATGATCTTTTATTTTCAGTCAGTCGATCGAGCGGGCGACAAGCTCGGCGAGACTGGAGCGAGCGGACGAGCCGAGGGGAAACTGGGGGAGAGGCGGGAGGAAATGGGACTGCACTCTCTTCTCTGTAACGGACAGCAGTTCGCCCGCCGCACCAGGGACGGAAAACTTCGATTGGTTGAAAGATAATAGGACGCTGTCAGGGAAGTTTGACGAGTATTAACAATCTTGACACATCAAGTATGAATCGATATCTTCCGTTTTACATCAGGGGGTTGACACAATGACTCTTTCCCGCCTCTTCCCCAGAGCCCCCTCAGTTCGCATTACTTTGGCTCGCTCGGTCCATCGCCGGTCACGTATTTGCTCGCCTGCTCGACTATTCAGAGAGGGGCTGCTGCTAGCAGTCTATAGATCACAAAAGACGTCAAAATGTGGTAAGAACAAAAAAGTGGCCAACGAGCCGTAGGCGAGTTGGCCTTTTTTTGTCCTTACCACATTTTTACGTCTTCTGTGATCAATAACTGAACTGAACAGACAGACGGCAAAATGGAATCTATTTGTTAACTGGCGTGTAACTGGGTGGTAATACTACGTAAAATCGCGCGAACCGGAGATAAAACAATACAAGCTAAAGGGCAAACTGATCCTTAGAGAAGAGACAACGGCGAACAACAACAACAACAAAACTTTATTAACGTGTCATACCATTATAGCTAGGGAATATCCCTTACTAATTAGGGGTCACTTAACATATATATATATATATATATATATATATATATATAAAATGCCAAGTCGAATCAGTTGATCAGACTGTCTTCTAATATTTATGCTCTAGTTTTCCTATTGAGCACTCTGACAGCAGTTCTGCAAATCAACTAATATATATATATATATATATATATATATATATATATATATATATATATATATATATATATATATATATATATATATAAATTTGTCACAAATGAAGACGAACCAATACTTTTTTGGTTCGTCTTCATTTGTGACAAATTTATATTATTTTTATGAAAGACTGGATAAGTGGATGCTTGTGACAAGTTTATATATATGTAACCGTACATCCTGTGCCCAAGTTCAGGAGTTGCCATAAAGCCATTATGGTAATAACCGGGAGGGCACATTGTATACATAATTGTATATTATGCTCACTGTTCATACAGTTTGAGCACTCTCTGGATTGGGTGGAGAGCCTCGTAAGAGGTGTTCACTATTGGCATATTGCTTCGCTCACTGCTTGCAGTTTGAGCACTCTCGTGACTCCACAATGCAATCCAACAATGTGTAACCGTACATCCTGTGCCCAAGTTCAGGAGTTGCCATAAAGCCATTATGGTAATAACCGGGAGGGCACATTGTATACATAATTGATATATATCTAAAACTATATAACAAATTCAAATAATTATGTATTTTACAATATTAATAAGCAATTCTATTAAAATCTAAGATAAAATAATTCAAATAACTAACTAAAAGTAGACTAAGATGTTTTCATGATGAGCAGAGGGTACATCCCTTACAGTTATCATCCATCAATGATGTTATGTCAAGCTTACGGATTCTACTTTTAAAGATATTTAAAGTTTCAGATAGTCTAAAACGAAAAGTAAACTATCCTGGTGCCCAATTTTTCGCTTTACAAAACGAAGCAGTTCAGTTCGTGGGCTTAAAGTGCCCATAACGTTTAATTTTTTATTTTCTCATCTGAATGTAAACATCACATAAGGAACCTCGGCGAAACAATTTCACACTTTACACAAAACGCGAATTTTTTATGAATATTTCAAATCTTCAAAATCCTATTTTTTTGGCGGTATACCCGTCCCGCTTTTAAGAAAGCCAACGGGCTCACATGTCCCTTAATCTACGTCACAATTCCTTTGTTTAAAGTTACCTGTTCCTTTGTTTGAAGTCACGTGTTCCTTAATCTACGTCACGGATCCTTTGTTAACCAAGGGGGACCGAGAGGAGACTAATGCGAATAGTGCGCCAAAATGGCGGCAAATTTGAACGTTTTAAAAAAAATCTAAAAAAATCGCATTTTAATTTAATCGCAAAATTTTTTCACGGAAGTTAATTCTTGTAGTAATGTCTAGTTTCAGATAAAAAAAATAAAAAAAATTAGGTTATGGGCACTTTAAGTTTAGAAAAAAAACTATTTTAGTTTTAGTTTTAGAAAAATATAATAGTGCCCAATATTTTGCTTTGCAAAACAAAGCTCCCTCTATGGTTAAATCAAAACTATTTTTAGTTTTGCCCCTCCACTCGAAGAAGCATTGTTTTGTAAAGCAAAATATTTTTCACTGTTATAGCTGAGTTTTTAATTTTGCCGTTTAGAGTCGTTTAGCTTGCTTCGCATTAAGTGTTAATACTGATTTATATATGGAAGCCTAGTCGCTGTGATTGTGCCGAGATTCGGAGTGTTGGAAGCAAAATATTTTCCCTCCACTACACAGCCAAATAAACACGCAAGGCTGAGAGACATGGGGAGTTGGTCAGTCAGGCCGACGAGACATTTTATTGACAGAGCACTAAAATATTACAATAAATCTAAATAAACCAGAGCCTGACACGTTAACCTCCGCCCCCCCCCCCCCCCCCCACCAAAAAAAAAAATAAATAAATAAATAAATAAACAAATAAGGGAACCGTGTACCTCTGACGTATTTGCGCCAAAACGCTTCCAAACCACGAGGAATATATAGTCTCATTTTCGGCAATGTATGTACTTCTATTTCGTTCCTGTCGCACATATTCGGCAGCTAGCCGAATAGTTCTTTTTTCCAAGATTTCATTATTTGAAGTTCTCAGTAATACTTGGCGCACATTTTAAAGAGAATTCAAAGGTGGTATTACCGGAGATTGCAGTTTCCAAGCCGTTCTATCTGCTACAGTGGTGTGTTCCGATTCAAGTGAACGTTTTGTCGTAAAAAAGAACTTAGTTCTACAGACAGGCCAGTGTCAAAGTCCGAAAAGATTTTGATCATGCATATGCCAACAAGTAAGTTTCTACTGAACTGTCCATTTACCTGAGTAATAACCATCAAATATAGCCACTCCCCCATGATTGTTTTCATTTTTTAACGGACACCTCTATAAGATGGACATCTCTACAAGACGGACACCTGGTGTTGGTCCCTGCCGTTTTTCAGTCATTTTACTGTAACTAAACTCTCTATAAGACGGACACCTCTCCCTCTAAGACGGACAACGGAAACTTAAAACCGTCAACGGACACTTGAGAAGTGCTTTGTTTAGTGGAAAATATTTTATAAACGGAAATGTAGGTGCTGAATATGTCATGTATCAATGATTTCCTAGCTTACACAAGTGTAAACTAATTGAGGACACCTATCTAACTATCTTCTACTCAATAATAATATTCTACAGAATAAAACTAAATTGAAATATAGCTTGATATGATTAAGTAAAACTTCAAACCAAACCCCACCCAATGTCTGCAACCTCTCCCGCCCGTTGTCTCTAGTCATTTGTATTATACTCTTAAATAAAGTCTGTCGTTTGTGATCGTCCGGGTAAGTGTAGTTCTGAAAAGAACTGTTGTTGACATTGACTGACGTTTTGACAACCTGAGCACCTAAAATACTACAAAGTGCAAGTCGAAAACAAAAAAATAAATAAAACTGTCTCCGACTATAGAAATATCATAAAAAATGCTCAGCTGCAGTTGACAAAAAACGTATTGAGCATACTGAAACAAAACTAGATTACCTGCTACATTCATACACGGTAATTTCAAATATTCAATGACATTTAAATCATTTTACAAAACTATATATCTATCGTATGGGTAAATGTGCTGTAGTCTTGTTTTAGTGTACTGACAAGCATAACCCTTTCACTCCCAGAGTCAGTTATGGAGACATGCAGTGTAGTTCTAACTTTTGAGTCTGTTGATGAAATCCTATGGTGTAACCATTCAAATGAAACCTCTTCTGCAGTACTTTTGCATGGTACCATTTGTTCTAACTTTTGAGTCTGTTGATGAAATCCTATGGTGTGACCATTCAAATGAAACCTCTTCAGCAGTACTTTTGCATATGGTACCATTTGTTCTAACTTTTGAGTCTGTTGATGAAATCCTATGGTGTGACCATTCAAATGAAACCTCTTCAGCAGTACTTTTGCATGGTACCATTTGTTCTAACTTTTGAGTCTGTGGATGAAATCCTATGGTGTGACCATTCAAATGAAACCTCTTCAGCACTGAGTACTTTTGGACCTTTTGCATGGTACCATTTGTTCTAACTTTTCAGTCTGTGGATGAAATCCTATGGGGTGTGACCATTCAAATGACAGTACTTTTTCATGGTACCATTTGTTTTTCAATATTTTACAAAATGAAATTTGGGATTTTTCTTGAATTTTGATCTTCGGCACTCTTGGGA
This sequence comes from Cladopsammia gracilis, assembly GCA_022457155.1. NCBI lineage: Eukaryota > Metazoa > Cnidaria > Anthozoa > Scleractinia > Dendrophylliidae > Cladopsammia > Cladopsammia gracilis. The sequence goes on along the minus strand of JAJGOT010000008.1, from coordinate 1,640,033 downwards.
GTTGAAGGGTTAACACTCACACGCGAACTTCCAATTGGCTCCCTTTGGCTCATCACTGCAATTAGACTGACACAAGGCACTGTACCCGTTAACTCGAAAATCATCGGCACGGTGAGGCTCATTGTTGTTTCTAAAGTATCGCATCGGTCCAGTTCGCGAAAAACACCAGTAGCACTTTACTTTACCTACTGGTATATCAAGTACATGTACAACAAAAGGGCTTCCTTGAATATGAGCACCACGTAAAAGCACAGACAAAGTGTGATCACCCTTTGCATCGGCAGGGACAGTGTAGGTTGCCTTGTAGGTGCCATCGCCTTTGTCAATTAAATTTGCCGCAACCTTCTTCTCTCCGTTTTTTTCTTTGAGCTCCACCACAAACACGTCGCCGCCCTGACCACACACGCGTCCTTGGGAATCGTGTGCAGTAATGGTGAAGGACGTCTCTTGTCCTGTTATTGCCTGCTTCACTCCAGAGCCTGCAGCAGTGGTGGTAGCTGCACAGGTAGACTTATCACTGACGATGCCCGCACTATTGAGCACATCCAGTAGTTGCTTGTGGTTAATGTTGAACTCCAGCACACAGTCTACTTGTGGCTCAAGCACAAGTGGTTGTCTCTCGAAGGCCCCGAGTGTTGCCACTATATCGGGCCTGGCGACAAGAAGCTCAGCATGGCCTGGGAACTGAACGGTGGACATGACACGCTGGATGGCACTCTGTAGGCAGGCTTGGAATATATGCAGACGGTCTTGCTGCTCTGTGAGGGCGACTGCCTTGGCCTTGTGGAGCTGATTCAACTCATTCATCAAAACTTGCTCTCGGGCAGAGAGTGTGGCATGAAGCTACACAAACAATAAAAATATTAAGGGAACCCCTAGCCTTCGCGGGTGTCCTTGGAAAAAAAATCGAACACACGCTAGTTTCAAGAGTAATATGACAAACTGTATATCAATAGAGAGCTCAATAAATGTAGTTTTTCGATAAAAGTATAATTTTAGCGACTTTTTCTGTTACAAACGGCCATGAGCCAATAAACCGCCAAATGACAGAGGGTTGTTCAATTGGATTGATCGGGTATCGAATGCAGTGGCAAGACCAAAAGAGGTGCACAGTGTTATTCACAAGAGATCAATCAACAAAAACGTGTCAGGCTTTTTCGACATTCTGAATGGTTAGCGAGATATCTGCGTCTAAAGTTGGAGTAGCTAAAAACTTGCGAGACGTGTTGTGAAATGGTCGCCACGGGAAAAATATTTTAAAAATAAAAATTTCCTGACTCGGTTTTGTTCGTCATTATCCCAGAAATGTTTTGCCCAAATTTTAAGAAAATCCTTCAAATCTACATACCCTATTTATTTCAATGAAACCACAGGCTTCCCAAGCTACATACGTGGTGTATGCGACAGCTTGTCTATACAGAGAAATGTATGGGAAAATCACGGATTCTCTAAAATTGGGTAAATAACTATCTATTTTGAAATAAAGTTTACCTACCTCAAATGTGTCGTTTACTTGTGTCTTGTACCGAATTTGGTTTGCAACGGGAAGAACCGACAGCTCTGGGGATGTGACTGGCTTTTAACTCAAAAGTCGTTCTCGTACTCATACTCAATCTCGTATTCGTAATCTAGTCTAAAGCTCCCGATTGATATTCTTGGCTTTCACTTACGTCATATCAAAATTCAGAAGCATTAAACAATAGATTTCGAATCCAAAATGTTTATGGAATTGTAGAGAGTTTAAAACTACACATCTTGGCCAAATTTTGAAGCGCCAAAGCATTTCGTTCAAGAGTTATGGGCGAACGAGTATTAGACATTTTTAGTAGGAAATGTATGGAGCGGCCATCTTGGTGCCCCACTCAGGGGCACAAAGATGGCGGCCAAAAATTCAAAGTCTTAATTACACCAAAAATCAAATCAAAACATATTGTGTTTGTTATAAGCTCCATTAACTCGGCTTATGAGCACTTACAATGCAAACAATAACTTTCAGCTGATTCAATTTTGTTTATTTTCACAGCTTATCTGTAATAGCGTGACGAATTGCATGACACATTTAAAACCTTTGCAAATCGGAAGCAAAACATCGTGAAAACCTGAAACTTTCTGTGAAAGATTAATAATACTTGTATCCACATACCATGTTAGAAACAGCTTTGTAGGATGTATAGTTTAGCTTTTTTAATTTTTATGACGTCATGTGAAAACCAAGAATATGGTCATATATAGTTTGTCATATTACTCTCAGTGAAACTGGCGGGTGTAAGATTTTTTCCCTGAAGGAGTACCCCTAAAATATACAACAATGGCCGGAGGTTTAGCTGGAATTTTGGCTTCCATGTAAATTCTGGTTTCTACTACCGTATTGTTTCTTGAGACAACAAACTCTCGTCAACACTGTCTCCAATATTTCAGACGGGGGGAGGGGGCGGGGGGGGGGGGGGGGACTCTGCATAAAGCATCCATAAACAGAGGAATAGTGATACCCCTAGTTAAGTTATTGTTGAATCCATGCAAAAACAAAAGGAAGAAAAAAACGACAAGCTTACTTCTTTGAACGTGCCTTGAATCAGAGCAGACTGTTCTTCATAAGACTTTTTAAGGCCAAGACTCACACCTGTCACCCGAGCTTCCGCATCTTTAATCTTCTCGGCATGGGTTTTGGCTTTAGAAGCAAGTGCTTCCATCTCCTGTCGGTACTTTGAAGCAGCTTCAGCTAGTGACAAACACTTGTGACCATTGTGCTTGAGGGTGACACAGTCTCTACAGACTACATGGTTGCATTCCTCATCAAAGAAGCGGAATTGCTCATTATGCTCCGGACAGAAAACAGGCACAGCTACCAGCTTCGGGTTTGCCTTCAGCTCCTCCAGGGAGACAACTCGGTGGTCACGACTTGTCTTGTTGCGAGTGTGCCAATGAGCTGCATCCTTGCACATGTCCTCTTTGCAGTCTAAGCAGCAGGATGTCGCTGGGTGTTGCTCATCAACACAAGCTTCGCAAATGTGCAAACCCTCATCGTCTGCGTGTTTGGGCGTGGCCAGTATGATGTCTAACAGTGCAAAATTCTTTGGCAGTCCTTTGACTCCAGCGAGCACAGAGACTGCACTTCTGCATGTGGGACAGTTGATGGCCTTATCTCTGAACAGCTTTTCCAGGCAGCCTGAGCAGAAGCTGTGACCACAACTCAGCAGACGAGGGCAGAGCTTTTGATCATCAAAACCCTCACAACAGATGGAACACTCCAGTCCCTCAGATGCCATTCTATGAAAAAAAAAAAGTAAAAGCGGCCAAATTAAATTTGATGAAAAATCCCAATCTTCATTTCCGACAAAATAGTTCTGCATTAACTGTTTTATCCAAGGTTTAATTGTGTCTCACTTGTCTTCATTGGCAATTCTAACCTTGTTACCAGGGTCGTTCATCTTCCTGCCCCCAGGTCTTAGAGGTGGGAAGAAGAGAGACCCTGGGAGTGAGATTGTGGCAATCCAAGCATTTCACATGTATGAATGAATCCACACAAATCAAGAATATTGTTATTGCAGTTATTCTTATAAGTTGCTTGAATTTTGAAATTATAAGGTAATGTAAGAGAATAATCCTTCAAAATTTAGCACCTTTAGTCTGTAGACAAAAATAGAAGCATTAGTTAGAGGAAATTAACTATTGAGGAGGATGTGTCCCTTCCCTAAGGCATGTCAAAGATGCAACCAACCAACCTCCAAAGTGAGCGATTAAAAATTCAAACATGAGAGAAATAGCATCAAACTCGGAAAAAGGCATAAGTCACATTAAGGTATATCTTTGATATGACATTAAGGCATATCTTTGATATGCCTTAATGTGACTGCGTGATGCAGTTATGAGTCATATGTACTATGTATGCCTTAATGTGACTGCAAGATGCAGTTATGAGTCATATGTGTTATCATTTGGCTGTGTGACCGTGCAATGTGGTTCCAGTCAAAAGCCCACATTTCACCCTTGCTCACCACAGAGTCCCAGTAGCTCAGTGGTAGAGCATCCGACTAGATCACGGAGGGTCGTGGGTTGAATCCCATCTGGAACTCGGAATTTTTTTCAGAGTTTGATGCTATTTCTCTCATTTTAACTGAGCGGTAAAATACCAAGATTAAAAATAAGGGGCAAAAAAAAACAACAGAAGAACAAAATATCACAAGAGGGATGAAGATGGCAATTGCTGATAAGTAATTTGGCATTCAAATAAAATGAGTAAAATTTTGACACAAATGTTTCTAATAAAACAATAGGGTTTTAAGCCCGGTTTTCATGTAGGGGAAAATTCCAGACGATCAGGGATTTTGCTGTTTCGGATCGTCCCAGATTTTGCCGATATGTCGGGAAAATCGCCGATCATCACAGAAAGCTGGGACATGTTGGGAAAATAGAAACGCTCCCAAGTTTCCTGACTTGTCCCCAACCATCCCAGATGATCAACTCCGCTATGGACGGTCCTAAGCCCGGCTGAGAAAGGAGGAAGGTTGGGCGTAGGGTTAGCAACCCTACCCCGTAAAAACCATGTTGCTACAGAAACACCAATGATGAATCAACAAACTCTACAAGTTCAGAGGAGACTGGCGAGTTATTGTTGGTGGCCTATGCTCCGGGAGGAGCAAAGGGCCAAAGTAAAGTAAGTATCCCAGATGATCGGGGATGTCCATGATTGAGTGTTTTCATAAATTGGCAAAATCTGGGACAGTCAGGAAACAATGAAATCCCCAATCTGGGATTTTCCCGACATATGAAAACCAGGCTTTAGGAGATTGACACAGACAAGCGCCAGTTTATATAACACTCCAAAGGAATTTGAATTATCAGAGTGGTTGGCTTGATCAGGCTTATCAGTATTAAAATTTTAAAAACTCCAGCCAAGAATTTGAAACCGGCAGCTTTTAAGGTGTTTCCCTCCAGTTTCCATGCAGCCGCACCGACCATTTTTAAGCGGCCGTTTAACTAACTTTCCTTTATTGAATTAGTATGAAACTTACACAAAATATTGTACTTAGTTTGAAGTTTATAAGATTGTAATAATTTTGAAAATCGAATTTAAAATTGCGGAGATAAACGAGAAACATTGAAATCGCTTGAGTCTAAATTCCGAGCGATTGCGATGGCATCTAGAAAAATCAAAACTATTACGATAAACTATGACATATGGCAAACAAAATATCTAAAAATTAGAAACTTTTGTCAAGCCGATTTTGAGTAAATCAGGAAAACATTTCGAACTTGTGATTTTGCATGTGTATGAGCACATCAATAAGTTCCTCAATCAAGCTTATAAAAGTTTAATTTCTCAATCTCAAATTTACGCCAAAATGTGTGTTTAGAGTATGAGATGAAACTATGAAATTTTGAAAGCGTTTCTCGTTTTAGTTTTGGAGATTCGATTTTCTATAGGAAACCATAGTTTTTTTTACTGAGTCCTTGATATTGTAGTTTTAGCGCTTTTCTATATATTTCAAAAACCGCGAGATAGATTTTTTTAAAAACTTTTTTAGTCGTTTCTTTATAATATGAACAATATTGTCTCGAAGTTTCATATTGATTGAAACATTGCAACATGGTCATATAAAATAATAAAGTTCACCCAAAACGCGATTGAGACTTCGCGCTGAAGGCGCACAAAGACGCTTTAATTAATTAATTCAGGTGAAGCGCAACGCATTTCTGCGTGACCATCATTGCGGAGTAACGTTAGGGGCTGTGTTCCACGTATTTTTATCATTCCCACGAATTTCAGTGGGACGTTTTTTTGTAAGCAGGTTTTTTTTTTATTCGCATTTGACGTGCACTGGACTCTCTCGACATTTCGAATTGTAGGGAAAAGAAAGAAGTCATTGCGATTTGCATAATTCTCAACACGCAGAAATGCGTTACGCTTCACCTAAATCAATTACTGCGCCTTTCAATAACATGCGGAATTTGAAATTCAAATTTCCGCCAACGGTTGCGTTTTACACTGCCGTCAATCATCTTAGCTTACCTCTCAGGAAACAGATCTTCACTTCGATGAGGTCAAAAGGTCACGTCCGTGCATTACGATTGGTAGATTTCGATCCATTTTGTTTGTTTCTTATTTACATGGTCCGTTGGCTTTCTTATTAATTATGATTGACGGTAGGGAATAACGCAACTGTTGGTGGTGATTTGAATTTCAAATTCCTCATGTTATTGAAAAGCGCAGTAAAGCGTCTTTGCGACGTGCGCCTTCAACTGTGCAATCAAAACACAAAGTCTCAATCACATTTTAGGTGAACTTTATTATTTTATTTGACCATGTTGCAATGTTTCAATCAAGATGAAACTTTGAGACAATATTGTTCATATTATAAAGAAATGAGCATAAAAGTTTAAAAAAAATTTATCTCGCGGTTTTTGAAATATGTAGAGAAGTGCTAAAACTACAATATCAAGGACTCAGTCAAAAAACTACGGTTTCCTACAGAATATCGAATCTCCAAAACTAAAACGAGAAACGCTTTCAAACTTTCAAAGTTTCATCTCATACCCTAAACACACATTTTGGCGTAAATTTGAGATTGAGAAATTAAACTTTTATAAGCTTAATTGAGGAATTTGTAGATGTGCTCAAACACATGCAAAATCACAAGTTCGAAATGTTTTTCTGATTTACTCAAAATCGGCTTGACAAAATTTTCTAATTTTTAGATATTTTGTTTGCCATATGTCATAGTTTATCGTAATAGTTTTGATTTTTCTAGATGCCATCGCAATCGCTCGGAATTTAGACTCAAGCGATTTCAATGTTTCTCGTTTATCTCCGCAATGTTAAATCCGATTTACAAAATTGTTACACTTTCATAAACTTCAAACTTTGTACAATATTTTGTGTAAGTTTTATTCTATAATTCAATAAAGGAAAGTTAGTTAAACGGCCGCCCAAAAATGGTAGGTGCGGCTACACGGAAACTGGAGGGAAACACCTTAAGTTACAATTCAAGTTTTAGTTCACACTTAACTAGAATGCCAGTTGTTCAATCAAAGGCTCCTATGAGCCAACTCCTGAAAAGGAAACAAGGTTCTGACCCTCCCCTCCCCTCTCCTACAAGTTGTGTGAAGCAGCTTCATGCCTGCGAGCTCAGACAGTGAAGTATTAGCTGATCAAAGTTGGGATGCTGTGCCGCCAAAAACTCAAGTTAACAAACATTTAGACAGTTTACAATTCTGTAATATTTTCTCTGCCATTAACATGTATGTACTCACCAAATCAAAACTTTAACATCCAAACCCTGGGCATTTGGAATTTTGAAATTTGGATTGTTCAAATGCTCTTCTCCCAGGCTTAATTTTACTGTGTCTTCTTCGTTAATCAGCAGCCAGCTCATTATAACTAAGAAGGGATTGAGATGAATTGTATTCCATTGTCATCTCCATCAAGAAAACCAGTAGACACAACACATTATATAACCAAGATAGCTCATTTTAAATTGTTCATTACCCCTCCCATATGGTGTCAATTCGCCACCCCCAAACAACGGCAGATCTCAAATTTCTGCATCATGCTGCAGCATGCGTGGCTTCTTCTCTGTGATATAAGTATGTTGTTGTTAAGTTTTGCTTACCTTTAGTGAGGTAAAACAGGCAAAAAGCGAGTGCAAACACCTCTAACCACGATAACACTTCCGCTGTCACTTCCGCTTCGGGTCAATCTCGTCCCCAGAGGCCGCGTTCCTCTTCGTCAGCGGTTGGTACTTCACATATTTAACTATCATAGCGCGAAAGCGCGCGTGATATCGCCTAATTCTTAGGCGACGAGGCCGTAGGCCGAGTCGGCTAAAATTAGGCGATATCACGCAAGCTTGAGCGCAATTATAGTTTTATAATTCAACAACAAAGCACGGTTTGAAGAAAAAATATCGAGGCCGGTCCGTCATTTTTACATTCTCTTGTCAAAATGGGAAATTTACCGCCATCGTTGGATATACGTCATGTAGACATAGCACATATCGATAAATTTTTGACCATATTTGGGCAGTGTGTCAATGTGTTGAATTAAAAGATACATTATTATGTACCGATATATAGCTGAATTTTTGAAAAGGTGGTCAACGAAAATTACAGCAATTTCCCTACAACTACGGAGGGTGTAATTTGCAGGTTGCAGGTTGCAGGTGCAGGGTGCAAGTTGCAGGTGCAGGGTGCAAGTTGCAGGTGCAGGGTGCAAGTTGCAGGTGCAGGGTGCAGGTTGCAGGTGCAGGTTGCAGGGTGCAGGTGCAGGGTGTAGGTACGAAGTTAATAATTAAAATTCAATTCGACCTTAATCGCAGCACGAGCCAAGTTCGAGTTTAATACGAGTCACAAGCTATTTCTCTTTTGTCTTTTTTATGTCGTAAAAAATAAAAAAAGGAAATAAACAAAAGCTATCCTACACTACCAAACATTTCCCCTGAAAAAATCTCACCTTGATATGTACACAAATCAAGCGAAGGTATTCTTTCCGAGGGAAAATCATGGAGAAAACCTGCGCCGTTCGAGCGCCATCTTTGTTGTAATGAAATAGTAACACTGGAACGTTGGAACTTCGGAACGTTGGAACGTCGGAACGTCGGAACGTCGGAACGTCGGAACGTTGGAACGTCGGAACGTCGGAACGTCGGAACGACGGAACGTCGGAACGGCGGATCGAACACATCATCATCATCATCATTTCATCATTTTATTTCAATAGTTTAAATATAACAAATTAAAGAAATATACGTACAAGATTGACTTTTGTTATTAAATTGATCAGAAAAACTAACGCGGAGAGATTTCGACGTTTCGATGACATCCTGTCATCATTATCAAGAAAATGAACTATTGTTTTCGGTTTAGTTCTTATATACTTACTTATGTAAATTTTCTTCATTTTCTTGATAATGATGACAGGATGTCATCGAAACGTCGAAATCTCTCCGCGTTAGTTTTTCTGATCAAAAGAAATATACAACCTGCATATAGCAAAGCTAATCAAGGCAGGTTGTATAATTTACAATCAAATTTAGCAAACACAAATTATTAGTGATCGGGGTGTAAATCGTTATTGTCAAAAAGATGAACAGTGCGGTTTGAAATATTGTATTGTGAAGGTCACGAGAGTTTAAACTGATTAAATTCCTGTTCCAGCTGTAGATAACGGCTTTTTTCTTCTTCAATAAAACCTATTCCTCGTTCGAGCGCCATTTTGTTTTTTACCACAATTGCCGCTAAACTCGCAATCTGATTGGTCGACGTGAGTGGTAAATGAGAGTCCAGACAACGGTGCTGACGCTAACATCACGCGCGCTTGAAAACAACCAATCAGATTGCGAGAAAGTTATAGACAACGCTTGCTCTTTCTTTGCTGTCACGTTTTGTAACAAGACTTCGATTTTTCCTTGTATTTTTTTCTAAATATTGTTGTAAAAAACAAATTTACACCGGTTTTCCGTGGTGTGGACTCTTATTTACCACGATTTACGTCATCACATGGTCAAAATTTGTTGCTGACTCACTCGGCTGCGCCTCGTGCGCCTCGTGAGTCCACAACATTTTGACCATGTGATGACGTAAATCGTGGTAAATAAGAGTCCACACCACGGAAAACCGGTGTAAATTTGTTAAGTAGCCATGTAATAGAAAAAGGACCACTGGAGCGCCGGAACCCCGGAGGTGTTCATGTCATATCTGGGGATGTATTGTAAAGTTCCAGATTGAATGAAAAAATATATAATAAAGTAGTAATGAAAATTTTGAAGTTTATTGAAAATAAAGTTAATCAAATTAATTATATGCAGTGCAGTGTCAAGAATAATAAATCTATAGGTAATAATATAATATATAATAAAATAATATTTTAAGAGGAGGCCTCCAATCAGTCATTGCTGCTTGCACCCTTATAAGTATAAATTAATCCTCTTGTTAATTGTTAAAACAAACGCAAATGACATAATCACAAGAACATTTACTGGCGCAAAGGGCCGAAAAACTGTGTAAGTCAGGCCACAAATAGTTTCGAGACAACTCTCTATTCATCAGTGTAGATGCCGTTACTGTCAATAATTTGTACATATCATGATGAAACTGTCAGTTTAAGCTCTCGCGATCTTCACAATACAATATTTCAAATCGCACTGTTCATCTTTTTGACAATAACAATTTACACTCCGATCACTTCCGGTGTTCAATCCGCCGTTCCGACGTTCCGACGTTCCAGTGTTACTAAATCATTACAACAAAGTCGAACGGCGCAGCTTTTCTCCATGATTTTCCCTTGGAAAGAATACCCGCGCTTGATTTGTGTACATATCAAGGTAAGATTCTTTCAGGGGAAATGTTGGGTAGTGAAGGATAGCTTTTATTTATTTCCTTTTTTTTATTTTCTACGACATTAAAAAGACAAAAGAGAAATAGCTTTGCTTAGCTTGTGACTCGTAACTCGAACTTGGCTCGTGCTACGATTAAAGTCGAATTGACTTTTAATTATTAACTTCGTACCTGCACCCTGCACCCTGCAAATTACACCCTCCGCTACAACTAACCCAAACAAGGGTTTTTATGACCCTGATCAGCCCGAAAATCACAGAGAAGAGAGAGAAGAGGGAAAGGGAGCGAGAGCGAGAGAAAGAAAGACTAGCAACAGTCTTTAGTTTTTATATTGGGGGGTTTGGAGATAGTTTTTGAACGACAAAGAACAAGGCCAAGAACGCTCACAAACGCTTACTAAGGGTGACGCCGTGTTCAAAAATCCAGGTATATATATATATGATCATAAATGCATCACATCAGAGCGCGCCAACAACGCTATCCACTGTTTTAGTATATCTTATTTGCTTTATCATTCCATGTATTTTTTCTTCCTTTTCATTGGCCGAATGCCCACCACGTGACCTGCGAATAACTGCGTACGAATAATTCTGCTCGTGCTCACAAAAGTGCAAAGTTGTTTTGCTACAAATAATTGTCCTGCTCCCGTCTTCTACAATGGCAGCCCTATTTCTGCTCTGTTCAAGCAGTTATGAATAAACATCATATTAAAAAACAAACTCTCGGTGATCGAATGATAAAACAGTTATTGAACTCGGCTATGGCAAAATATCGAAATTTGTCAGAATGCAGAACTAATTAGTAAAACGTGATTTCCACGTCGTGTAACGCCATCATCCCAGTTTGCGGACCGCAAAGGAAACACGCTGCGTCCCCCCTCCCCCCCTCCCCACCAAGGATCCGAAAAAGCTCAAAAGCTCAGGCTCAAAAGAGTTAAGGACGTTCGTGCTAGTTGTTTATGCACACTTTAACTTCTAAACATCATCGAGCTACTCAGTACAGCAAAGTAAGTAGACAAAGCAAGTAGATTCAATAGATTCAAAGATAAAACACAAGAGTTACACTTCATTAAAGTAATAATTTATTAATCTGAAAAACGAGCCACCTCTAAAACGAATTTAAAATATGCATCTTAATATAACGATAAACGACAAAAATACATTCCTCATTGTTGAATTTTACTGGGATAACTGATATTGTTTTAAACTATATTTTTCAGAAATCACTGAAATTCAAGGTGACAGAAATAGTACAAAAACAAGCTATCTCTAACATAAAGTTAAAATATCTATTTTAATCATATCCTGCTGCAAAGAACATAGCTCAATCTGAAACATAATTTGAGGTATAAAAAAACGACAAAAATTCATTTCTCACTGTTCAATTAGACTGGTTTGTTTTACACAAAATAAAGTAAACTTTATTCTTTTCAGGAATCAAGGCAAATTGACAGAAATTGTACATTTGTTTCTTATCTTCAGTTGCATTGTAAATAAGCTATGTAAGAGTTAATTTTACTAATGAGTTTTTTAAATACGTTTTAAAAGGCTTAGTGATTACAGAGCTCACACGAACGACATTCAAAGTTTAATAGAACTTTATGTTACATTGTAATACCAAAAGGCTTGTAGTGATCGCAGAATGTCACAAATCATGGAAAACATTTGCGCCGAGTGAATAAAATTGAACGTGAATTATCAAACTTGGACATTTCCCAAACTTTTAATTATTCGTAGCTACGATGTGTCGTAGGTTTCAGACATGTTTGAAAATTCTGCGACTTTCTATTTCTCATGGTCTAGCGCGCCAATTTTATTTAAAAGTACTGAGTTGTCGATTCAATTTACGGGGAAGGATTCGTGTCGACACTCGATCAATCGATTGGTCGATAGAGATTTAGATATGATCCTTTCATCTAAAGATGAGCGATAACTATTTATTTCAAGATTTTACATTAGATAGATGCAAGAGAAGATCGCTTGAAACATGTTGATAGAAAGAACGATTTATCGATCAATCGATTATTATCGAGATTATTAAATAATCAATGAGCGATTATTGGTGATTTCAAGATTTTTCTCCATGACTAGATACATGAAAAGATTACCAGAAATTCGGCGAGATTCTGATATATTGATCTTGAAAGATAAAAAGAAATTCTGACTGACTGCAGACAATCAGACCGTCAGTCGATCGGTTCATCAATCAAATCGGGCGGTCCATCAGCATCTTTCAAGTGATTTTTTTTTGTAATCATTCGAATGCAAAATCTTGAAATAACCAATAAATTAATCGCTCCTCTGTAGATGAAAATTAAACCTACAACAGTATTTTAAAATACGTTTGTTGTGTACGACACAAAAAAGAGTCGTAGAATTTCTAAACATGTTCTGAAACCTGGGTTACATTGTAGCCGGTACGAACAATTTGAACATGATGAGCGAATTTGTATAAGACTATAAAACCTTTGAATTTATCTTTGATCGCAATTTTCAGATAAAAGTATGATAAAGCGTAATGCGGGTCAAGTAAACTCATGTTTGATAGAAATGCGCATATTTTTAACATCACTACGAACCTTTTAGTATAACCATAAAATACATTAACACTTTTGGTATTGCCAAACAAAAAATAAAATAGAAAAGATTACATTAAAACTTAAAGTAGAAAATAAACATTTTGTCTTAAATATTAGAGATTGAAATATAAGAAGAATTAAAACTAATATTTCACAGTAAAACTTTACGCATTTTGTCTTGAATATTAGAGATTGAAATATAAGAAGAATAAAAACTCATATCCCAGTAAGTGACTTAAAATGATCATTTTCTGATGATTTCTCCAGGGAAACCTGAAAGGAATAAATAATAATGATTTCAATGAAATTGATGAGGAAGACATAACACTAAATACTTATTAAACAGAATACCAATTCTCTTAGAACTTTTTCAATCGTGAATGCTCGTAAAGTCGTATATTAAACTAAGGATTTCAGTTGATTTTGGAGACTGATCTCACGACATAGCTGCATCCAAAGGTCAATTAATCGTTTCTCTTTCTTTGCTATCTACGTATTGAAATGCTTTATCCTTTTTCCAAATATGACCTGGACTGGGGTCAGTTTCTTGGTGTTATAGTGTTGTGGCGTGGGTATTGTTTATTGTCTTAATCTTTCCTTTAATTTTGCGTCATTTGGTGATCGCACACGACGAAACTGCCTGGTCACGTGTTATTGGAAACATGAGAGTGTTGGAAACACGGACTTATTAGAGCTGATGTGGTGACATGGCTACTGATAATTAGTTTTAAAAATTGAAAATCCGATGGATACCTGTGAGTCGCCCAAGTTCCATTACATCACTGGTCATTTTTAATTTCTGTAAAACAGCGACACTGAAAAGAAAATCAAAATTAATAAACGTTATGCTTTATAATATATTCAGTTGTAAAGTATAGCTTACAAGGAAATATCAAAAAAGTGTCACGGACTCGTTATCGCACTTGTCTTCTTAGCTCCAAATCGCGTAGGATGTATTCGTATAAAATAACGATCTGGGTCTATTTTAACGCTGCACCTGCTGACCAGTCCGAATCGAACTTGCTGACGATATCAACGCCATATTTAACCTAGACCCCACATTCAAAATGGCGACGCAGACAAGTTCTCGTCATTGCTGGAGGTATTTTTCGAGTACAGCGAAGAGAAATGTCGTGTTTTGTAAGAGAGACTGTGAAAATCTATAAACCCGCCAACTTTAAAATTACACGATGTCATTCAAACTGACCAAATAGGTGTCGGCGTTAACATAACTATGCTACCCCACGCAATATATGACACCGAACTAATAATTCATTGGAAGAGGCCCATGTATGGGGATCTGCTCTGTTAGATTATTTTCTCTTGTCCTCACCTAAACGGCGACTGCAAGTCTTTGTCCTCAAATGTGCAGATGATGAACCAAGATGGTTTCCACAAAACAATTCTCATCAGCTGGTCCCGAAACCTATATGTACAGTACATGAGACATAAATTACGAGCAAAATACATAACTGTAAATATTGGACAGCGGTAGGGCAATACTGTACGTAGTAATTTTTTTTGTGTAGAGTTATAATAATCGCGAAAATGCAAATAACATCTGATGTCGCTCTTACCGGTTTACAAGACCCTGGAAAAGTTCATCACCACAGCAGTACTCATCCGCAATATAGGCTGGTTGCCCTGTTTCGCTTTGGTAAATGATTATGAAGGAGTCTTCATTTATTATGTTCTTTATGCTTTCTTGTATTGCACTATAAAAAACAGAGAAAAGAAAAACACAATTTAAAAAATTAAATTAAAGTAATAACAATGGAACATTCTGACTATTTTGCAACACAACTTCAATTCGGTTTACATCACACTGCACATGAAAAATGTCTACAAACCAGAGATCATCGAAATGGGAACAGACCATGAAGGATAGACAATAATGATAATATATGGGTGTACTGAGATACGAAATTACTATTCGACTATTCAACTTAGTATTTCACTGACGAGTGAACGGATTGAAAGAGTGATATATAGAGTTGAAGATGAGAAGAGGAATTTCATATGCCATTTAGCACCAGCACCTAAAAAATTACTCAGGAATGGATTTCTTAATTACAAACTCGCATTAGTTTACCTACAGAACCTGAATGAAAACAATATAACATTTCTGTTAACTTACACACAGTTCTTTTGAGTGGCTTCATTGATAAACTTATCCGAATCAATGATAAAGATATGGAATCCGCGTTCATGGAAACCTAATAAGTAAAGCAAAACGAAAAACTTTTAATGAATAAAATTGAAATGAATAAATACTTATATAAATTGTTCTATGGAGAAAGGAAAATTGGAAAATCAGTAGAGAAACACTTGGTACTGCGATTAGAACGAACAATTCAACCCGGGCCGCACTTATCTAAGGTGAGCGCTGTCTCGCGTCGTTCCTCTACTATCGCTGATTAAAAATAAAAAAATAAATGCACCAAATGGTAGCCGTTGGCACCAGGTACTGGTATTGGTGCAATCCGTGGGATTTCCAAAGCAATCCTTATGGTTTCCAAGGCAACCCGTGGGGTTTTCAATGTAATCCGTGGGGTTTCTATATAATAGCATGATCATAACAATTGCTGACTGACCTATGTTTTCAACAATCGTAGCGATCAAATATAATGACAGGCTATAGAGTGCCCTTTTTATAATTATATTTAAAACATAAAATAATGTCATAGTGAAATTAAACAACGTTTACCTTCGTACTTAAGGAAGTGAGGTTGTGGAATCAGGCCAGGTTCAGCCGTGGAAATTTTGGACTCAAGTTGTCCACACTTTTGGTCGCCATCATGGAGTGGGTCTAGAATATGCATTATATTAAATCATAATGACCTCTTTATAATTATAATTGTAAAAACATAAAATAATGTCACAATGAAATGAAATAGAGTTTACTAAACTGCTACTACCACAGCAGTGGTTGCTTTTTTTCTCTTTTGTTCGTGGTTTCTCTGTATTCAAGTTTCTTCAAGCCCCAAAGGACCATTCTCTAGTCTTCAGTAGTGGGATGAAGTGAGTCGAAGAAGCAGGGTATGTAGCAGGAGCTTATAGGGAAATAGGCTGCTGTATGTAGTCTATTCTGAAAAATGACCCTTTTCTGACCGATACTTTTTGGTCTTCTGGGGCCGGATTACACATCCTAAGTATTGTTTCTTAACAATAGTCTATTTTCATTCCAACAATAGGCTATTATTAAGAAACAATACTTAGGATATGTCTTAACTTAAGAGGGTTTCGTGAATCCGGTCCCTGGGATGGCCGGGTTGGGGGGGGTGGGGGGTGGGGGAGGCTCTGTTTCGGTCCCCCCCTTCTATGACCTCAAAAGGATAAAAGCTATGCCCACGGGACAATGAAACTTGAAAGGTAAAATGGACATCCAAAAATTATAACTCAGAGACTAACAAAAAGGTTGGAAGGGGTGAGAGGAGGGGGGGGGGGGGGAGGGGAGGGTTAGGTTGTTTTAGGTTTAAATATTCCGATACGCCTAGTTTTAGTACACTGCCATTGTGATTTTATAGAAACGAAGTGTATTCCAATAGCAATACCTGAAATAGAGAGAGCCTCGATAAGAGCTGTGCCTGCAACTGGGCAAGATGATTTGCCGCCAGAAAACTGCGGAGCTCCCTTGGGTGCCTGTGGTGGCTTCTGACATGTTGACACTTTTGTCTTGATTTCCCCTGGGAAACCTGGAAAGAATATTAATAAAGATTACAATTAAATTGATAAGGACAGCATAACACTGAATTCGTTTTAACCAGAATCCCAAACCTAGAGCTATCTACTTATCTACATTTTTTTTTCGGATATGATCTGGACAAGGGATACCCATTGGTGCTGCAGAAACTATTATTGGTTAGCTTTTGTGTTGTGGTTTGGGTATTGTTTAGTGTCTTTTGAATCTTTTCTTTTGCGTCATTTGGTGATCGCAAAATGGGCAACACCACGAAACTGCCTGGTTACGTCTTATAAAAATACGAGAGTGAAATCTGATATTAATTTTATGGATTGATAATCATGGATACCTGTGAGTCGCCCAAATTCCATTATATCTTCTGTAAATTTTATTTTGTCCCGCACTTCGTCACTGAAAGGAGAATAAAAAAGGTTACGCTTTATTACATAAGTAAAGTAGAGTTTATTTGGAAGATTGTCGTGAGATATCGAGATACGTTTGAAGAGAAATTTGACATCTCCGCGCATTCTACTGATTTATGCAAATGTCCCTTAGAATGTACATGTTGTGCTGCTAGCAGTGATCGCAATGTTTCAAAATTACGCCTTAACTGTGACAGCTTTTATTTCTAAATAGATGGTGCTCCAAATTACACAAGATATGTTAGTATAAAATAACGACTCGGCAGTGGGAGCAAACGAGCCAAACGAGCCCGCTCGTTTGGTATATGTAAAAGTAGCCCTGCATTCACTGTTGTTGAACCGATATCTGAAAAAGAGGAAATCGGTCCCTTCTGGTTCTGGACGGCATGCCGTTCGGCCTCTTTCAGAATTCAGTAATCTAGATTGGCTGGCGACACACATTTTTCTCGCGAATCTTGTGCCAAGAGTCTGTTGTCGGATCAAGGAATTTTGCTGACGGCTGCGCACTCACACTCTTTCAAACGACCGAAGCAATTATATGGAAGCCAGCGATCGTCCTGGTCGCGATAGGGCGGCGGCCCCGATTGCCTTGATTGTTTTTTAAACGATCGGTAAGATTGAGACGATCATATGGAAACCAGACTTTATCACGCTACTGACAAGTCAGGTTTAATACTATTAATCCTCACCTGAATGGGTTCTCTCCATCTTCCACAGTAGATACGATGTCCCAAGATGGCTTCCAGAAAACAATTCTTTTCAGTTGATCCTGAAACCTATATATACAGAACATAAGACATAATATCGGGAAGAAAATACATAACTGTAAAACTTGAAAGGTCAATAATGTGCGCAGTAATATTTTTGTGTGAAGAGTTATAATAACTTTCACGAAAATGCAAACATCTGATGTCGCTCTTACCGGTTTACAAAGCCCTGAAAAAGTTTATCACCAGTGGAGTAATCATCCGCAATAAAAGCTGTTCGCCCTTTGCCGCTTTGGTAAATTATAATGAAGCTGTCTTCATTTACTATTCTTCCGATGCTTTCTTGAATTGCACTATGGAAAACAGAGAAAAGAAAAGCACAAAAATGTAATTATAAAAGGAAATCAAAGTAACAATAATTATAGAATTTTCTGCATTTTAAACACAACTTCAATTCGGTTTACATGACACCGCACATGAAAAAATGTCTACAAACCAGAGATCATCGATATGGGAACAGACATGACATGGGTGTACTGAGATTTGAAATTACTCTTCGACTATTCAACTTAGTATCTCACTGACGAGTGAACGGAGTGAAAGAGGGATATATCGAGTTAAAGAAGAGAAGAGAAATTTCACATGCCATTTAGCACCAGCACCTAAAAAATTACTCAGGAATGGATTTCTTAATTACAGACTCGCATTAGTTTACCTACAGAACCTGAATGAAAACTTATAACATTTTATCTTGTTCCAGGCTCTCAGATAGTGGGGGCGAGTGAAAAAGTTGCAGCGAGCGAAGAAAAAACAAGTCGGGAATGAGGGATGGAGGGGCGGGGACTGGAGTTTTTTTCTTCGCTCGCTCCAACATTTTTCGCTCGCCACCACTATCTGAGAGCCTGGAACAGGCTAATAACATTTCTGTTAACTTACACACAGTTCTTTTGAGTGGCTTCATTGATAAACTTATCCGAATCAATGTTAAAGATATGGAATCCGCGTTCGTGGAAACCTAATAAGTGAAACAAAACGAAAAACTTTTAATGAAAACAATTAAAATGAATAAATACTTAGATAAATTGTTTCTATGGAGAAAGGAAAATTGGAAAATCAGTAGAGAAACACTTTGTGCTGGGATTAGAACGAACAATTCAACCCGGCCGCACTTATCTCAGGTGAGCGCAGTCTCGCCTCGTTCCTCTACGATCGCTGATTAAAAATCAAAAATAAATACACGAAATGATAGCCGTTGGCACCTGGTACTGGTATTGGTGCAATCCATGCAATTTCCAAGGCAATCCGTGGGGTTTCCAATGCAATCCGTGGGGTTTTCAATGCAATCCGCGGAGTTTCTATATGATAGCATGATCATAACAATTGCTGACTGACCTTTCTCAACAATCGTAGCGATCAACTATAATGGCAGGCTATAAAGTGCCCTTTTTATAATTATATTTAAAACATAAAATAATGTCATAGTGAAATTAAATAACGTTTACCTTCGTACTCAAGACAGTTAGGTTGTGGAATCAAGCGAGGTTCAGCCGTTGAAATTTTGGACTCAAGTTGTCCACACATTTGGCCGCCATCATGGAGTAGGTCTAGAATACGCATCATATTAAATCGTTATGATGTGTTAACTTCGCAAACCTCACGATCACTAAATAGTGATTTACAATAATGACCTCTTTATAATTATAATTGTAAAAACATAAAACAATGTCACAATAAAATGAAATAAAGTTTACTACTAAATCGCTACTGCCATTGCTGGACTTGACTGCCTCAAGTATTAAACGTGACGTTTATACTTAAGGTTGTCAAGTCCAGCAGTGGCGTTTATACTTGTGGCATTAAAGTCCAGCAGTGGCTGAAAATGGCAAAAAAATTAAAGTTGGATTGGTTTTCAATTTTTTATAAAGTTATCGTGGAAAGCTGACGCAATAGATTTAAATTGCTTTTTTCCTCTTTTGTTCGTGGTTTCTCTGTATTCAAGTTTCTTCTACCCCCAAAGGACCATTCTCTAGTCTTCAGTAGTGGAATGAAGTGAGTCGAAGAAGCAGGGTATGTAGCAGGAGCTTATAGGGAAATAGGCTCCTGTATGTAGTCTATTCTGAAAAATGACCCTTTTCAGACCGATCCTTTTTGGTCTTCTGGGATGGTCGAGTTGGGGGGGGGGGGTGGGGTCTGTTTCGGCCTCCCCCTCTATGACCTCAAAAGGATAAAAGCTATGCCCGCGGGACAATGGAACTTGCAAGGTAAAATGAACATACAAAAATCTCTGATTACAACTCGGAGACTAACAAAAAGGTTGGAAGGGGTGAGAGGAGGGAGGAAGGGAGGGTTAGGACGCCTGCTTTTAGTACACTGCCATTGTGAATTTATAGAAACGAAGCGTATTCCAATAACGATACCTGAAATAGAGGGAGCCTCGATAAGAGCTGTGCCTGCCACTGGGCTAGGTGATTTGTCGCCAGAAAACTGCGGAGCTTTCTGGGGTGCCTGTGGTAGCTTTTGACATGCTGACACTTTTGTCTTAATTTTCCCGGGGAAACCTGGAAAGAATATTAATAAAGATTACAATTAAATTGATAAAGACGGCATAACACTGAATTCTTTTTAACCTGGGGCCGGATTCACGAAGCCCTCCTAAGTTAAAACATATCCTAAGTATTGTTTCTTAACAATAGCCTACTGTTGGAATGACAATAGACCATTGTTAAGAAACAATACTTACGGGATATGTCTTAACTTAGGAGGGCTTCGTGAATCCGGCCCCAGAATCCCAAATATCTAGAGATATCTACTTATCTACATTCTTTTTTCGGATGTGATCTGGACAAGGGAAACCCATTCTTGGTGCTGCCGAAACTATTATTGGTTAGCTTTTGTGTTGTGGTTTGGGTATTGTTTAGTGTCTTTTTAATCTTTTCTTTTGCGTCATTTGGTGATCGCAAAATGGGCAACACCACGAAACTGCCTGGTCACGTGTTATTAAAACATCAGAGTGACATGGTTACTGATATTCATTTTATAGATTGATAATCGTGGATACCTGTGAGTCGCCCAAATTCCATTATATCTTCTGTAAATTTTATCTTGCCCCGCACCTCGTCACTGAAAGAAGAATAAAAAGAAGGTTACGCTTTAATACATAAGTGAAGTAGAGTTTACTTGGAAGATTCTCGTGAGATATCGAGATACGTTTGAAGAGAAATTTGCCATCTCCGCGCATTCTACTGATTTATGCAAATGTCCCTTATAAAGTACATGTTGTGCTGCCAGCAGTGATCGCAATGTTTCAAAATTACGCCATAATTGTGACAGCTTTTATTTTTAAATAGATGGTGCTCCAAATTACACAAGATATGTTACTATAAAATAACGACTCGGCAGTGGAGAGCAAACGAGCCAAACCAGCCCGCTCGTTTGGTATATGGTAAAAGTAGCTCTACATTCACTGTAGTTGAGCCGATATCTGAAAAAGAGGAAATCGGTCCCTTCGGGTTCTGGACGGCATGCCGTTCCGCCTCTTTCAGAATTCAGTAATCTAGATTGGCTGGCGACACACATTTTTCCACGAATCTTGTGCCAAGAGTCTGTTGTCGGATCAAGGAATTTTGCTGACGGCTGCGCACTCACACTCTTTCTAACGACCGAAGCAATTATATGGAAGCCAGCGATCGTCCTGGTCGCGATAGGGCGGCGGCCCCGATTGCCTTGATTGTTTTTTAAACGATCGGTAAGATTGAGACGATCATATGGAAACCAGGCTTAATCATGGTACTGACAAGTCAGGTTTAATACAATTAATCCTCACCTGAATGGGTTCTCTCCATCTTCCACAGTAGATACGATGTCCCAAGATGGCTTCCAGAAAACAATTCTTTTCAGTTGATCCTGAAACCTATATATACAGAACATAAGACTTAAAACCGGGAAGAAAATACATAACTGTAAAACCTGAAAGGTCAATAATGTGCGGAGTAATATTTTTTTGTGCGAAGAGTTATAATAACTTTCACGAAAATGCAAACATTTGATGTCGCTCTTACCGGTTTACAAAGCCCTGAAAAAGTTTATCACCAGTGGAGTAATCATCCGCAATAAAAGCTGTTCGCCCTTTGCCGCTTTGGTAAATTATAATGAAGCTGTCTTCATTTACTATTCTTCCGATGCTTTCTTGAATTGCACTTTGGAAAACAGAGAAAAGAAAAGCACAAAAATGTAATTATAAAAGGAAATCAAAGTAACAATAATTATAGAACATTCTGCATTTTAAACACAACTTCAATTCGGTTTACATGACACCGCACATGAAAAAATGTCTACAAACCAGAGATCATCGATATGGGCCTGAACAGACCGTAAAGGACAGACATTGATGATAATACTCTTCGATTATTCAACTTAGTATCTCACTGACGAGCGAACGGAGTGAACGGAGTGAACGAGTGATATAACGAGTTAAAGAAGAGAAGAGAAATTTCATATCCCATTTAGCATCAGCACCTAAAAAATTACTCAGGAATGGATTTCTTAATTACAAACTCGCATTAATTTACTTACAGAACCTGAATGAAAACTTATAACATTTCTGTTAACTTACACACAGTTCTTTTGAGTGGCTTCATTGATAAATTTATCGGAATCAATGATAAAGATGTGAAATCCGCGTTCGTGGAAACCTAATAAGTAAAGCAAAACGAAAAACTTTTAATGAATAAAATTAAAATGAATAAATACTTAGATAAATCGTTTCTATGGAAAAAGGAAAATTGGAAAATCAGTAGAGAAACACTTGGTGCTGGGATTAAAACGAACAATTCAACCCAGGCCGCACTTATCTGAGGTGAGCGCTGTCTTGCCTTGTTCCTCTACGATCGCTACTATCGCTAATTGAAAATCAAAACTAAAGACGATGGTAGCCGTTTGCACCACGTACTGGTATTAGTATAATTCGTGGGGTTTCCAAGACAATTTGTGGAGTTTTCAATGTAATCGGTGGGGTTTCTATATGATAGCATGATCATGACAATTGCTGACTGACCTTTTTCGACAATCGTAGCGATCAAATATAATGACAGGCTATAGAGTGCCCTTTTTATAATTATATTTAAAACATAAAATAATGTCATAGTGAAATTAAATAACGTTTACCTTCGTACTCAAGACAGTTAGGTTGTGGAATCAGGCCAGGTTCAGCAGTGGAAACTTTGGACTCAACAGCTGACTCAAGTTGTCCACACTTTTGGCCGCCATCATGGATTAGGTCTAGAATGTGCATTATATTAAATCGTTATGGTGTGTTAACTTTGCGATCCAAACGATCACTAAATAGTGGTTTTCAATAGCGACCTCTTTACAACTATAATTGTAAAAACATAAAATAATGTCACAGTAAAATGACTACCTCAAGTATAAAGGTGACGTTTATACTTGAGGTGGTCAAGTCTAGCAGTGGCGTTTATACTTAGGTGGCATTCAAGTCCAGCAGTGGTTGAAATGGAAAAAAAATGAAAGTTGGATTGGTTCTATAAATTTTTTATTTAGTTATTGAGTAAGGCTGACGCAACAGATTGAAATTGCTTATTAGCTTGTTTGTTTGTGGTATCTTTGTATTCAAGTTTCTTCTTCCCCTAACTCCAGAGACCCATTCTCTTGTCTTCAGTAGTGGAATGAACTGAACCGAAGATTTTTAGAAGCAGGGTATGTAGTCTATTCTGAAAATTAACCCTGTTTAGATCGGGCATTTTTTGTCTTCTGGAACGTAGGGTAGGGATGGGAGGGGGGGGGGGGGGGTCTGTTTCCGCTTCCCCCTTTTTAACTTCTAAAAGATGAAAGGTATGACCGCCGGACAATGAATCCTGAAGGGTCAAAACAAACATCAAAAAATCTCTGAGAGACTTATCCAGTGGACGGTAGGGATGAGTGGAGGGTAGGGAAGGGTAAGGTTGTTCTAGGTTGAAATACTACGGCGCCCCTGGTTTTAGTTAGGCTCGATTTCCAGCCGTTTCATGCGCCCGCGTTCCTTCGCAGAAAACTGGACTCAGGCCCTAAATATTAAATTGAGCCGAGGACTGCCATTTTGATTTTATAGAAACGTAGTGTATTCCAATAATGATACCTGAACTGGATAGGGATTTGTTGATAACAGCTGTATCTGCAAGTGGGTAAGATGATTTGTCGCCTGCCATGAACGGTAAAACAGAAAACTGCGGCATGTTTTCATAAAGAATTTTAAAGGCTTCCTGGCGTGCCTGTGGTGGCTTCTGATATGTGACAGGTCTTGGTCTGTTGTATCCTGTTCCTGATCGAATTCTTGAATAGAGTCCTCTTGATGTTGACATCTGCGTCAAATGAGTTTTGCACTATTAGTTCAGTGTTAATAGCCAGGGGTAGGGGACTCCACTATCTGAGATCATGTTCTCGTTCATTATCAGACGCGCGGGATGCAGACTTATACGGAAATTATTTTTGCAAAACGAGCGACTAGCTTGTTTTACAAGCAGGAAATAAATTCCAGCTGACAGTTTTTGGCGCGAAAAGTGGAAGCATTGATCATGAATTGGCTTCCTTTCTGACAGTTGACGTGTGTCTTGGCAGTTGGCAGATGTCAATCATATCAACTACTTGAAGTCGCTGCTCTCGACAGCCACTCCATTCCAAACTTTTCAGGCATAAAATAGTCAAATTTTGTGGAATTTAAAGCTAATTCTACAGTAGCTGGAAGTTGCTCTTTTAACAAGCTGTTCTTCGGAGATTTCAAGGTCAATGAACATAGGAAAGGACTAAAAACGCTAAAATCAGTTCACATCTTCGGATTTTACGCCGGCTAGAAGAAGTAAGACTTATGTTTATTTGTGCATCTTCTTTCCGTTGTCAACTCTTAGAAATGGCGGTCAGTGCTGCAGAGATCATCTGTGGAAAAACTTGTGATTTGGAGCCAAAATGTAAGTAATATTTGTATTTGTGCGAGAGTGATTGAGCTTCATCATTTCAAAAGGCTGCGTCTTTATTCGTTTTCGCGTAGTTGATTTTTATGGCCGCGGATTTCGGATAAGACAAATTCAGTAGATTTCTTACATGTAAGCTTATAAAGTTTATATCAGTCATTTGACAGCACCTTTTTACTGAAGTCTACCTCGTTAATTAATAAAAATTGGAGGGAAAGGACACAATAATTATTCATTTTGCATGTGAATCAAAACATGTCCTGTTGATTGCCTTAATTCTATATTTTAGGTTGGGAAGTGTTTTTTGAAGTCTTGAGTCAGTCAGATGCTGCCCGGTTTCGGAGCGGCCAGCGTTTGAAAACTTGGTTCAGTTTTACTCACTTTATGCGGTCTTTTTGAAAACACAATCCCATTTTCCGACGTAGTTCAGCTGGTAGTTCAGTTTATCGATTAGCTGTTTGTCATATAGACTGAAAAAAGACTTACGCACATGGAGTTAAGAAATGATACGAGTTTTGCCAGAGAAAGCCATTTTTATGTAAACGCAAAGGGTTTGGTATGTCTTGAAGTTTTGTTGTAAGTTTTTAGGAGAAAAGGAAGACAAAATTAACAATTTTCGTGAAGAAAGAAGAACCTTCTGCCGATTGAAGCCGCAATGATCGCGTTTTGAACATTAAAAATGTTGCTACCGAGAGGCTCTGTCGTTTGAATGTAAAAGAAAAGAAGAAAATGTACTACCTGACTTAAGGCTAAAGAAGATTTTATAAGCAGCTAGTCTGGATTTTATTTGAGTCGTATTAAAACTGAGATAAGTGTGGAGAACTGACACACAGCTGCTTGCTTATTATTTTGAGTGCGCGCCATTTTATAAAAACTTTGACAGTTTGACATTGAGCTGCGTTCGTTGTATACTCACGACGTCCAACACAACAACAGAGCCACACCGAAAATCAATGTAAAATTATTATTTTTTCCTTTTCTTTCTCCCGATAGAGTGACAAATCCGTTAAAAAGGCAAACCGGCCAAAAAAGTACTTGTGTGTCAGACTCGTACCCAGTCCTTATTAATTTGTTTTTGGAGGCGAGAGCTGGGCGAGGGAAGATTGGATGCTATTCCCATGACACCCCGCGCGCCACATTTTACTCTCGTATCCAATCTTCTCTCGCTCCCAAAACAAATAATAGCGACTGGGTACGAGTCTGCTTGCGAGTCGCGAACGGCGCGTGCTATAGAATTCTAGGAAAAGTGATTGACAGCTGTAAAAAATACTCGGATTTCATTGGCCAACTTGATTTTGGGTTCGCGCGCGCTTAAGCATGCGCATTGACTTATCTTAAATTTGCGATCAGTCAGTGAATTAAAAAAATGAATCTACAAAGAGAAGGCACTAAAGGCCTACTATTCGTAAGTTCAAATTTTAGTTCACGGATTAAAGTGATACACAAGCAACATTTTTTATCATGTAACACATCTTTATTTTTGCAACCAATACGATATAGGTCCCAGGTCACGCGCCAACCTCGTTCCCAAGGTCCTCTCTTCAGCTACGTCATCTTACGTCATCACAACGTAGCTGAAGAGAGAGGGCCATGGGGACGAGATTGGTCACGTGCATAACTTTAAATTTTGGCGCGAGCATTACGTCATAAAGCTCCGCAGTTGAGAAAACCAGTTTGAAAAGCAATGGCGAAAACGCACGAAATTTTCACGCATTCGGAAAAACAGAAAAACCGTTTGACATCCTCTCACCTGTTTTATGGCATAGTAGCGTCGCGTGTCTTGTTTTTTGCTTAAAACGGCTCCCATATTCACGAAAAGTTTTGGTTGAGTAACACAAACTTTGCAATGTGTACTGCACGAAAGTCAGTATGCAAGTGAAGATTTTTGTAAACACACTTGTCTTAGTAACAGAATGTCATTATTACATCATAGCGCGCGCTTTGTCAAACTTTGAACAGAAGGCAGTGATTGGTTGAGAAAATATGAACACATGTTATTCACGTGACCGCAGTCCAATCACAAGCGAGTATGCAAAATGACTCGGTGTTCAACAGCCTTTTTCTAGTCATCATTGTGAAACAGCGCTCGGCCGTTTTTTAAACAAGTTGTAAAAAGTTGCAACATTATTCGCTGATAATCGTCCGCCTGCGTTTTGTTTTGTAAATGGCGATTTTCAACGCAACTACGTTGTTATTAAAAATCGTTGTTAAAAGCAAACAAACCAAAAACAACAAATGCACGGAAACCAAGTGTTTTAGGCTAACATAGGTTGTGCGCAAAAGTTCATGTCTTCTTTTCTCCGCTCTTTCTTACGAAACCAAACCAAATTGAAGGGAAATTTTCGGGAAGAATGTTTCAAAAATTTGGGTGTAAACTCCCGATGTTGTCCTCTTCCCCCGATAATTCCCGGCGCAGGGGCGGATCCAGGAATATCTGAAGAAGGGTGGGGGGGGGGTCCGGGCCCGGGGTCCAGGTGCATGTTCCCCGGAACATTTTTCCGATTTTACCCTCTAAAAAGCCATTTCCGGCATTCCTGAGAGTCGAAAAGCGTTTGTTAAGTCAAAAACTTGACAATCAGTCAATTGGTGGAAGTGAAACAACTTCGTATAAAACAATTTTAAACTATTATTTTATAAACCACATGGGAGACACAGGTCTGATGGGTGGGGGAGGGGGGGTAGGGTTAGGGTTAGGGTTAACCACTGGATCCGCCACTGGCGGTAAAAAACGAAAATAAGTATTTCTTTTGCCGCCAAATTTCTCAGAAATTACATTATTTTTGGTCGAAAGAACCGCACCCATAATGCAAAGTCCAAATTTCTGATTTGTTCCATTTTTTGTCAAATTATGCAAAGGCGAATGATCAGGAAAATGAGTAATACTGTGAAAACCAGTAGCAGATCCAGACTTGCTTACAAGGAGGAAGCCGGAATGAAAATGCTTGCGAATGAAAACGTTTTGCCATATTATGAACCTTACTTTCTTTTTAAATTAAGTGAGAAGGCGCCTGACCGCATCCCCCTTAGATCCGCAGTTGTTTCAGGTTCTGCCATGTTTTAAGAGTGTCACCTACTTTGGCACCAGAGATCCGTTCTCTTAATTTCAAGTGATTGAAATAAACCGCGCGAACGGTCAGAAGCTTCCGAAATTTGTTTTCCTAACGCCTGTTTCACTTCCGGTACGCAAGAATAAATCTTACCTCAACTTTTTTGAAAATAACTTTTTACTACAATAAGTCACCATAATTATATAATTGACTTTTAGTTCCTTTGTGAATATATCGCCTCATTTATTCCAAGGAACTGAATTTGTAATATAATCCAGCTAGAATCCAGGGGTCAATTCAATAAAACTTTTACAAGTGTAATTTACAAGTATGGCCATTGCTTCAGAGATTGAAAACAATAGCCACACTTGTAAATTACAATAATTATTGTAAAAGTTTTATTGAATTGACCCCAGGCCTGTGTCTCTCATTCCGAATCCAAAAACATTTTCGGAATGTGGAAACGAGGTTAGCTATTTCTCGAGTTAGGATCCGAGTTAGGATCCGAGTTAGGATCCGAGTTAGGATCCGAGTTAGGATTCGAGTTAGGATCCGAGTTAGGATCCGAGTTAGGATCACAGTTAGGATCCCTCAAAAAAACTCAAAAAAGAAAAAAAAATTCCCTAAAAAAAAAAAACTCAAAAAAGAAAGGAAAAAAATGCCCCCTCCCTCCCTCAGAATCCCCCAGTTAGGTGGTATAAAAAAAGAACAGGCTAAACACGACTCCCACTCGTTGCAAAAACGTGTTTTAAAAGCCTAAAGTATAAAGCTTTCCTAGTAAGAGTTCAGAGAGGATCGCGCCTTTAGATCACAGTTAAGAATTTGTTCTCTTCGATGATATAAACCTTTTGATCTCGGCGGATTATCTCTCAGATTGATAGAAGGATATCATGCTGTCCAGAACCGTTAGAATTATTTTATTTCTTTATTTTTATTTCTTTAAAGACATTAAGTTGTGTTCATTCCTTGCTTAAGGTTACAGTGTACCTTCAGATCGAAAATTTATCGAAAATTTTTTTTTGGCGTCAAAATAAAGTTTACAGAATGAACTTTCATTCAAAAAAAAAAGTTATCGAAAAATAGTGAAAATTGACGGAGAAATGACAGTATAACTATTGCGGACGGAGTTTGTTTATGAGGCGAAATTTTTTTTTTTGCGCTGTTTTCTCAAAGTTAATTTTTCGCTTGTTGGGGACACTTTAAAGAGCTATAACTCAAAGGAAATTTGTTCGATTTTCCTCAAATTTGGACAGAAGTTAGGCTAACATATAATCAACAAAAACATGTCGGCGAATTTCTTATTTCCGAAAACTTTTTCGTCAAGAGCCATTTCCGTGCGATCATTCCAATGTTTTTTCTCCCCTTTTCGAAAATATTCTGTAACTTTTCACTGCAATTGAATATGGGAAATCGCCGACACGTTTTTTTAGCGCTTCGTGTTCGGAAACCCGAGAACAAATCAAATTAGCAAAATACAATAATCGCTTTGAGTTATAGAGTCTTAAAGCTGATTCGGACGTTCGAATTTAGACGTCGTAAAAAATTCGACAATACACTTTATTACCAAATGGTTTCCATATTTAGATAGCCAGCTCTATAAGCTTTAATTTGATATCTGGGTTTAGGCATGTTAAGTGTAATCTTAAGACACTAGAGCTGTTATACTGGAGACACCCCCGAAGGTACACTGTAACCTTAAGGAAAGGACTCAAGAATTTACTAGCATCCGTGAGATTTACAAAACAGCAACTTTGCTGCAGATTATCTGTTGGATGCCAAATCAAACGCAAAAACAAAGCAACGGAGGTTTATCCTAGCTCCACTGAGACACACTACTCAACTACA
The DNA here is from genome assembly GCA_022457155.1 of Cladopsammia gracilis. NCBI lineage: Eukaryota > Metazoa > Cnidaria > Anthozoa > Scleractinia > Dendrophylliidae > Cladopsammia > Cladopsammia gracilis. The sequence continues at coordinate 1,610,461 of JAJGOT010000008.1, read as the reverse complement.
GAACTAACTTAGGAGCTAAAAATCATTGCAAGAATTCCTAATTTCACTGCAGTGGAATTATAGACTACGGCTTTTTGAGAGTCGGATCCAAGACGCCTGTATCCGTGATGCCGGAAACACTTTCTCTCAAGTCTTACACGCCGCAGGCTTTAGACATTAAATCACGGCCTGAGAAATTTAACGATCCTATCACTCTCAAAGCGATAACAAACGATAAGTTTGTTAATATAATATTATAATTTAGGATAGTGTCCTTATTTAGTGGGAGACTGCTACATCTCTTGACACTGAAATAAAGTTGTTATTATTATTATTATTATTATTATTATTATTATTATTATTATTATTATTATTATTATTATTATTTGTTTGTTATCGCCGATAAGTAATTATCTTGCAACAAAAGTGAGCCAAAGAAACCACAATGTATGCCAATAGAGCTAGCACCGAATAACGGCATAAAGAAATAAAATAATTCGCCGCGGTTCTTTTCACTCGTGATCTCTACAATTCTGCAAACCAAGAATTTTCACTTTGGCTTTAATAGTCAAATTGTAAATCTTCAGGAATTGGAACAAGCGTAGACGACCGTGTGATTATAAATGGGGTTGACAGACCTATACGACTCCTGTTGTGTGTCCATATTGTATTGTTATAAGACTTCAAGCACGTCTTATAAGCGACTCTCTGTAATAATAAGACTGGCTAAACACTAGTATCACTCTGCGCTAAAAGGTATAAAGAAAGCATAAAGCCCTTAGATCAGTTATGAATTTATTCTCTTTGTAGATATTGACCTTTTGATCTCGGCGGATTATCTCTCAAATTGATAGGAGATTTAATGCTTTATAGAGCTGTTAGAATTATTATATGTCTTATATTTCTTTATGCCTGTTTGATGCTAGCTCTATTGGCATACATTGTGGGTTTTTTGTGCTCACTTTTGTAGAAGATAAATACTAATCGGCTAAAGTTTGATATCGCTTTGAAAATGCGAGGATCGTTAAATTTCTAAGGCGGTGATATCAATAGTGTCTAAAGTCTGCGGTGCGCGAAACTTGAGAGAAAGTGTTTCCGGCATCACGGATATAGGCGTCTTGGATCCGACTCTCAAAAAGCCGTAGTCTATAATTTCACTGCAGTGAAATTAGGAATTCTTGCAATAATTTTTAGTTCTGTAGTTGAGTAGTGTGTCTCAGTGGAGCTAGGATAAACCTCCGTTGCTTTGTTATAGCGTTTGATTTGGCATCCAACAGATAATCTGCAGCAAAGTTGCTGTTTTGTAAATCTCACGGATGCTAGTAAATTCTTGAGTCCTTTCCTTAAGCAAGGAATGAACACAACTTAATGTCTTTAAAGAAATAAAAATAAAGAAATAAAATAATTCTAACGGCTCTGGACAGCATGATATCCTCCTATCAATCAAAAAGATAATCCGCCGAGATCATCATCATCATTATCATCGAAGAGAACAAATTCTTAACTGTGATCTAAAGGCGCGATCCTCTCTGAAGTCTTACTGGGAAAGCTTTATACTTTAGGCTTTTAAAACACTTTTTTGCAACGAGTGGGAGTCGTGTTTAGCCTGTCCTTTTTAATACCACCTAACTGGGGGATTCTGAGGGAGGGGGCATTTTTTTCCTTTCTTTTTTGAGTTTTTTTTTTTTAGGGAATTTTTTTTTTCTTTTTTGAGTTTTTTTTGAGGGATCCTAACTGGGATCCTAACTCGGATCCTAACTCGGATCCTAACTCGAATCCTAACTCGGATCCTAACTCGGATCCTAACTCGAGCCGTAGTTTATCCCTGTGGAAACTGAATTAGAGCTGCAAGGCCCTCTTAAAAAAATTTGTAAATTTGTCTCTAGCGAATATGGAATGACACGTTGGTGCTCAATAGTGTCAGTGAAGGACATCTTCCTAAAATAAAACTCTCTGCTAGCTGGAAATTGTTACAAAATCACTTCTGAGATTTCTGATGAGAAAGGTAATGTTACAGTTATAGTCTAACAAACCAACATAACTTCAAATGGAGTTTTATTCAAAAAAAAGAAGAAACTTTGCTACAAGATAAGTTTAGTGCATAATATTACTTGATTTTATTACACTGTGTTAGTTATACAGTCAACTCTCTCTTAACGGACACCTCTATAAGACGGGCATCCGGTGTTGGTCCCTACCGTTTTTCAGTCATTTTACTGTAACTAAACTCTCTATAAGACGGACACCTCTTAGACGGACAACGGACACTTTGAAACCGTTAACGGACACTTGAAAAGTGTTTTTTTTTTTAGTGAAAAATACATTAAAACCAAAATGTAAGTGCTGAATATGAACAAATGAGTCCACTTTTCCAATGTGTTTTTTTGGCTCCAGTTTGTAGGTTTTGGTTAAGTAAACGACTTCAAACAGACTTAAAACAGACGTGTATTCATCGTGCATAGGTTCAGCTTTATTGTCTCCGGACACCTCTCTAAGACGGACAGGTGGGGCCGGTCCCGGCAGTGTCCGTCTTAGAGAGAGTTGACTCTACTGAATAATTAAGACCAACATCTACATTCTCACTGGCATCAGAAACTTTCTATACTGAATTTCCTCGAGAAAGTGCTTCCTTGGTCCAGTTATATTCCTAATTGCAACGTTTAAGTTGATTTGTTGAAGTACGATTCACCCTAACAAATATATGTTAATGGTCCACACATACTCCTAATTGCAGTAAGTGTGACTTGTTTCATTATCAAAACAGTTTAATTTGGCGATCATTCCCTTGATTCTCATGACCTGCATGTTTGATAATGCATTGATGTTCCAAAGAGGAATTTATATGTTGATAACCATTGGGTTTTACTTGTAAAGGGTTCAAAGGTAAGACTTGGGCCCTGGAGGCAACTTTGTCAAGGAAAATACAATTGTTAAGAAACCTTCTTTCAGATAGGATAGGATTGTTCAATCTTAAGACAAGCCTACTTCATCCTTTTTGTAAAAATGTAGAGTTAAGGTTATCTGGAACATGCAGTACTGTTCTGTTAAGCCCTATGTAATATAATTTTTGATGAAAGATTACTTTTCAAAATTGTGTATCCAATACCCCTGCAATCAAAATCCTTGTTATTTGGGAGGGGTCCACAATCAGTTGTGGGCACATGCACCAGGGCTCGCTAAATAAAATGAAAACACTTAAAAAAGGCATGGGAAAGTTGGTGGACCTCTCAATCTAACATTAACAATGGTGGACCTAGAATCTAAATTTGTCCTTGACTGCTATTTAAATTGTCCCCCCTGCAGACTATTAGTCCATGCAAGTGATAATAAATTGCTCATGAAGGCAATGGTTCTTGCATTGTATCAGAAGAATGCAGAACCAAGAATGCAAAAAGCAAAAAAAAGACAACAAAACTTAACCAGTGACAGAGGTATGGTATATTTCACTGTGCTGAGAGTTCAAAAATGAGCCATCAAGAGAGCTTTGTATTTCTATACACAAAAAAGTGTAAACCAGTTAGCTATTCCTTTAATAAATAAATGTGCCCACAGCAACCCTTTAAAAGGTGACACATGCCAACCAAAATGTTCTTGTGGCTTTCATCCCTAGAGGAAATTCAAGGACAACATCAAAACCAAACAGTTTGGATTTCACAACTTTCCATAACATGATTGTGTAAACTCATGTTTTAACTCTTAAACACACCATACCATTGCTTCATTGTCAAGCTTTAATCCTCTTCTGTCATCTTCATCAATCAAGAGGTAGTTTCCATATGCCAATAAATGGTACAGAACGATTAATGTTGGTAATTTCATGGGTTTCATTTTAAGCATGAAGGCAAGAGCCAATCACATTTGGGAAGAATTATAGAGACAGAGTTTATAATCCCAGACAGAAGCAGGCAAGTTTTTGTATGCCTAGCATCTCTTCTCTGTGAATGGCCAAATGAAAACATCAGGAAAAATAACAGCAAGATAGCAAACATTAGTCAATACATTGTATTCCTCTATAAGAACAAAAATATCAGATTACCAAGACAGCACCTCAATAAAATGAAAAAAAAAAAAAAAAAAACATTTAAAACAGCTTTTCACCCTTTTTTTGCATTCATATCTACAACTAAATTCATAAGACTGTTTTGTTGTGGCCACTGGCCCAATTCAAGCACGAGACTGTCAGAGTTAGAATGTCTAAGGAAATGAGAATAAAACGAAATGAACCAGCACGAAGACTACTTCTAACAGTTCAGCATTCAAAAAGATATAAAGATGCTGGCTGACACTAAATCTAAAAGGACACTACATATTGTAAAGTTCCTTCTCATATCCATTGAAACAAAACCAACAAAACGTTCATATGGTGCTTGTTAAGCCACAATACTAACATGTCAGGGTACAAGCAGATCAGCACAGTCAATGAATCACCATAAACAATACATTCAGTGTGTAGTGCCTGACTATTAGAAATACATAAAACTACTATAGGGGAAGTTTGAACGGCATGTTTTACAATGGATATTAGAAATTATGCCAAAAGCTAGATTTCGACTGCAAATTACTCTTAGAATTAAAGAAAAGAAAGTCAAAAGGATGATCAGTCAGCTGGTCTTTTCTCGGCATGTTTCTTTGTGAACTCTTCAGCATTCTTCAAAAACTTTTTCTTATCCTTACTATACTCTTCAGCTAAATCTCCACGGAGAGGATGTTCTGGTTCAGGATCATGTATTAGTGCCACAAGAGCTTGAATTACTGAAACAAAACAATATGCAAGGTTACATTTGGCAACAATTCAGTCAGTTATCAAAACTGGTGGAGCAGTTCTCATCAATCTCTGCCATTTTTTTACAATGTCTATGTTGTGGTTCAAATTTTTCTTTGGTTTGAAAATGTTCAAACCCGTTTGATTTTTGTTTTCTTTTGTCTCAGAATATGATAATGAATCTGAGACAAAGGAAAATAAAAACTAAACTGGTTTGAAAATTTTAAAACCAAAGAAAAATTTGAACCACATCTACATGGAAGCCATGAATGTTGACCATGCCACAGGATTCGCACCGTCTCAAAAACCCATCAAAATCCTTGAATTTTGAGATTCCTTTTTTTGTTTACCACAGATTTCTGATGCGGTCCAAAAATTCCTTGCAATTCTTCCAACACAGTTCCAGGCAAAAATAGGCACTGCTACAAGCTTTAAACTTTATAGGTTACTGCCTGATAGGGAGAACATTGGTTGAAGGCACAAATTACAAGCTACAGCCTACCAGATCTTAGCAATGAAGAGACATGTAGCATTCAAAATTTGGCGTGAAGAATTTGGAGTAGCTCAAGAACAGGAATTATAAGGCAAAAACAAAAATTGACCAAAAAACAAAAACAAAAATACTACAAAACCAAAAGACTGGCGAGAAAAATATGCATACAAAGCAAATAATTTAACTAAATAAGTTTGCAAAATGCTGGATGTTGACTATCAAAACCAAGACATTGATCACTGGATGGCAAAGTGGAGTTCAGTCAAGCTGCAGTGTCTTGTAAATATTTACTACAGTTCAGTGCTGGAAATAACAGTCGGTCATCGGACATTGTCTGACCAAAATCCGAAAATGTCAGACCAATTTTAAATTATGCTCAGACATGGTGCGCGCGCAGAAAAATTACTTAGCTTTAGCCTTGAAAGTAAGAATTTACACTGTTTGTACCATTTATTTTGCTGTATTCGAGACCATTTAGAAAAGGCTGTGTCATTTGAAATTGCCCTACAATGCATTGCAAACTTTATTATAGCATGTCATGTATGCTTACGGATTGTTTCTCAGGAAAAATCCAAAACAGTCAATGTCTGACCAATTTTGTAAAATGTCTGATCAGAAGGGAGGTTTCAAAGGACACGTGTCCTTCTAAGCAAGTAAAATTATTTTCAGCACTGACAGTTAAACCTGTAAACGACCACCCAAAATGCGACGTCAAGGTGGTCGCTTATTGGAGACTGTCACTTACGACAGGTGAGACCACAGGGTGTCTTAACTTTGATATATAAATCATATCAATTATAATATATACAAAGCACCAATCAGCACAAAATATTTTATCATATTGAAGTTTAATGCAAGGGACAACATTTTCATTTTCTTGGAGTTGTACTGTAACATATTAAGCCACGGCTACACGTGTGATTTTTTGCTTGCACAGGTGATGCGTTTTTTTTACAAAATTGTCGCGTCGCCAGAGCACGGTGGTGGCTACATGTGTGACAAATTTTGGTGACAAAATGTTGCAACAAAGACCGTGCGAGGCTGGGTTGATAATAAGCCCGAGTCTCGCTTTAGTTCTCAAATCTTATTGGCTAGATACCCCTTTGTTGCGTCGCAAGTACAAGAAAAAAGTTGCAGGGCAGCTACACGAGCGACAATGTCCGCCATTTTATCACGAAACATTCAACTCTTGTGACTTTTTTTTTGCGATTTTTTCAGCTCTCGCGTTGCATGTTCATGGGTGGCTACATGTGCGATTTTTACCGTGTGCTGGCGACGCAACAGTTTTGTAAAAAATTACATCACCCGTGCAAGCAAAAAATCGCACGTGTAGCCACAGCTTTAGTAAATTTGTGTCGGTTGAGGCATTGAAATATGGTTGAGGGTAACCAGAGGTTAAAAACAATAAGAAAATTGAAATCACCAGCGTTAAAAGTGGTTGTGGTCACTTTTGAGAGGTTTCTACAATAGTGATTTGGCTGGAAGACTTTTGGAATTTTGGAAAAGTGGTTCCTTGGGAGAGGTGGTTGGTTATGAGAGGTTTCTACGATAGAGATTGGTGGTTGGTTGTGAGAGGTGAATGCATATGAAAGTTCAACTGTACTAACCTTGATCAGTCTTAGTTGCTGGCTTCCAGTTTTCAGCGCTGATGATAGGCAAGCAAACTTGGCCCTTTTCATCAATGTTGGGATGATAAATCTTTGTCTTAAAAGTTATCTGAAAAATTTTCATTGGCATCATTATTAAATTATAATAATGTTTATTTATTGATAGTTTTTTGTCGGTTTGGAAACAGGACACAGGACAGTTAGTTTTTCCCTGGCATGATGCTTGCATACAAGGATTGGCACTTTGTGCCTCTCCTCACATGTATTGGTGCCTCGCGGTTCCCCTCAGGCCTTGGAGGGAAAAACCGACTGTTTTGCAGTCTACAGCTGAAAGGTCACATTTAGCTAAGACTAGGGTTTTCAACAACTGTTGAAGTAGGCATCATAACTGACCACAGTACCTGGCTTTGGCAATTCATAAGTATGTTTAGTGAAAATGTGAGTTTGCTGGATTTTGATAAGTGGCATGGGTAATAATTCAAACACAGGATGGCAGTTAAAAAATGGCAGAGAAAGGGCTTCATCATGTCACTGCCTTGCTTGGATGGCATAATAATTTGTTCTATGTAATGTGACTTACCTTTGGTGGCTTGAAAGGATACTCTGCTGGAAAATTTATTTCAATCTTAAAAGCACCCTTACTGTAGGGTGGATTCACCTGTAAAAGAAATAACATGGTCAACATCAAGTTCCTACGTACAGTCAAAATACTCAGTGCGTTCTGCTTATCATTTGGCAATGACTTTCATCAATCGGGAACGGATTGCATTACTGAAATAAAAATTCAGGTTTAAAATTGATTATTGGAATCTTCCAACAGTAGCCTCATTCAAAATAACGAATGCTGATTGGTTTGTTTTTGACATCAGGCGAATGTTCACGTGCAAAGCAAGCGACAGTTGGTGGCTTGACACATATGACCTATTTCTGTTCGCTCAACAAAAATTCATCACTGAGTATTTTTTTGACATAAAGAAGCTCTGCATTTATAAGACTCTTCTTAAAATGCTAGTGTGCTGGCTCTGAAAGAGAAATTTTCACGGAAAGTGAAAATTTCCTTTGAAGTCCAAGCGACTGAATTCACTGAAACCAACAGCAGCCAACGGTTGCGTTTTTTGCCTGTGAAGTTTTGACTGATGTCAGTAAATAAACCAATCAACATTCGTTATTTCGAATGAGGCTTCCATTGGTGTTATGACAACCCACGATGCAATAAACCAGAATTTTGATTTCAATAGTGCAATCCGTTCCCAATTAATGAAAGTCATTCCCAAATAATAAGCGGAATGCGCTGAGTATTTTGATTGTAATAAGAACATGTCTAAAGACTCGGGGTGTAACGATACATCGAACTATCGATGTATCCTGATAGTTGGTTTCACAATAGACGTTTTGCACGGCAGCCATGGCAGGAACAATGGCCATGGCAGGAACAATGAAAATGTTTTGCATTAGAAAGAACATTCTTTCCCATAGGGAAAAGAATCTATTGTTCCTGCCATGCAACATGGCTGCCGTGCAAAACCTCTATAGCTAGCTATCAATAGTTGATTTAACTATCGATAACAATCATGATAGTTGGGCCTAACTTTTTTTTCATAAAATGCTGAAGTGAACAATAGTCCATGAAGAATGAAAAACTAGCATATGCAGCATTGCACAATGATAGATGTCCCCATGGGCTAATCAATGGTTCACAGCAAGAAGAACTGGAGTGCAGGGGCAGAGCCTCATACACATGACATAAGATGCTTATGCACCCTGCTCTTAAAGGATGTGACACCATTTACAGTGATGTTACCAACTACATTATTAGGCAAGCTGTTCCAAACATGAACTGCTGTGTGGATGAACGTTTGGCCGGTAGAAGCCGTTCTGGACACTGGTACTGCAGGAGCATAACTATCGATAGTTTCAATACTGGGCAACAAAAATGAATGCATTTTGGCTGCATTATACCAATTATTGTATCCTTGATTGAGATATATAATGAATAAAATATAATAAAATTGTCTGTTTGTATTAGTTGTACATTGCTATTAACAAGGTGAGGACAACACAATCCATCAGCGTCTCCATCAGCGCCATTTTTTTTTTTGCCATACAACATAAATTCAATCCAAAGAGGGGTGCTACTCAATGAGATCATGTTGTACGCCAAAACAATCATGGTGGATGAAAATCGAGTCTTCGTAAGTCTGTTTTTCACTTTTAACATCGCAATACTATCGCAATACTGATCCAACTATTGCCATAATATTGCAATAGTGCTCCAACTGTTGCAATACTACTGTAGTGGTAAAATTTTACTCAAAAGTCACCTTTACTGACGACTTTCATACCCAGATTTAAACCTTGTGTCACATATTGATAATGTGATTCCAACTTTTGAGCCAAATACAAATCCACAGATGCCTACTTTTTAAAATCTATTCAAACAAAAGTGTAAAATAAGAATTTAGAAAACATTGGAGGCAATATAACTAGAATTTGGGGTGACTGGACATGGGGCAAGTTGGCGACATGACTGGTTACCAACTCGAGTCTTCATCCTGTGTGGGTTACGCCAAAGAGTTTCAGTATGGGTTTCAAAAGGTTGTGGCATATTGGCATAGTATTGCAGTGTTTGGCCTATTCTCATGTATTTGTCGATTGATTTATTACTTTTGTTGAATATAACTTCAGATTTTGAAAGACTATAGCATATTCATCATGTGATGTAAGCAGAATGCAGACTCGTACTAACTGCACTTTTTGAAAGACTTTTTTGGCTAGACTTTACAATACCCGGCCACTCTGAAGTCGCATTACTCATGCATCACGGCCCGCGGCCCCACGGTGAATGAATAAGTTCAAATTTGTGTCACCGCGGTCCCACGGTATCATGAATACTGCTCGATAAAAAGAACGCGGGCTTTGATAAGTCGAAAATATAATTTTTACATTTTTTGGCTATTAAAATTCGGAGTTTAACGCTGATCTACACGGGCTCTACATGGAAATGGTTAGCTTTCATTTATTGTTACGGTAACACCATACACATCTTAAACTTTGTGGGTTAAGCGCTGATCTATAGTGATTAGGGCTAAGAACTGCCTCGAAATGGTTAGCTTTCATTTGTTGTTATGGTAACACCATACAAATCTTAACTCATTGTCTTCATGTCTTTAAAATTTCAGATGAATTCGTCTGATGACTAAAAGCACTCACAAAAAATTGCGTTACTTCCAATTGCCTCCAAATTTGGCCCACAGGAAGTTAATAGATTTAGCTAATTATGTGCCTAGTTCCAGCCCCCATCGTGTTTTGAGCTTCACGTAGTTTTTGTGACGGCTTTTGCGAAGAATGAAAGCTTGTATAGCTATCGATGAATTTCAAGCAAATACAAGTCAAGCAAATTATTTTGAAGGATTCTGGAGGATAATAAGCCAAACAAACGCGAAAATTGACGAAAGAAAACAGTAAGAAGCTTCAAATTCGTCGACTGGCTAGTCTGACACACATTCTGTTGAAACGCAGTGAAATTCCTCCTGCTGAGCTTTTTGCCTTCAAAGCCTTGCTTATTTTGATGACTTCTGTCAGTGAATTCATGCATGCTTGTTTTTAACTCGATATTTCGCCGAGAAAGTAAAAAATAAAGCGGATTTTTAAAGTAAATATCAGGTCACGAGGTGACGCTCAAGTCTCAATTTTCAGTATGTTAGAATTGGTGGTCGCTCTATATTTTCGACCTATATTCGATCTTGTTTGCTAAGATATATATTGAAGAAAAAAAATATTATTCATCGACTGTGGCACCGTGGACCGTGGTGGCAGGGAAAACTTATACATCATTGACATCATTATTATTAAAAGAAATATTTTTCTTCCACTGCTTGACCGCGGGCCATGTCGCGTAAGTAATGCTTTCTAAGTGGCCGGGTATTGTAAAGTTGCTCCAACTTTTTAACGGTTGCACTTTTTAACAATTAAAAACGCTGCAACATTTAGATCAATTTATTGGTCAAAACTTCAAGATAAACTTATTTGAAATCCACTAAATTTCAAGTAGGTTAAGGTTTGGTTAACAATCATAGCAAATCTCAGCCTTCTAATGGGTTTTATTTGACCAGAGATAAAAAAAATTGTTCAGGTGGTTAAATACTGCTAAAACATTTCTTGGGACAGTTGCTATTTCTTAATATTGTATAGTGAGGATTATTGTCTGGAACAGGAACAAGAACAAAGCTCACAGAACTGCAGGCATATTCAAAAATTCGCTAAACTTAGAATATGTAAGCTTACATGTATATTTTGCTACATACCGGTACAATTAATCCTTGCCAATTCAAAAGATTTGATTCATCTACGAGAATTTCGCGAAATATTTTTATCCCAGATGATTTTATGTCTGCCAGTTCCTGGAAGGAAAGAAAGATCAGGTCACATTGCGAATATTTCGTATTCATGATGTAATAAACTATCTGCAACCATAAAGTGAATTCAGCATTCAGAGCATTGTACATTTCACTCTGAAAGACCAAACATTACATTATTTGCATTAACTTCAAAGACAGACATTCTAGATAACCTTCATGTAACTACGAAGTAAATAAAGGAAGGCAGCTGCAGTTTGAACCTAGAAACAAATGAGATCAGGACTTCAATTGTCAATGAGGAGCTGACCAACAATTTTAGCGACATTTGTCAATATTATCCACGATTCAAAGCATGAATATTCAAATTTCTCTTCTGGATATATTGCCTAACGATTCTGTGTTCGAATGGAGTCCGTTTAACATAACATTTAAAAGAGTTTCGCTTTTATAGTTCCTTTACCTTTGCCAATCTCCGTGTCGCCGCCATGCTCGAAGGAACTTCTCGCCGGTTTTAACCACCAGTCCCCGCGCAGAACTATCTACCCACAGTGCGTAGCGACAGTTGCCTTCATTTTCGGGCGGGTCGGAAGCCGGAAGCTGAGTCATGCTGCCTGCTGATTGCTGAGGGCCTCTACCTACTCGCTAGCGCAGCATAAAATTGGACACATTTCGCATCGCATCGGCGCATCGGCGCATCGGCGACTTCAGAGCGTACATTTTCTGCCCTCCGACGACTCAAGAACTACCTAAGAAGTACCATAAAGCAGGATCGTCTGAACAACTACCTACTTATGCATAATTTGTCACAAATCAATTAATACGGACACACTGGACACTGTTAAGATTGCAAAGAGGTCTTCCACCTCGGAGAGCCCAGTCCAAAGTAGGGTTGGGGGAGAAAGGGGTGGGCAGTGCTCACCTAGAGATGTTAAAAAAAGAGGGGCCCAAAGTCAAATAAATAACATTTTGATGACTTATCATCATGCATGGAAATATCATCTGTTTTATGTACTCTTCTCAAACTCATTAATAATTCATAACGTTTGAACATATAAAAATGATCATAAGAGTGACAGTATGGACAGGGTCTTGATAACCTTATCTTAGGGGCCGATTACATGGGAATTTCAGCCCAGGGTGAAATTTCAGTCCAGTTTCTTGAACAAATCTAAAACGACGTTTGGGATTACATGAAGAAAGTTTCAGCTCGGGCTGAAATTTCCAGCCTGGTTTTTGATTCTGTAATCAGAATGAAATTTCATTCTGATTCTGTAATCAGAATGAAATTTCAGCCCGGGCTAAAAAGCGAGGTCAGCTGGGTAGAAAAACGCAATTATTTGTTTTCAATTAAACAAGATGGCGGCACGAAAAATCGAATAACTGATCAATGCTCAGTGGTAGCTTAGACTTTGACAGCTTTCTTCTATGCCTGAAAAACAAAATCTCCGTTATGCGAACAATAGCAGTTGCAAATGACAAAGAAGAACTATTTCTATATTCTTGGGCTTCCGTTTTATAATTTGTATGCACGTGTTACCCCTGTTCGTCTCGTTCAGGTGTGCGTGTGTATGTTTATATGATGTGGAAACTTAAAAGTACCAGGTTTCAGTGGAATAATGGCGATAAAATCGAAAATCTTATTCGGTGCTTGGTGAATAACAAATCGAAATTACGGACTACAAGAACAGCGACTTCAACGCAGATAAGGTGCAGTGATATGAAGCTGTTGGGAAAGAAAGGTTTCGTTTGTGCACCATCATCTTGTAGGCTGCCACCATCCCAAAAAAATTGGAAATCGAGTGCTAACAAAAGGCTAAATTGCGAGACAAGCAGTGCCCCGATTTTCGCAAGTCGAATACTTGATGCCATTTTGATTTCTGTTCACTCTTCCCACCAAATTTCAAATTTGGCGCACGGGCTGAAATTCGTCATGCCGTGAATCGCAACAAAATTCCAGCCCACCTTCTGGGTTGAAATAAGCCATGTAATCAGCCCCTTAGGGATGGACCATTTTATTTTTGAGGGGGGGTTGGGCAATTACCAAAAAAAATTCCTGCACAGCAAAAGTCAAGAAAAAAAAAATCATGCACAGTGGGCCAGGGGAAAAAAAAATTCGAGCAAGCCTTTCTACTGGTAGGATCCTGTTAGAGCAAATAAAAAGGTAATCTGTAATTTTTGTCAATTTTATTTCAACAGACCAAAAATACTGTTAAACTGTTTGTAAAATAATTCACCTCTTTGTGTTTCATATCATAAATATCAAAAATACAACATTTCCATCCATTTCTTGTAGTAAAACATAAATTTGAACCATTTCACTGAATCTGGTATATTATAAAAATCATGTCTTAAAATATCATTTATATTTAAATATAACTTGTATTATAAAATGACTTTCAGCTATCTTCAACATATCTCATATATATATTTATTAAATAACAAAAACTGTAATGTCTTATAGTGTCTATGTTTCTGCCCTTGTTCTGCCACTTCTTCTACTTCTGCCCCTTGTTCTGTCACTTCTTCCACTTCTGCCCCTTGTTCTGTCACTTCTTCCACTTCTGCCCCTTGTTCTGTCACTTCTTCTGCTTCTGCCCGTGCCCCTCCTTCTGCCATTGCTTCTGCTTCTGTCACTGTTTTTGCTTCTGCGCCTGCTTTACTCTTCTTTCTTTTTTTGTTTTTCTTTTTCATTTGATTTCTTGCGCTTCCTCAGCAGAGATACATGAGAAGCTGAAGAGCCAAACTTCCCTCTAGCTATCTGGACCATTTGGTTTGCCCTTTCCAAAATGGTGCCAATCTCTCCTTCAACACTTAGGATACTGGGCCTGAGCTTGGAATAAACTTCCCAAGTTTCAAGGAGGCCTATAACAGTGTGAATATAGAAATTAATAAACAGTACATGTAATTTTTAAGCAAATGAAATATCTTCGCAGTAATGTACCCAACTTAAAGCAGTTGAGAAAAGCAAGCCTGAAAAAAATTATGGCTTGAACGGGATTCGAACCCATGACCTCCTGCGATACCGGTGCAGTCGCTCTACCACTGAGCTATCAAGCCAAGGAGTTTGGCCATTTGTGAGTTCGTTATATACCCGTAGATGGAGAGGATATGAGATGAATATATAAAATTCATATATTTGACGTACTGCGGATAGCCGCGGTACAAAAACATGACTTTCATATAATTTCATATATACATCTCAGTACATGTACTATTGGAGTTGAAGAAATTATTGTTAAAGTGATTCCTGTGAATGCATGGATACATAAAAACTGATATTTTATATAACAAGTGTATTCATGCTCACCTTCTTTGACAGGGGTGCCACACAATGCGATCTGCTCATCGCACTGTTGCCTTGCTTCCTTTGCCAAATTATGCGCCTTTTCTATGCCCTCGGTAAATTTGCACAGGGAATCGTACATATTCCGTGGGACTTCCTGCCCATCTTCAGCCTCCAAGCAGCTTTGAACTTGAGGGTAGCGCTCACACATCTGCTGATGTAGCCCCCAAACGCTTTGGCCTCTGTAATATGGGGTCCACTTTGATAATGCACACTTTTGTGCTGAGGCAATCATCAGGGAAATTCGCTGTTGGCGCATTCTTCTGCACCAAAGTTCGCATTCTCTAAGAGACTTTGAAAACTGCATCCTGTATTCTGCCATTTGTAAAATAAATGTATTTGGTCTATGGGAGAGGCAACGCAGCCAGGAAGTGGATTGAGACTGGGGGGCACAGCTACTCCACATGGCTTTATGCTGTCAAGCTGCATTTATGTCAAGGCTTTGTTACTGTAAGAGGGTGGGAAGTATTAAAATTTGCTAGGTGTTTTCTTAAGACAACATTTGTGTTTTAGATAAGATATTCAATACTAATTTCCTGGCATCGGATAAAAAGATCCAGGCATTTTTACAACATTTGTAATTCAGCTGAACAGAATTCCTTTATATTTATTTTTGTAACCCAACATGTAACACTGAATAGACTAAATGCAGCTTGACAGTATCGGCCTGGAGAGAAAGCACTGCTTGAGGTACATGTACCATCTTGTATAGACATACCCTATGGAATGCTCATTTTTGGTGATACTAAATATGAAGACTAAAAAAAAATGGAAAAAAAAATTCGTGCACAACCTTTAGGTACTAAAAAAAATTCTTGCACAGCCCAAAGGCGAAAAAAAAAATTCTTACCAAGCAAAAATTGCCCAACCCCCCCCCCCTCAAAAATAAAATGGTCCATCCCTTAATAAGCATAGATATGATTTTGTAATTCTATTCCTTCGGAGGTACGCAGGAATGAAGAACACTACTGAGCTGGAGACTTATGATGGAGATTTGTGAAAGGAGGCGGTTCATCAGTCCAAAGTTGGCGTGGCATCGCATTCCTTCGTTTTCACTGTGTTTAATGATCAATTTAAGAAGCTAAATCAAACACTCAAAAGAGAGTTCCAACAGGTAAACAAACGGCCTCAAATTCAGTTAAAAAAACTCAAATGTGTGGTCCCAAGTACTTACCTTCCCACCCCCACCCCACAGAGGACTCCCAGCTTTCTCTCAGTCCCCACCCCCACCCCACAGAGGACTCCCAGCTTTCTCTCAGTCCCCACCCCCACCCCACAGAGGACTCCCAGCTTTCTCTCAGTCCCCACCCCCACCCCACAGAGTTCTCCCAGCTTTCTCTCAGTCCCCAGCCACCAGTCCAACATCATTCCCAGGGTTCTCTTTGTCCCGTGTATATGGGGAGGGGAGATGAAAGACCCTGGGAACGAGGTTGATGTAGGGCAAATATGGAGGGATGCCTGCATGGGAACGAGGCTGGGATCACTGAAAATTCTGAAGGGGAAGATGGTATCAAAAGCCAAAGTTTTTTGAAGGAAAGCAGGAAGCTAAGCTGTAATTTGCAGGGGGGGGGGGGGGGGGTAGAGTTCAGGTTCAAACAAATGCTGTCATCTGTCACTGCCATTTTGAATCTGAGAAGGGGGGGGGGAGTTATAGAAATCTTTTGGATTAACACAATAGCAGGGCTCTCAAACACATATTCAACAACAGACATTTACTGACTTCTACTTCTGTACATAGGTGTAACAAGATGGCACAAGGCCATCCAGTCTAACTAAACTGTGCATTACAGGATTTATTGTAATAATAAAATTAATGTATAATTTTCATATACATGTAGCACCGTTTCCTTATTGCTCAATGGCACAGTTGTACCACTGTAACACCGTAACACTTACTAGTGATACAGGCCCTCACAGGTGTTACTAGTTACATGTAATCCCTACATCCTGCATTAAATGTTCTTCCATACAACAAGTGATCTTTAGAATTCTCTATTTTTGGTCTTATTAGTTAAAATATCTTGATTGTGTAGAACTATGGGTATAAAAGGCCTTGAGTAGGTCTTAAAGCCTGGGAAATGAAGCAAAGGTTGCATCCAGTTTTTTTATTCCAAAGAGGCAAGTGTTCCTGAAGATGGCATGAAACAATCCATGATACCATTTTTGTCTGAACCTTGATTAAGGAAAAGATAGGACAGAAAATAGTAATTTTTTTGAAGGGTTTTATGTAAGATGACTAGTGTTGTTTAAGTGACTTTATTGCCTTAAAATTGAAACTGCAACAAATAACCTCTATTTTGGTACCTAGACTGGTTATCAAGTAAGAAACTTAGTTGTGGAATTTTTTTGAGCAAGAGGCTTAAATACAAAGAAATAATTAGCCCATATTACTTTTCTTTAAAACTTGAGCAACCAACACAAAAGAGGTTTGATTTCATTTGTTTTAGTCCAAATATACAAAGGAAATCATGTAAATACTTTGCTCATCAAAAAATAAATACAGAAATAGTTTTCTCACATGATAGCCACCCTCTGTGCCAAAATTGAGCTTATTTGGAGCAATTTCATTTTTAAAGCAAGTCTCTTCTATATGATAGTCTTGCATAAAACCCTTCAATTTTAGGTAGTAACTAAAACAACTGATTTACTGATGTAAAAAAATAAATGGCGAACAGTTCCCAGTGCTATCTGAGAAGTCTGTTGTTATAAAAAAATATATATCATGTCTAAGTTTGCAACACAAACACATACTGAACAGCTTTGTGAAATGGATAAAGGTGAGTCATAACACTGGAGTGTTTATTACTAGATGATGCCACTCATACTAGGTGGTTCTTTTACCCTGGGGGGGGGGGGGGGGACTCCCGCATAAAAATGACGGGGGTGCTTGTCGGAAATTTTCAAAAAACACCCTAAAAGGTACCAGAATCTTGTTTGATGGGCGTGGCTCAAAAGATTTTTTACCCCTAAGAGGTGCCAATTCTAAAACAACATGTCATATTCTGTCATATTTTTTCGGCTCATACCCTAAAAGGTACTGCTATAATTCTAACGGTGGTCATTTTAGATTTTAGAACCCTAAGCGGTACCAATCTGCAAATTTTGATCCCTAAAAGGTATGACGAGCACCCCCATTATTTTTATATTGGAGTCCCCCCCGGGTCTTTTACTAAAGAAATACTTTCAAAATAATAATTTGTCTTTTAATTTAAAATAAAAAACTGTCTATTTTCCTGTACGATGTATCCCTAACTATTCTGGAAAACTGGAGACAAGGACTGGCAGGAAACAATGAAATCCCCTATTGGTTAAGATTTTACCAACAGGTGTCAAAACAAGTATTTTTCTTCTTTTTCTTTGTGAGGAATGGCACATTTTTCCAAACATTATGGTAGCTGTGAACTGAACTGACCACATATACGATATCTGATCATATAAAAAGTATTATCTGGGGCATGGTAAGATTCAAAACAACTGACAGTTATTTGAAGGAAGTCACAGATTAGATAAGAAAGTGTCCAAAACGAAAACAGAAAAACCTTTAAATCTTGGGTATATCCCTATAACACATAAAACAATAGCTTAATTTGCAGCTCTCAGCTCAGTGCAGGTTGTTGTCAGGAGGGGAAAACAATTTTATGCCTCCTATGTGCAGATATTTCCAAGATATTTTGGTTGTGCAAATTTCACATAAATTAACCAAATGTTGAGAATGTAATGACATCTAAATTGCCATATGGCACTCTTGAGAGTGAGGGGTTATGTCAACATACAAATAAACATATAATTTAAGATACAAGCATATCCAGCAACCAGTCCTCCAATGTGCATAAAAATGGAGCCCATTTGAAATACAGCATAATAAAGAACAACACAAAACCAAGGTACAACTTTATAAGGTAAACGGCAACATAAAAGTGCACAATTTTCAGACTTGAAAAACTTGGTCACCAGTGCCATTAATCCAAACACTACACCAGACATGCCGAGACTACACACATGAAACAGTTCATGTGCTATGTGGTATAGCAGTGTTGCCATAGCAACCTCCATCAAAGTAGAGAACAACCAAAACGAAAAAAGAACAAGAGAGAATAAAATGCTTCCCAGCTCTCTTTCTACTTTGGTTCCAAGAATAAGTATTGGGATCATAGTAGCTGCGAGATGCCACGGCCCCTTGTGGAAGACTGCATGAGAGAAAATTCTGGAAACTGCAAATGTAAAAGCAAATAAAAATAAAAATAAACAAACAAATTTTACAGTGACCTTTATCAACAAACATTTAACAAACTAGCTGATTGGAAAAAAATCTCAGTGTCCGACAGGAGTTGAATCCATGACCTTCTACTCACTCGCTGGATGTTCTAACCACTGAACTTTGAGGAGACTTATGGCGAGCTCAGTAAATTTACTAGGATCATATGACACACGCAGAGATGCCAACCTCTGGAGATTAAAAATAGGGAGTTTTTTCGGTGGGTGAAATTCCTCCCTCCCCCCGCCCCCGAGGCGTGAATCGAGCAACATAGTCGCGAGCATCAAGGGGGAGACTGGAAATTTTTTTGCGCTTTACCCTCTAAAGGTACCATTTTCTGCATTCCCGAGACCCGTAAACGTTTGGGAAAATTTGGGTTAAAATCTAAGCCTATTGTAGAGAAAAGATCCAAAGTCGCTTTTATCCAGGAGATTTGGTGACCCGTATGGGAGACCGGGAGATTTGTTCCGTATCCGGGAGACTCCTGGATAATCTGGGAGAGTTGGCATAGAGTGTCATGATAAAAAGAATTGTGATAAAAAGGTGATAAAAAGAAAGATAGTAATTGTTTGGGTCTTTCTGCATGTACCGGTATTTTTGGTCTTGTTTTGCATTTGTATTATTGTCGTTCTTTGTTCCTTTTGTTTTACGTAATATGTGACTGGTACATGCAGAATCTACCAATTGTTTAGCTTGGTCATGAAAGTGAGCTAAATTGGCTTAGCTTTTACATGTAGCATCTTTCTATCTCTTAATCAAGATGTTCAAATTTTAGATGTTTTTTTTAAATTAGTAAGCTTAAACTTAAGCTTAACTCAAAATTGTTTCAACAGGTCCCCTCCCCTCCGGGGCTGGAGCTTTAATAACATTGACAGGTGCATAATGTAGCCAACTCAGTAGCTGCTTAATTTACACTACACAAAATAATAGAAGAGCAAACTAGATCAAAATAGAAAAAACATACAAATAAAAAAACTCTCTACCTTCCTTTAGGCGAACGATTCCATGTGCTTGCAAGCAGACTTTGTCAAGTTTAAAGTTTATGAAATTACAGAAATTTAAAGCAAAAAAACCTACACAAAAAAGAATCACCATGAATGTAACAAGGGGAATCTTCAAAAACAAAATGCATTTTCGCAAAATGGCCATTGATCAGCTCACATTGTACCACATTACTGACAAGACCTGACAACATACTCCGTTTTGGACGCCATGTTGGCCGTTTGTAGACTGGAAATAGTAACTGGTCAGTTGATAAACGCCTAAATGTATGCGTAACCCAGACACTGCGCATTTTAAAATGGAGCGAAAAATGAACTTTACATGGGCCTTTACGTCTGAAAATCCCTTTGTTACGAAGGTGGAATAAACGTGGCAAGCTTAGTACAGTATCTGCAGCAAAAACATGAGGTATGCACAGCTGGTAATGGGACCTGCAGGAAGTGGAAAGGTAGGTAGTGATGAATACCGGTATATAATATGTAGCAACCAATGCTACAAACTAATCAGAAACACTACTGTGTTTTCTTTGCATGACAGCCATGTTGGTGGTCAAAAATTAATAGTAAGCTTATTTCTTCTTCCTCCATTAAACTTGCCTCCTTCACTTCTGAAGATTTTCGCAAAATTTGTTTGCATAAAAATTTACTTCTATGTCCAAAAGATGGAAATTGATTAGCCCATTTCTGAGTTGCTCTTAGTCTCCTTTTCAAACCGAGGCCAAGTGCAAAACCATTCATATGGATATAAGTTTTATTTGCATGTAAAAGAAAACTCTTTTTCATATGAACGTTTTGCACTTGGCCTCGGTTTGAAAAGGAGGCTAAGAGCAACTCGGAAATGGGCTATTGTTTGACTCCCAACATGGCCACTGTTCAAAACACCAATATCCCATACCAGTATCAGCAAAGCTTTGAGCCAGTCTCAATGGACAGAATATCGAGTGTCATAAAACCAAACCCAAAGTAATTACTCTGACCAATCACAACAGATGCAGACAATCCAATGAACCAATCGGAACTCAAAGCAAATACATGCAGCCAGCGCCAAGCGCGTGAAAATGCCTGTGAGCAAGTCATGATTGGTTAAGGTTTTACTTCTGATTGGTTAAAATAAATTGGCGCAAGATCTTTTTGCCAATCACAAGCATAGCAATGCAATACCAAAGCATGATGCAAAATTACTTTTGACACTGAAATGAAAATTGCTTTATCTACGGACTTTGATTTCATTGCTACTTTTCTGCAAATCATCATTTTTATTTTTAAACTCAATCATCAGTTATTTTACTTATAATGGGAATTTGTTCAATGCCTGCTAGTGTTCTTGCTGATTACCCTCTCCTTTTTAAAGTAAGTCTGGATTTGCCATGAAGATTGATGTTAATGATCAATAAGTAATTCCTGACAAACAAGCTCAAAAGATATTAGAAGATTTAATTACAGATAATTTCAATTAATTTTTTAGTTCTGGCGCAAATTCCAATAATATTATTTATTTCTAACTCCAATCATTTGTAAAACATTGCTTCTATTATTGAGATCATCGTTTTGTAAATAGTGATCATCACGGCTTAAATTTAATTTCATCGGAAATACCCACAGAGGGGCTAAACTTTGTATGTACATGTATGTACACGCCCCAGGTGCACCCCATATAAAGTGAGCTGGATCATCTGAGTTAGAAATTTTTAAAGGAAACCCAAACATGTACAGTATAGCATGGAACGGAGTTGTGTTTCTTAGGGATGGCTTGAAGTTGTTTTCACTTCACAGAGGCACCAACTCATTCTGACAAGTAGTTTTTGCACTATCTTTTCTCAGTCCGAATGTAATCCTGGAGACATTGAAAATTATAATGCAATTGAACGTTATTTGACAGTTTTGAGTGTTCGGTTACCAAACCCATGCATACCCAATGTTGTGATTAGCATTTCTTTGAACCTGATAGGTATATTACTTTTTTTCAGTCAACTTATTGTACCACAATACTGCAACATTGTGAAAATGTACAGAGATCAGTTCAAGTGGTGAATCTCGATCCAGCTGCTGAACACTTTGATTACCCAATTTTAGCTGGTATGTGCATTTATACAATATTACATGTACATGTATTATTCTCTTTTGTTTCATATTTTTTTTGACAGTTGTAATTACATGTCTTAAAATCCAAAACAAAGGTACTTAGGGAAAGGTAAAAAAATCTGACCAAGAGCAAATCTACCACAAACGTACTGATCAGTTCAGGGACTATGACACCTTTTTGAGTGTCACTTAAGGTGGCTTGACTTTGAATGGCTGATACTTCATTGTCTGAGCTCGGTCAGGCAAGCTGCTTCACACATACAGCTGTACATGTATACTAGAGATGAAATGAATTGGTGTTACCATAACAACAATCTGATGACATTATGGTTTTTGCATATTAGCAATTTTCTCAACATTTAGACCTAAACTTTTAAAATGACTGGATGACTCTTATCGTCCAGATTTGTCTTCAAGACTGAAAAGTTTAAAAAAATTCCATGAGAGCGTTTTCAAATAAAATTGGGTTTTATTAATAATTTGTATTATTCATGTACCATAAAATTACACCTACATTGTGTAGTTCCAGAAAAAATCCATACCCACCCCATGGAAGGTCATTGGAAATTCCTAGGGGTGGGTCTTAAAAGACAACATTTTAGAAGCAAAGTATGAAGCTTAACTGGAATTTCCTGGGGGGTGGGGCATGCTAAACAAAAAACCTTCCGTGGGTGGAGTATGATATAATTTTTTCAAAATGATACTATAATATAAACTAGCAGTAATCAAAGATTATGGGGACATGTTCAAAGGTTTACAGCAGAAGTGAGCCCCAGAAAAAAGCAATAGGGGTGGCCATTTGGCCGTTTGGACGTGTACATGTACCTCAAATATTTCTGCATGCAAGGCACAGGGTAACCAACATGAAATTAGGATTGCATTCTTCGAATGCAAAAATGGTGAAAGTAAAGTTTTTAACTAATTTTTTGAATGTTGTCGTTTAACAGATGTAAGGGAGTTGGTTGAACTGGAAGATGTTATGGAAGCTGAGGATTTGCGACTCGGACCGAATGGAGGACTGGTTTTCTGCATGGAGTAAGAACTACAATATAATGCCCTTGATTAACCCATTGACTCTGACACTGCCACGGTCATGGTCCTTGTACCATTTGTGACTTCATCATTTTTACAACAATCAACTCACGAGGAGAAAGAAATCTTCCTAAGCATGTCCAAATGAGAGTGATGCCTTGAAATGGGTTTAATAGAGAAGAAAGCTAGTACATAACCACTTCTTTTTAAAAATTTTCACATTTTCAGCATTTATGTGAAAAGTTTTCTTATGAGTGAACCAACAACAAGGGAAAAAAATAGGGAGACAAGATAAAAGTCAAGGTGGTTTACTAGCTGAATTAGCTTTTTCTTGTTAAAAAATTTTGTTAAATTGTGTATGTCCAAAATGAAAAAAATGATGTACATGTTCCAAGAAAGGAAAGGAAGTTTAATTTT
The DNA here is from genome assembly GCA_022457155.1 of Cladopsammia gracilis. Classification (NCBI taxonomy): domain Eukaryota; kingdom Metazoa; phylum Cnidaria; class Anthozoa; order Scleractinia; family Dendrophylliidae; genus Cladopsammia; species Cladopsammia gracilis. Next base: position 1,587,132 of record JAJGOT010000008.1, on the reverse strand, counting down.
CATGTTACAAACAACATTTGTGATGATTACAAATTGTCTACTAGATAGTGGGCTGAAAATGGCATCTAATTAATTTAGTGGTCTCAAATTGCAGTTTTTTTGCTGAAAATCTAGGAGTCATTGGGTTAATAATATGTACTTATTGACTAAGTGGGAGGGCCGGATGGGAAAATATTTGGCTCGAGGTCATGGCGTACGGACCGAGCGCAGCGAGGTCCGTGCGCCATGACCGAGAGCCAAATATTTTCCCATCCGGCCCGACCTAACTTAGTCAATAAGCATTTTATCATATGACCAAATTGCAGACAAAATTACTTGAAATTTTAACGCGCGAGGCCATCCGCTTTTGTAGTAGGGCCGTACGCCTTTTTCCGGCCCCGCGCGCGCAAATGCGTACGGCCCTCATACGGGACTTTCATCAATGGTTTTGCAAAGAAAAGGTTCGCAGGGCCGTACGGGTCATATGATAAAATTAAGTCTTGAGTACTTTTAAATAATATTAAAATACAATAACAATAGCAATATTAGAATATTGTCAATTTTTATTAAGCTGAAGAGCATATTATTATTAATAAAATGCTCAAGGAAATGCACGCGCTATGATTGGTTAAACCGAGTTCATTATAACTTGATAAAGCATGCGCATGTCGTAAGGTTCATTATAACCATTTTTATTTTATAAAAGAAATAAAAAAAAAACTTGTTCCTCATGCATTGTTGAGTTATACAAGCACTTGGGAATTTTTAAGAACACATAAGAAGTGCGAGAAGCACTCGCCTTTGGCTTGTGTTTCTCTGCACTTCTCTCGTGTTCTTAAAAATTCCTGCATGCTTATATAACTCAATAATGCACTCGGCTTTGGATATAAGTAATCTCTTTTCCTTGCCAATATGTACAAAATAGTGAACGGTTATATCGTGGTTGATATTCCTGAGTACATTGTGCGCCCCACCCGTTCTTTTCATCACAATCGTTTTATTAACATTGGTAGTCATAGCAACACTTATAAATACAACTTCCTTACAAGAACTCTGAAAGAATGGAACGTTTTACCCTTTTCCATCATAAACCAGCCGAGCGTGGCCGCTTTTAAAACGGCACTTTCTGATTATTTTTCTTCCAATCACTGAACTTGTACTTTTTTTATTTTAATTTTTTACTTATTTATTTATTTATTTATTTTTTTTTTTTTTTTTGTTCATATTTACATTCACAGTGATGGGAAACCTTTGTGAATTATAGTATTTGATAGATAGATAGATCAGTCTCTGTTATGATTAATACCGGTATTCTTGTTTTTGCTTCAAGATACCTGGTGCAGAATTTTGATTGGTTGGAAGAAAAATTGGGAGATGTTGATGATGACTACATCCTGTTTGATTGTCCAGGTATTATTACAGTTGAATCACAGTAGTTTACTTGAACCGTTAAGGGAATGATCCCTTTCACTCCCAGAGTCAATATATGAAGACATGGTAATGGAGTTCTAACTTTTGAGTCTGTGGACGAAATCCTTTGGTGTGACCATTCAAATGAAACCTCTTCAGCAGTACTTTTGCATGGTACCATTTGTTCTAACTTTTGAGTCTGTGGACGAAATCCTATGGTGTGACCATTCAAATGAAACCTCTTCAGCAGTACTTTTGCATGGTACCATTTGTTCTAACTTTTGAGTCTGTTGATGAAATCCTATGGTGTGACCATTCAAATGAAACCTCTTCAGCAGTACTTTTGCATGGTACCATTTGTTCTAACTTTTGAGTCTGTTGACAAAATCCTTTGGTGTGACCATTCAAATGAAACCTCCTTGGCAGTACTTCTGTTTGGTTCAATTTGTTTTTTCAATCTTTAAAAATTAATATAAAATTTGGGATTTTTCTTGAATTTTGATTTTTGGCACTCTTGGGATTTTGAACACTGTTTGAGTCAACAGAGATTTGAGTTGTTGGAAGTTAATTTACTGCAATAAAATGATTCAAGTGTGGGAAACTGTTTCTGGTTCAATGTTAACAAGAGCTCAAGATTACTGGGGTTGAAGTTATTGAGGTGCAATCTCTTTAAAAGACTTTACACTAAGTGCAGTGTGAATCAACTTTTTAGCTGAATGAATAATCCCTACCAGTTTAGGTGTCAGCTTCCACCTTGAATTGTGAACACTTTGCTATAATTACGGATGAACCACTATTGTGGACATTGAGGCCTTATGCTTCCCTAGGCATGAATATTGAGGACTGATGATGATGATTGCGAACATGAAAAGTTTCAAACACTATCAGTGTTTGATAAAACCCTTTTTTCATTTTTCTTAGTAAACAGTAATCTTCAGCGAGTAGTGGATTGTACCAACAATGTCCAAATTGTACTTATTTCAGTTTTTCTCTTCCAAACTGCAGGCCAAATAGAATTGTACACACATATGCCAGTCATGCGACAACTGGTAGAAACGCTTCACCAGTGGGATTTCCGAGTGTGTGGTGTATTCCTGATAGACTCTCAGTTCATGGTGGACTGCAGCAAGTTTTTTGCTGGTGTTATGTCAGCATTGGCAGCAATGATTCAACTGGAGATTCCACATATAAATGTCATGAGTAAAATGGATTTACTGAGTAAGAAACAATTGAAGGAGGTAGAGAGGTGGGTTGAATGTTTCCTATTGAGATAATTCTACCTTTTGTAAATCTACATGTAAATGTATGTGACGTTAAAAAAGTGAACATCATGCTGAAGTGTATATATGCATACATTATTATTGTGAGTTTGTAGTTGTTTAGACTGACATAACCAATAATAACCAATTATTGGTTATAAAACTACATGTACATGTTGTGGTTCAAATGTTTTCTTTGGTTTGAAGATTTATTAAAACCAGTTTAATTTTTATTTTCCTGAATGTCTCAAATTTATTACCATATTCTGTGATGAAGGATAACAAAAATCAAACTGGTTTGAAAATTTTCAAACCAAAAAAAAAATTAGTTTAAACCACAGTCGACATATAAATTATGAGAAGAACATGTTAGTGAGGACTTGTTATTGGTAATAGGTTTCTGGATCCTGATCCACAACAACTTGTAGAGGAACTTAAAGAAAGTACAAACAAGAGATTTAGAAAGCTCAATAAAGCTCTGGCTCAGTTGGTAAGTATTTAATTCTCTAGTCCCAATCTTCACATCTAATGCAAGCTGAAATAATTTATATATAATTAGGTGGTTATAGTAATAAATAATAGAATGATACACCTTATTCAGTGGTTTAACAGAATACACGCAGATATTTTACGAGTTGTGTAGTAAAAAATGCAAGCAGTGAGTAAATATCCGCAAGTATTATCTGTTGAACCATCGAATAAGGGATTTATTATTCAACTGAAATTATTACTCGTGGCGCAGCCCATGAGTTGTAAATTCAGCTCTGAGTTTTCTTTCTTTTCCGTGTCACATTAGCACATGCAAATTTATGCACGCATATTTTAGTTTATGTCGACGACTATATATGGCTTTCAGCCATGAAATACATACCGCAAAATCTCTCCCCGTGTGTTGACTTGATGATGGAACAATAGACCTGGAGGGAGTCGAAGGAGGTGAGTTTGATTCGTCGCCCAGGACGGATTTCTTTTTGAACTGAAAATTACTGTTTTTTTTTTTGCGTTCGTCAAAAGTCGTAACATTTTAATTTCCAAAAACACCTCGCAATATTGTGTTACCTTTAGCATTTGGTATTCAAGGGTTGGCTCACAGGAGCCTTTGATTAGACATAATAATTTTAAGCTTATGTTTCTCCGTAAAAGCACTCAAAACACTCGGGAATCAATGCTGCAATGAGTTAAAGGTGCCACAAGTTCAAGCTGTGTACAGCTTCTTGTTTTATTTATAACAGCTTGTCTTTAATCTGGGACACTAAGGTGTAATATGGCAATCTACGTGTACATGTACTGTGTAATATGCTCGGATATTTTGTGTGTTCTCTTTTCCTTATAAGGTTAAATAACATCACAATCGAATAATAATATTCAACTTATAAAGGATTATCAGTCCCATGATCTGGCCCCATGCAGCTTTGTAGCTCTGGTGGTTGAGGAATAATCTGGGGGTTGTGGATTTGAATCCCAAAGAGGTCAAATAATTTTTTCTTTCCCTCGTGTGGTTCCCATTTCCTTACTACAATGTAGGGCTAACACTAAGCAGAAAATATATGGGTTGTTCTCAGCTCTAAAATCAAGCACAGAGTTAGTACTTCTTTGATTTCCTGTCTGTATCACTTATAAGTTTGTGGCTCAACATTCAAAATTTTGATATTATGTAATGAGTTAGAAGGAAAATTATGCATTTTTGTAGTGTACATTTTAATGTATTACTTTGCATCATTAGATTGATGATTACAGCATGGTATCATTTCTGCCACTTAATCTTTGTGATGAGGACTCCATAACGAAGTTGCTTATTCAGATTGACAATGCTATTCAATATGGAGAAGACTTGGATGTCCGTGAAATGAAGGTGATTTAAATTATTTCTTTATTTTCTCTTAATTTAATGGGTTGTTTGAAAAGATGTATCAATAAAAATTCTGTAGATATATAAAACTAGCCCGAGAAAACAGACGTTGTTTCGCGGCGCCACCACTGGGGCCCCAGTGGTGGCTCCGCAAAACGACGTCTGTTTTCTCAGGCTCATATAAACCATACACAACTAACAATTTCTCTTTTCCATCTGACAAATGACTAGCACTCGAAATGTCAACTTTTGAATCTCTTTACAGTCACTTTCCTTCAACTCTTTAGAAACTCACCCCATTACTCAAGATAGTGTGTTTAGCAGATGATGCAGCAGTGAAGAACTTAGGTTGTTGCTGTAATGCCCTGCCACCAAGTCCTTTTTTGTTCTGTGTTCTTTTGTTTTTCGTGTGTATTTTTCTGTATTATTTTTGTAGCAAAAAAAAAAAAAATGAAACATTGTGAGATAATCAATTAAATAAAATTCGGCTTTCTGAAGAATCATATGCATCACAATAAAACTCACATAAGTTATTGCAGTCATGGAGTTGTCAAGGTTATTTATTGATGCATTCTTTCATGTTTTTAGGATGATGACCAAGATGATGAGAATCCTGATGGACTTGCAGATGACAGCTGATGGTTGCTTTGTTTATGTGGATTTTGCAACAAGCTGTAAAGAAATCTAGATCACATTAACAGTGGAATAATTAACCACCTGTCACTTTGTCATCAAGTGAGGGTCATGTTATTTCAAATGTTCATGTTGGCAAATCTAGAAAGTGGCAATAGAAGGATGAAATGGGAACCCAGCTTCAACATCTACATATGCATGAAGCTCTTCCAGCAGCCAAAACTAATACTGGATGACTAAAGCCTGTTGTTAAATTAAAGAACAGTTTAAATGAGACGTTCAAGAGAACAAGAAGGTTTTTGATTAGATTCACACACAGCTCACTCAGTGAAATAGGACGTGCAGTCACATTGGCCCGGAGGTGTTGATTTTAGGGATATAAGGGTGGGGCTTTAATCCCCACAACAATAAACGCTGTTCTACCCGTGAATACTCCAGCTACCTGACTTATTGGAATACTGTTCAGGAACATGCATGTTAATAGTAGGAGCATTCACTCATAGACAGTTTTTAAATTGTTTTTTTATTCATATTTGTATGAATAATGCTTTACTGATCAAAATGGACCTTGTCAACTTACATTATGACATACAAAAATTGAATGAAGTGGTGTCATTGTCTGCTTATCAGGTGTCTGTTTAATGGAGGTTTACATGACTGTCATTCAAGTTTACAAAACTAAGAATCAATTTTATTATAAATATTACAATGTTTATAAAATGTAGCAAAATGTTTTAGTAGTAGATACGAAGGCAAGCCATTGTAAATGCCCTTGTAGAATTCATTAATAATTCATAAGGGTACTAACAAATAGCAATGAGCTATTCTAATCACATGGTTACCCTGAAAAGGCTGATACAATAATGATACAACCACTAGTGGTTTCTATTTGCATTCCAGATACAACTCACTAGTGGTTGTATCTAATTTACATGTGAATGTGAATTTCACAAGTTGTTTACTACATTCGCATCCGTGTTGTATCGGCACTATACATTCACTCGCCTTCGGCTTGTGATTGTATAGGCCGATACAACACTCCCGCTGAGTCATGTAGTAAACATTACATACAGATCGGATGCGAATATTTTATTGCACTAATGTCTTATGAAATGAAACAATGAGTAGAGATCTGTATCAAAACTTAATTCTACTGTTTAATAATTCATCAACTCAGTTGATTTGTATTGGTGTTTACAGAGGTGTACATGTGACTCAAATACCACCTATTGATTTGTCATAACTGTTATGAATTATTATAATAAATGAATTTCATGTTCAAATTTTAGTCTTTTCCTATTTTCTTGGAATAATAAAAATCTGAGGGTATATATTGTTTTGTAGTTGATAACATGACAAACACTTTATCTTCTTCAACTTGAACCTGATGCAGTCTTTGAACAGGTCCTTTGGAGCAGAGTTTTGGCGGTTTCTTAAGATTTTTAGGATCAATAGAATAATGTAATCCTTCACCAGTATCCAGTGTGATCTTCTGTTTGTGATATGGGCAAATGATGCACCATCTTCCACCAATATCCTACAAAATGTAAATAAATTATGTCATTATTAATAAAACTAGCAGTAATCAAAGATTATGGAGACATGTTCGAAGGTTTCCGGTGAAAGAGAGCCCCTGAAAGCAATAGGGCAGCCATTAATTTTGGCAGTCCGGTAACCAACACAAAATCAGGATTGTACCGAACACCCTATCGGTAAACCGTAAACTCACTCGATTGCGTTGTGTTTTTACTCAACTTTTTAATCGGCAAACTCGCAAAAACTGGCTCGCTGTTCAACTCACAATTCACAGTACAATTTCTCGCTCACATGTCATTGCCTTATTTGGGAACTAAAGTGCTTGTGATTAATGTTACATAACAACGACTATGGGGGGAGGGCTGAGTCTACTACGCTCGTGTCCTTCAAATGTGATAAGCAAAATCTCTTTTCTCACTCTGATTCTATGGAAACACAAGATTATTATAATCATTTACAGTATTGCATAAAATAACTAGAAGCCTTCCCTCTTTCGCCTTTTTATAATGCATTAATTTTGTAGTTTACAAATATATAAGCATGTAGGTTCCCTATGTACAATCAAATCAACCCACGTTACCAAGACGACACAACAGTTTGGGCAAAATGAGTTTATTGCACAGTGCGAGAACTGCCTGACAAAATACTGGACAATAAACAGGAACGCAACTAAGAGAAAAAAACTAAGACTAAATGTGACAATGAAAAATACATTTTTTTAGGGCGGGAGAGGTGGGTAAGAGATTACGCCTCGTCTCCGGATCTGACAAAAGGCGAGACGCTAGACCACGCACTTGATTATAAAGGAAACTCGATATCTCTATCACTAGTTAATTAACTATCATTAATAGTTAATAGTTATTTACTATCATTAATAGTTAATAGTTAATAGTTATTTATAGTTAATAGTTATTTACTATCATTAATAGTTATTTAACTAGTTAATTAACTATCATTAATCAATGATTACTCAATCATGACAAATGAGATTTAGAATTTACCTCTATGTCCCCCTTCTCTAAAGGACCTCCAGCATCTTGAAAATAAAATACAGGACAACTTGGGTAGTGTTAAGGACTTGCAGTGTTGTATTGATAATCCCCCCTCCCTAAATAGACTGTATAAAATTGTGGTCCCCAAAGGTGCCTGTTATAGCAGGAGTTCTTAATGGAACCAAGGAACTCCCATTGATGTTTGGGTTAGAGGTTGTTACTGTTACTGGAGCACAAGTAAAAGGGGGTGGGGATGGGAGGGTGAGAATTCCACACGGGAAGGGTAAACAGGGAGTGTGAAGCAGAATTCTCCAAAACTTCTTGCAATATTAATTTTGGCAAATTTTATTATAAATATTCCTGGGGGGTACTCTGCAAATTTTTGGGTGGGGGTGTGCCACTGGGACTCCGAGATCCTTAACCTATACTAGAACATTTTAGCTGCATTTTGCAACCCTATACAAGACTAAACACTGAAAAAACCTACCCTATCCTAAACCTATTCCAGACTCGCTGTTTTCCAGAAACTCGTTCACTATCACAGTTATTAGTTAACCAGGGGTCAATAAAAATGCCGTACTGCCCGCCATACCGATTTTTAAATGCCATTTGCCAGTAAACGTTGTCCAGATTAAATTCTTCATGCAACTGATCAGTATTGCAGAAAATGATAACCTATTCTAGACCAAAAATCTCTGATTACTATACCCTATCCCAGGCTAAACTGCCTGAAAAACATACCCTTCACAGCGGCACATACCTATATAGCTCATATATGGGAGGACCCCCCCCCCCACCCCCCGGGGTAACTTTATTGCACAAAGAGATGACGACAGTGCTGTGTTGAGTTTATTTTGCCGTGAGTGCGTCATACATGATAAGACAAAGAAGCCAGTAACTTTACATACGGTAACACCGCTGATCCATGGCATAGAAGTTGCCGTTGTGGTAAAATAAGGCAATATCCCTTCCATTGACGTTGCATTTCATTTTCTTTTTTTCCACCAACTCCTCCTTACGGCCAACAAAAACAGATACAGTAGGGTTACGATCTTCTTCTGGAAGTCTGTCAGTTGTTTCAGATGATTCTGACATAATAAAAGTACGTAGATCGCCGAAAAAATTCGTGCAAATAAACAAATCCAAAAAATAATTCTGTATCTGTGTTTCTGCTGTCCTGTATTGATCGATAATATGTTTCAGCGGCTCGTATCTATTAAGGATGCGCGCGTTTTTCAGGAACTTGTTCCCAGGTCCTTTATAAAAATTTGACAGAGGGAGGCTGGAGAATCAATATGGCGGCCTTCTTGGCAGAAAAACGCGGCATTTTATAGAGATACATCGGTACCTTTCGAGCTGTTATTTACCGTTTGGTAAATGCAGCGAAGCCTATGGGCGTCTCTGCGCTTATTCAATGGTATAAAAAGGTGTAGTTTAATTTCAAGCACGTGGAATACCTCAACAGACCTTGCTAAATTTAAGATGCATAAAGGAGGTAAGAATATAATAACTTAGGGAAGTTTTCCATATAAACAAGTGAACTGGAAAAGGACCCACCTTATGTGGTGGAAGGGAGACTATCAAAACATCACCTATCTATTGAGCCCAATGTGAGATGAGTCTTTATATATATATAAGTTAATAGATCTGGAAGCTTGCATATTTGCCAGCTGGTGCAGCTGTAGTAAACCCTCGTAAAACCACGGGTACCAGGCTCAGTGGGTGTTTAATGGTGTTTAATCTGACGTTTGTTTAGGGTTGTGTATGTGTAAGTGTTTTATTTTGTAATTTGAGTGTCACGGTAACTGTTTCATAACAGTGAATTTGTATGGGAAATATTCCTGTTGATCAGTGCAATGCAAAACTGCCGAGCTCAGAAAAGCCTGAAATCACTGCTAGGATGCCTGAAATGCCACAGAAACACAAAAAACGACAACATGACAGGTGAGTTAACCCTCGGACGTACAAGGGGGTGGAGGGGGGGTGGAGGGGGTTTGTGCCACCCCCCTTAAGGTTTTTCTTTGATGTTTTCAAGACCATTTAAGATTAGCACATGCCATTTTCAGTAGCTGTTCATTAATCCTTGAGACACATTTTTTGGTAAAGTTTGGCGACAACTGGTTGCTATGGTAACAAGATATGATGTCATAAGTAACATCTGGTGAACCCATTTTTGAAGAAAAATGCGTGTTTTTACCTTTTTTCAGAAAAAAAAAAACATAAAATGCTACCAAAAGCATCAAAATGTTTAGTACATGTTAGCCATTTGCACGATGACGTCATATGACTACAACTACCACAATCCTTCAGTTTTTTGTTTTGTAGTGCAAATCGAAATGAATTCTGGTAGTTGTAGTCAAATGATGCCATCGTGCAAATGCCTATTGTATGTTATTTTGCAACTCTAGCAAACAATATTTGCAACTTCCGCATTTTTCCAATAAATTTGAATTTTTAGTAAAATCCAAGATGGCAGCTACCTTGGTGGCCATTTTGGATGACGTCACAGACCCCCAGCAGTGCCACAACCCATAATATTTACCTTATCTTGTAGAGCACATAGCAGGCTAATAAAGGCTTTCTATTAGATGTGAAATATTTACGAAATATTGCAACAGCGCAAAAACCCGGGGGTGGGGGTTGCAACAACCCCACCCCTCCCCTTGTACCACGGTTGGGGTATTTATTTTATTTATTTTTATTTTATTTTATTGGCCATATCACAATAACACATTGATATAAAAAGAATAGAGATAACTGTCAATGGCGAGGAGGCCTAAAAGAAACTATGAAGCTTATGTTAATTAGGCCTCCTCAGCTTCAGTTTTGTAAGATGACATTAACAAAATAAGAACATGACGACGGATACTTTTTGACACATTTATATAAGATTACTTATATTTATTACAAATAAACGTCTTAATTACTTTTTTAAAGGAGGCAGGGGAGGACGAGTTCACAATCTCATTAGATAAGGAGTTGTAAAATTTGGGTCCTTGGTAAAAAACGGAAAATTGTTTGATGTTAGTCCGACAGAAAGGTAGACGAAAAACGTGGGAATTCCTCGTATTATATGAATGAATTTGTCTCTGTAAGGTAAATTTACAATAAAATTTTAAAGGAAGAGTTACGGTTTTGGTTTTGGGTATACGTTTGTGTGTACATGTGAGGGTTAAAAGGATGACTTTATTGGCCAAATTTCATACATTTATGATCAACAGGAATTCCTTATAATTTTATTGTTGTGCAACCATTGCCATGCAACGCTCAAATTACAACACACACACGTACACAATGCTAAACAAAGGTCAGATAATATGGTCAGTCCATTAAATAATTGATCTTGGGATACCTGTGGTAAAATGACACAGGAAAGCAGTTTGAATCTTGTTTTTTTCTTTCTCTTTTTCATCTTTTTGCATCTTTTCTGTCTGTCATTGTTTTGCCATCATGTCTAGTGTTTTCTAAGAATTTCATTCTAGTATTTTACACCATGTTTTTACCTAAATGTACAATATAATCTTTGGTATGATATGCAGGTATTCGTAATAAGTCTGAATTTTCAAGAGGCGGATATAGGAGAGGTGGAGGAGATAGGAGAGGAGGAGGGAGGAGAGGTGGACATGGCGGCCATCCATCAGGACTGTCAGGAAAAGAGATTGGCTTGTGGCATGCCGCAAGAGGGAAAAGAAAGAGGATAGACAGAGAGCTAAAGCAGGTTTGGCATGACATCCATTATATTATTATACTAGCAGTTCCATATTGGAAGTGAAGTGCTGCCACATTTGGAAGTTTAGCCTACCCCTTGAAACGTCACTAAAACTTTCGTGACCTTAATGAATACTTCCAGCAACAAATGAACTGAGATTTGACATAATTTTGAGGAGAAATACTCACGTAAACTTTCCAATTATCAGTTCAAGACACGAGCGCAGTTTGGTGACAACAAAGTTTTGCCGTTAAAACTTGGTTGTTGTAGAATTAGTGATGTAAGGGCTACGTCACGAATGTCAATTATCAATCAAGTTACTTGGAGTACGTCTTCGTCAGGAAGAATTACTTAGTGATGTATGTTTGACATCATGAATGAATATTACAAGTTATGAAAGAACGGAATGTCACTCAAACACTTCTTCGAATCGAGCGTGATACATGAATCATTTCGTCTAAATGAAGCAGACTGAGACTGAGACTGAAGTAGACTGGAGGGTAGACTGAATTTTCAAATTCAATTCCAAACTCTTCAACCACGCGGCATAAACATTGAATTCAGTTTTATTTAGACTTTTTCCGCGCACGCGGCAATGTTGCGACAGGGCGACATTTGGAACTATTTAATTAACTGACACACGTTTTCAGTTAATGGCTATTCACTAATAAAAACGTCTGAATTTTCAGTTTTAAAAGTGCCTAAATAACATTTTTAATTAAACACATTCATTCTTTAACAATCGAAGTAACGTGCATTCCCGTAACCATGTGATATTTCAACGTGATGCTAGGCTCCGTGAATTAAAAGCACCGCTGGCCATAACTATCCGGGTCTCCGAAAATCATCCTCACAAATTTGAAACTCGAGTTCACTGGCATATAATTTCGCACAGGACATCCAACATGCGAGAATAGGATGGCTGCCCTGTGCAGGCAGCAACAATGTTTTTTTAGCAGATGAGCATATTACTCTGAGTGATGAGAGCATCCTGACTAAATATTATCATAATGATTATTATTAGTTCCTTGATAAAAAAATAAATATGGAGCCAAGATTCTTACATTATCAGGGCAAAAAACTTTTTTTCCTTTCCACTTGTCCATTGGACAAGTGCCACTCAAAGTTTGATTGTCCGAAAGTGAAATTCACTCGTCCAAAAAATGAATAAATTAAAAAAATGTAGCGGTAAAACAAATTTACAACGTACCTTAAAAACTGGCGTATGAGCTACATTTGCCAAAATTTTTGCCCAAAATTCGGGGTGCAACTTATTTGCGGGAACACCTGCAATAGATTATACTTTCCGGTGATAAAAGTTGACCAGGCTTTTTGAGCCTTGAAATATTAATTGAACATTCTATTTATTTGAGGTGTACAATGTGGAGCAAACATTCTTTAACCTTAGTGTAGAAAAGTGAGTCTTGTTTCTCTAACAGAACTGCCAGAGTGCCTCCAAGACCAAAAATAAAATTGAAGAATAAGGATCCGCATGAAACATGTGTTCTTGTAACGCACGAACATGAGCGGTTTATAAATTGTAAAGTTTAGCCTCAAATTGTCAAAATACCTGTGTTGAAACAGTGCTCCCTATCTTTGTTCGACATTTCAAAGCTTTTAGCAATGAAGGAACACTGAAGACGAACGAATTCGAAGCTAAAGAAAACTAAGAGTCTGTAAACAAGCAGCCACGCACTCAAGAAATTTGCATGGTCGGAAAATGGGTAACTTTATGAGTAAAAAGAAACAGAAGTTGGTGGAAACCAGGTTAGTTTACGAAGTCTAGAGATGCTTGGGAAACTTAGAACTCAGTGAAAAACGAGAGAAATTTCTCCTGTAAATTATACTCGTCCGGTCGGACAAGTGCTTTTGGAAATCCACTTGTCCGAGGTCAAGAAGTACTCATCTCAGACGATCGGACGAGTGGAAGTTTTTTGCCCGGATTATGAAAACTAGTAGACAGGGATGTCCTGTAGTCATTACACCAAGATAAAGCTTACTTGAAGCAATTTGGATCTCAAGGCAGTTAAGCACCATTAAGTAGTGCTAGCACGCTGCAACAATACAATTTCTCATGATACAATACATATCTCTATACAGCTGTGATGATATGATACACTAATAAAGCCAAAACATCTTGAAATCAAACATGTTTATTACCCTGTATTTGGAAAGAGGGGCTGTACCCTCTTCAAGTTGAGTGGAAACCAATATTTATTATGATGCTACATGTACATGTTGTTGTTACAGCTGCAGTGTTTTTCACTTAAGGTTCTCACAAAGTAGATAAGAAATTGTGTTATGGTGGGACTGAAAAGTTAAAAGAGAACTTTATTGAAGTAAATGTAAATGTAAATGTACTGTTAATATTTGTATTGATATCCTGTTTCAATACATAGTTTATAATAAAGTGCAATAGTTATGAAACCTGAGAAATGTCTTTGTTCAATGTTTTTGTTATCATTTTTCAGCCTTGACTGTGCATAACACAACAGATGTTGAACTAATGGTGTAGAAATGGTGCTATTAAGTTATTAATTTTAGTCATAGCGTGTGATCAAAAAAACAAAAGATGTGCCGGTCAAGTATGGTTCAACATAAATTGAAGCTCCTTTGTTATCGCCATTGAAGTCTGCAAGGTTTCATAACCAGTCACTCGATTAACTATGTTCAATAAAAAAAAAATTATTGAAATTTGTATTGTGAGAAATAATACCGCAATATATGGGTATCGTGGTATATCGTTGCAGCACTACCACTAAATTTAGGTTTTGACCAAATCCTTCAATAGATAAAATCATTATTTTATGCAGCGTGCTTATGTCACCATGAAGAGCCATCATGAGGAGAAAATAACAGAGTTGCTTGATAAAATGAGAGCAAATGAAAGTAATGAATTGAATTACAGTGGAGCAGGAGCAGGTGCAGGGACATCAAGTCACGAAGATCAGTTTAACATGCTTCAAGAAGGGTCATATGATACAGATGAAATTATGACAGATTTTGACAGCAAAGACTCCGGACCATCAACTCACAGAGATTGGTATGACACTCCTCAAGAATGGACATATCAAAGAGATGAAATGAATGTGGATGAAGGTATCATATTTACTTGAAGAAATGTTTTCTTTTTTTAAATGCCACCCCCCCCCCCCCCCCCTTCCCCTCCAACAGCACCCAAAAATCAAACAATTTAAGAACAGTCAAAGAAGAAATACATGTTAGTGCCTCTGGGAGTTACTGGGGAGTAGTTTTTAGACCATGCAGTTATTGTGCAATTCCAGGAAATATTCCGAGGAGGAGGAGGGTCTCAAAAGCTAAAGTTTTGAAAGGGAAGTGTGAAGCCAAACTGCAATTTTCAGAGGGGTGGGGTTAAACCAAAGACCTTCCATGGGGGAGGTATGGATATTTTGTGGAACAACACATTTTACCAATATACAATAACTTCTGTGAGCGTGACTGGGCGTTTACTACGGTAATTGATTTTTCAATTAACACCTCCTTAGGACAACTGCATTTTTATTTAAAGAAATACTGTATGTTGGTGCTTGCTGTCGCTATGAAAACAGCACCTGTAATAAAACCATTGTCTAGATTTTCTAGAATGTTCTCAGTTAGGTGGACAAGAGCCATGCCGGTTGAAAGTTTTGGTCAAAATTTAATTTAATTATTATACAGTGCCGTCCTGAAAACCATGTTAGTAATGGACGCACCCTGTTAAAAATTAGATTATTATTATTATTGTTATTATTATTATCTTTGTTTAACATTATGTTCTGGCTGTTGTCATTGCCGTAATTTCTTCTATTAGGCGGGTCATAACAAATGACCAAGGGCTAACGGAATTATCTCTTCTTCACATTTCCAACACTTTTCTCAGTATCCTTGCAGTTCCCAACAAGGCAGTCTTTTTTTTTATTATTATTATTATTTCATGAGTGTTTTCAAGAGCAATCAACATCTACCAAGAAAACATTTAGTTCATAGAGTTGAAACTTCAAGTGATCCTCCTGATGTAGGTCATACTCTTTCCTTCTTTAGAGTTTCAGAGCTTCTACTCAAGCAAGAATTATTTTTGCCTGAATAATTTATAGATTGAAGGAAAAAAAATTGTTGAGACAAATAAATGGAATGTGCCATTTTGAAGGACTGGAATAAGACATTTTATTATCTGACTGTGATATGATTTTACCTTATAAGGGAAAGAGAACACAAAAAATATGCGAGCATATTACACAGTAGATTGCTGTATTACACTTAGTATCCCGGTTTACAGTCGAATAATAAATCCATTATTCGATGGTTTAACAGATAATATGTACAGACATTTTACTCATTGCTCGCATTTTTCTTGCCCCCATGGGGCTCAAAAATATACTATGCAACTTGTTACCAGTTTTGACAAATGGTAACAACTCCAGCGTTCAAAGATATCTTGCGACTAATTTTTTGTTTTGTTATAGCCTCGGCATATACAGTGAATACAGCGACATTTGGAAGTCAGTTTACAGATGAAGCTGATCAAGTTAGTTACCAGTCTCCTGGTGAACTGTTGGTACCTAGTGAAGGCTGTTTTAATCAAACACAGTCCGGTCACAAATGTCTACAGCAAGATCCTGTTTTGGACCATTATTTAAAGGAAGAACGACAAAGAAAACTTCTGTCAAACCAAGGAAGATACAAAAAGATGCAGGTGTGATATTGCTGTTTTACAGCGGTTACCATTAACATGCGACCCACCGCCTTCAAAACAGTCAGATAAAGTTGAGTTTTAGTGGATGTCAATCAAAGAAAAGCTGTTAAAATTTTTTTTGACTCTGACAGGATTTCACTGCACATGATAATTTACAACTCAGTGATGCATGATGAATGGTAGGCTGATCAGAACTCATGAAGCCGCAGATGCACGAAGCACCAGTTTTTATGAATGTTTAATTTAATCTTCTTTTTAAAACTATAATTGACTTTGAAATTTGTTGTTTTAGAATGTTTACTATTTTTTTTTTTTTGGTGAAATTGTTCGGAATCCAGTCCAAATTTAAAAAACAATGTTAACGGCTTTTCTTTGATTGACGTCCACCAAACTCAAGTTTTACCTTCGGGGATTAAGAGCGATGGGTGGTGTGTTAATGGTAACCGCTGTAAATAATAACAGCATGTTGTTTACAAGCCACAAGAGGTGCATAGGAACAATGGTGTATTGTTGAGTTTGATTCAGATGTACTGAAAGGGGAAAACTATGCTCAATTTCCTAGTGTTGTAAGACGATGGGGAATTATGGCAAGTCCTTGGGTATAAAGTCATTCCGATTATCCAAGTTTAATTAAAGTGCTGTGTTAATCTTGAGCAAGACAGCCAGGCTCATGTTGTTAAGAAACACAGAACAAATCAAAACAGCATGCTGTCACAACCACTCTTTGTTTATTAACAACAAAAAAAGAGTATGGTTTAAATCCAGAAGTTGGTTTCATCAAGACTATAATTATTATCAATGTTTAATAACAACAATTTACAGGGGCAAGTCATTATATTTGCACACTTTACACAATTCTTTAACTGCTGGTGTCCCTACATTTTTTATTAGGAATTCCGTAAACGATTGCCAGCTCATGACAAGAAAGAGGTATTATATAGAAACAATGTCATTGTTTTATTAATGTCAGAAAGTAAATATAAGCAATATTCCGTACAATTATACATCTGCTGATTGATTGAGAGGCTGCACCAATAATGGAACAGAAAAGAGGTCCATTGTTGATGTCATCAATAGCATCACAAGCAGGGGGTCCTGTTATTTTTTTTCGCTTTTCTTGTCAGCTCTAGAATTTTACAACAAACAATTAATTTGTCTGAAAAACTTAAGTTGGAAATTTCCAACAATGCGTCACACTTGATATTCTGTAACTGATTTTTGCTGTAGTGCTTCATGGAGAAAGCTGGCCCGATTCTCGGACATTCTGAAGTCCCTTGCACACACTCACTCCCCTCCCCATCTCATGTCCTTTGTTTGACGGCTTGTTCTTGATGTCATGTGACTAGGTATTTTTGTCAATGTACAGAAACATTTCCGGTGTAACAATGGAATTGTCAATCACAATCAATCAAAGCGAAGAACTGACGAAATTGGAAGTAGTACTGATAATTCTCTTACAATTATTCTTGATAAGTTCAAAACTCAAGAAATTTTCTATCTATTCCCATTAATTAAAGACTGAATTTCAGCTAAAGAGTAACTACAAATTATTTCAGCGATCAAAACTGAAGTGAAATCGCACGATGACTCATATCATACAGTTTGTTTACTTGTGAACAAGAGAAATTGTAATTCTTCATGCTTACCTTTGAGAATTCATAACTCAAATA
This sequence comes from Cladopsammia gracilis, assembly GCA_022457155.1. Taxonomy (NCBI): domain Eukaryota; kingdom Metazoa; phylum Cnidaria; class Anthozoa; order Scleractinia; family Dendrophylliidae; genus Cladopsammia; species Cladopsammia gracilis. The sequence goes on along the minus strand of JAJGOT010000008.1, from coordinate 1,569,402 downwards.
ATATTCCATTGATGCACTTGAATTAAAGAGTGAATTAGGGCCAAAGAGCAAGCGATCAATATTTCAGAATTTATCTGCAACTAGAATTTAATTTTAGCCTGTCGAGCCTATTAAGAAAACGTTGAAGCTAGCCGAGATGCCGGCTGACAAGTATTTTCCCTATCATTTCGCTCAACTGAGTTTGATGCATAGTTTAAACCCAGCATTTCTGCCAGTACATCTGCTCACCAGAAAATGCACTCAAATCGTTTGTAAAATAGCATTTGCTTGTACATATGCTGCAGAAAACAAAAACCTTATGGAGAAAAAAACGGTCTAACAACCATTCATGATTGGTGGAAACAAAGGACATCAGATGGGGAGAGGAGGGAGTGAGTGCGAACGACCTCGGACCATTCTGAGAATTAGGCTGTAGTAGAAAGTAATCACTAACCAAGATCAGGTCTTAAAGTGTTCTCTCACTTCAGCCGTGGTATAACAAAAGCTACAAAAGATACAGCAGCTGTTACAATGGTCACAAAAATTTTCATAGCTAATTCTACAGTAATTGGTATTCCCAGAATCTTAAGACCCATGTCTTTCTCGCGCCATGCAATGCATTGAAATAACTGCATATCGTCAAGGGGAAGATGCATTGACATGGGTGTAACTTGGCATCTCTTGGAAGCCTGCACAACTATGCGGTGCGAAGCAGCTGCAACAATGGCAGGAGGGTACAGTTTGAGGATTATGCTAATGAGATCATAAATTACTGTACCAACATATTGCCATATAGGATATCCACTGCCAAAGGCAGAATTGAAGTAGGCAAAACTAAAAATAATCAAGTCTACTGCATGGTATGCTAGTGCTAATGAAATGATCACATTAAAATCTTTCTGTGTTCTTTCCAGTGAGGTTAGTAACTGTGAGTGTCTGAACAGAATGTATGTTAGCCTGCATTCTCTTGACTTCATTTCATCTACAACAGTGTCAATTTGTAAGCTGTGAACGTGGCAAACAAATCCATAAATGCTTAGCCATGTACCCCACCAGCCTGCAATGTATAAAACAGCGGGGATATACACTACATAATGCCACGATTTTGAGAAGAATGGAAACCAGTGAACCATGAAAAATGCAGCACAAATACCCCAGAGACAAACAGACATGAAAGTGTACCATCTTGCAATTCGGGTCAGCTTACGGTGCCACTCAGCTGAAACATTCTGCACGCTTAAAACGAGATCAACAAACTGGCCTCGGTTAAAATAATAAACAGTAAATACGAATGGACACAGGAACACCAAACATGTGCCAATACTGTTCAGGATATCTCTCACATCCATCTTGTCCTTATTGAAACCATAGTGCACAAAATCCAAACACATAATGGCAACAAGGCATCCTAGCCACAACACGAACACAAAACGGCGATAAACACGCCAGATGAATTCGAATTTTCCATCTCTAGGTTTCCACATGCCCAGAATCTGTAGGATGTAGTAGCAAGGTCGTACAGCTTCCGGCGAGTGTGGCCCTTGATCAACAGGAACTGAAAGAACACGAGTTCTTTCTTCATTTAAAGAATTGTTTGAAGAGCTCAATTCTCTCGTGTAACCCGAGTTCGTTGCCGTACGTTCCCAATCTTCGAACCCCGCCATTTTTGTGCAGCGTATGCGCGTATAAAGTTTTTTAGTTTCGCAGAAACTGGAAACTGAGCCTCTTCCAACTTCCGGCCTGCACGATCGATCGCAACAATAGAACCCAGGGCTCTCACGCCGTACACTCCGTTCGTTGCAAAAGTGACCGAAACGTAATTAAATCTATTGCAGGGGCGGATCCGGGGGGAGGGGGGGGGATTGGGTGGCTAGCCACCCCCCCCCCCCCCCCTTTAGACCATCGGCAGGGGTTTCATTAAGGGCCGGGCAGTCGGGCACCGGGCAAATTGACCGGCTGTGAATACGATTTTGCCCGGCTGCTTTGAACATCTAAACCTTATTTTTTTCGCCAACAAGTTAAATAATTTACTAACTTGACCTTTTTGATGTGTGTTCTAGAAAAATAAAGCATATTTCAACTGAAAAAACAACGAAGTCATTGCTTATTAACCTCCCGTTGCTCCCTGTACAGAAGAAACGTGACAAACAACTGAAATCGCCCTATAATGCATTGCCAGCTTAGTGCTCTTCATTATGTTCTGCATGATGTCACTGAGTTGCAAACAAGTTTCCACGTGTGTTATGGCGACCGGAAACAGAACGGTCGATTAAACAATATTTTTGTACTCAACTTGATAACTTGATGTCCATGACTACAGATATCTGTATTCAATTGATTGAACAAACAAAATACAATGTTTCAAGCAACAGTAAGATGCTTAAGTTCAAGTTTCAAAACCCAGGAAAATGCATCTCCGGGAGACTAAAATTTAAAAATTTCCCGGGGGGGAGGGCATGCCCCGGAACCCCCTAGAGGGGAAGGGCCGAAGGCCCTTTCAATCATGTGCCCACCTGCTCAAACTCATTGCCCTCCTGTTCAAAATCTTAAAGGACCTTAATGAAATCCCTGCAATGGTTTTAACAGTTATCTTTTTAATTGCAACAATTGAAAACGAATTATAGATACCCGTAGTCACCCCCCATAAAAAATCCTGGATCTGCCCTGTATTGGGCGTGATGCGAATAGCCCGGTTCTTTTAGCAGGCATTTCTTCCCTTCCCCCCCTCTCCTTTTTCCCGCCCCCTCCCTGTTTACGCCTGCCAAGCAGGCTAGGCATGGCCAAGTTTTTTTATTTGTTTATGATTTTCTTTATTTAAACTTGATGAATTATTAATGAGTTTGAAAAAGAAAAAATCAACATTAATCAAGATCAGGTCTAAAAATGTTCTAAAAAAAAGCAAGGACCGATACAACGTAGATACAAATTTAAAAGGTGTACTATATTTCGGCTGGCCAAACCAGCCTTCTTCAGGTACAATGGGGTAAAATTTACATTGGCTTTTTATATATGGTTGACATGTATACGTAACAACGGAAATACGTAGGGCTACGCCCAGAAAAATAACAATGATAGATAGAAATAAAAATAGCTGATAATGAAAAATTAAAAAGAAAACAATGAAAGGAAACTAATACAAAAGTGATTAATTAGTATATTTCTTCGCGAATGTTAAGGCCGTGAGGAAAAAGTGTTCTGCCTTTTGAAATTAAAAAAGCTTCTTTGGCCTTACGTATTGAGTCTCGGTTAGAGAATTTTTTTTCAATGGGGATTAGTTGCATGTCATTAGCAGTGTGATTAGGAGAGGAGAGAAAATGTTCAGCGGCTGTAGTAGGTTTAGACTTGGTGTTAGGATTATCTATAGTACGGCGGTGTTCATTAAATCTGTCTAAAAATGTTCACTCACTTCAGTAACTTCAGCCGTGGTATAACAACAGCTACAAAAGATACAGCAGCTGTAACAATGGTCACAAAAATCTTCATAGCTAGTTCTACAGTGATCTGTATTCCCAGAATCTTAAGACCCATGTCTTTCTCGCGCCATGCAATGCATTGAAATAACTGCATATCCTCAAGGGGAAGATGCATTGACATTGGTGTAACCTGGCATCTCTTGGAAGCCTGCACAACTATGCGGTGCGAAGCAGCTGCAACAATGGCAGGAGGGTACAGTTTGAAGATTATGCTAATGAGATCGTAAATTACTGTACCAACATATTGCCATACAGGATAGCCACTGCCAAAGGCAGAATTGAAGAAGGCAAAACTAAAAATAATCAAGTCTACTGAATGGTATGCTACCGCTAATGATATGATCACATTAAAATCTTTCTGTGTTCTTTCCAGTGAGGTTAGTAACTGTGAGTGTCTGAACAGAATGTCTGTTGGTCTGCATTCTCTTGACTTCATTTCATCTACAACAGTGTCAATTTGTAAGCTGTGAACGTGGCAAACAAATCCATAAATGCTTAGCCATGTACCCCACCAGCCTGCAATGTAAACAGCAGCGGGGATATACACTACATAACGCCACGATTTTGAGAAGAATGGAAACCAGTGAACCATCAAAAATGCAGCACAAATACCCCAGAGACAAACAGACATGAAAGTGTACCATCTTGCAATTCGGGTCAGCTTACGGTACCACTCATCTGAAACATTCTGCACGCTCAAAACGAGATCAACAAACTGGCCTCGGTTAAAATAATAAACAGAAAATACGAATGGACACAGGAACACCAAACATGTGCCAATACTGTTCAGGATATCTCTCACATGCATCTTGTCCTTATTGAAACCATAGTGCACAAAATCCAAACACATAATGGCAACAAGGCATCCTAGCCACAACACGTACACAAAACGGCGATAAACACGCCGGATGCATTCGAATTTTCCATCTCTAGGTTTCCACATGCCCAGAATCTGCAGGATGTAGTAGCAAGGTCGTACAGCTTCCGGCGAGTGTGAAAAAAGACTAGTTCTTTCCTCATAATAATTGTATGAAGAGCTTACTTCTCTCCAGTTCGTTGCCGTACTATCCCAATCTTCGAACCCCTCCATTTTTCTCCAGCGTATAAAGTTGTGTAGTTTCGATCCCGGGTTTCGATCCCGGGTTTCGATCCCGGGTTTCGATCCCGGGGTGGAGTACTCTCATATATAAGCTATATGGTTATTTGCTGCTTTGAAGGTATGGTTTTCAAGCAGTTTAGTCTGGGATAGGGTATAGAAATCAGAGAGTTTTTGTCTAGAATAGGGTATCATTTGCCGGGAAACTGATCAATGGTATGAAGAATTAAGTCTAGGATAGGAATTGAAACTGGGAAGAGAAAGAAAATGTGTCGTTGTAAGATATTGTTTTAATTAGCGTATATTTGACTGTAATGGTGATACAGTTTTAAAAATAGCAAGTCTGGGATTCAACCGCGGTCAAACGAAAGAAATTTGCAAAAGTTAAGCAACGTACTTAAAAGTTAAGGTTGTCATTTTCACTGTTTAAAGTTTAATATATTGCCAATACACTGTCAATTTACCAAACGTTTTGAAAGTTTACCAAAAAAGTTCTAAGCGCTTAAAAACTGTGAACTGCAGAATTGTCGGCGCCATTTGCCAACATAATTTTGATCAGGCGCAAAGAGTTTTGGTCAGTTTTCAACGGAAAAAAAGCTCATCATTTTGAGAAAAATTAAAAGATGGTAACGTCAACTATATCTTTTTGTACATCCTTGCCCATATTTCCATTTAATATTAAATAAAATCCCACTAAAAGGAAAAACGCCTCGGATGTTTGACGGCGGCGGAGTCTGGGATAGGGTAGGGATTTTTGGTGTCTCGTCTAAATCAGCTTAACATGGTCTGGTATAGGTTAATTAAGTAATGCTCCACATAAGAACGATAGCAAACTTCATTGTTCAATGGCATTGGCTCTTTCCCACATAGAATATCTTTGATTTCAAGAATAGAGGAGGAGCTGATTATATTTCATTATAAAAATAAAGAAAATCCATTTGTGTCAAATGAATTTTAGGAAATGTTCGTGCTTAACCAATCAGAATAGTAGAAGACAATAGCAAATAATTTTGCTTCTTTGATGAAGTTCCCCAAATACAATATCTTTTAAAAATTGCATGTTGTGCGATTGGGTCTCAAATTACTTGAAACCTTAAAAAAATTAGACAAAATGCACCTTGAACCTTAACTTTTTAGCGGTTTTTGAGTCTAGGCCAATGAGATCACTAGTTGTAACAATGAAAAAAGTTGACATTCCATCTTGCATTGCCGTTCAGCGCTATCCTTCTTATGCGGATCATTGCATAACACCCACACAGAAAAATATACAGTTCCAACTTTATGCACAATTCGTACCCAGGGCTCTCACGCCGTACAAGCCGAACAACACGCCGTTCGTTTCTTCATTTAGTATTCAGTATGCAAAAATTGTGATGTATCGAAACGTAAAAATATTTCTTTTTTTAAACTAACTCTATTGATGATTTAGGTGGCACACAGATTCATTACCATGATTACAAACTCACGTAATTCGCTCACGATCGCTATTTTAAAGTTTCAAATGTCAGGATTGGTCAGTAGCGAATCGATTTCCGGTTTTCACGGAATATTATTTTTCACAGATGGATAGTCATCCGACATATTTCATTTTAGATCGAGAAACATCATTTCCTACACTTTGAAACCAAATCGTAGTAGGTACTACATGTACTAGATAGTAAACAATACAAGTATCGATCGGAAGCGTGGTTCTGTAAAGTCGTCGGTAAGGTACTAGTATTACACGTTTGCGAAATAATCGTGCAAAGCCCTGCAAGAATATGGCAGTGGTGGAAGTTTGTGAAAATGCGAACATAGACTCGGGTTACGCGAGAGAAGTGAGCTCTTCATACAATTCTTACGAGGAAAGAACTCTTCTTCTTTCAGTCCCTGTTGATCAAGGGCCACACTCGCCGGAAGCTGTACGACCTTGCTACTACATCCTGCAGATTCTGGGCATGTGGAAACCTAGAGATGGAAAATTCGAATTCATCTGGCGTGTTTATCGTGTTTTCGCGTATGTCTTATGGTTAGGATGTCTTGCAGCCGTCATGTGTTTGGATTTTGTGCACCACGGAACTTTTGACAAGGAAAAGATTCGCTTGGGAGCAATCATGAACAGTGTTCCAACATGCCTTAATTTACTATGTCCATTCGTATTTACTGTTTATTATTTTAACCGAGGCCAGTTTGTCGAGCTCGTTTTCAGCGTGCAGAATGTTTCTGATGAGTGGCACCGAAAGTTGAACCAAATTGCAAGATGGTACACCTTCATGTCTGTTTGCCTCTGGGGCCTTGGAGCTGCATTTTTCATGGTTCACTGGATTCCATTCTTCTCCAAATCATGGCATTATGTAGTTTATATTCTTGCTGTTGTATATTCTACAGGCTGGTGGAGTACATGGCTAAGCATTTATGGATTTGTTTGCCACGTTCACAGCCTGCAGATTGATACTGTTGTAGATGACATGAAGTCAAGAGAATACAGGGCTGTAACCATCATGCAGAAACATTCCCAGTTACAAAACTCACTCGAAAGAACACAGAAAGATTTCAACATCATTATTTCCTTTGCTTTAGCATATCATGCAGCAGATATAATCATTTTCAGTTTTGCTTATTTTAATTCTTCGTTTGGAAGTAGATATGAAATATGGCAGTATGTTGGTGGTGTTCTATTTGATCTGATGAGCATTGTTATCAAACTCTACCCACCAGCTGTAGTCTCAGCCGCTGTGCATCGCATAGTTGTACAGGCAGCAAAACGTTACCAGTTACAAGTTACACCTCAGTCAACAGAGCTCCCTCTTGAGGATATGCAGTTATTTCAGTATATTGCCTGGTGTGAGTCAGACATGGGTCTTAAGATTCTAGGAATTCGTATTACTGTAGAACTAGCAATGAAGATTTTTATGACCATTGTCACAGCTGCAATATCTTTTGTAGCTTTTGTTGTACCAAGACTGAAGTAGTTTTAAGTAAACCTTAACCCAAAAACATTCCAATTTGCAACAAAAGCAAAAGTTTCATAAGGACACGATGCCATGGTTACAGGCCATTCTCAAAAACATTTAATAAGTATGTTGTCTAATGAATATTAGAAATACTTCCTCGTCATGAAAACAGTTTGAGTTGACAATTGAATGGCACAAGTTTTAATCAGAACATACAACCTAATGATTGTGTAGTTCTAGAAAATATTCCAAACCTCCATCATGGATTTGAAGGGACTTGTCATATGACTCCCACCTTCCCCTCTGGATTTTCCAAAATTGCCCCCCCCCCCAAAAAAAAAAAATATATATCTTCCTACAGTCTGGTATTTCCAAGTTTTTAGCACATACTATGGAAATATTAATTTTCCATCTCTGAATGATGAAGTGAAAAAATATAGAAATATGTTGACCAGGGTAAATGAAACACAAACATGCACCAAGTCGGTAAGTAGCAACTTTCAAACAACCCAGATGGATATGATTTGAAATTGACACTCTGGAAACCGATTCCACCCGCTGGAATTGTCTATTAACCCCCTCTCTCACACACCCCTGGAATTTCCAATGCCTTCCATGGGTGGGAGGTGGGGGGGGGGGGGGGTGAGTATTTTCTGGAACTATATATACCATGTCAATTTGCATAACTTGTATTGTTTTATTTATTGATCATGGAGATAAGCATTAAAATTCAACTTACAGGTTTTACCATTTGTCTGATGATTCACTAACTAATATTGTTATAATCAACCAACAAGAATTATTCATTTGAAGTATATGCTAATCTTGTGAAGTCTTTAGAAAGCCTGTTGCTGGACACTTGCAGCCATAGTAACTGTGTCAATTGGACCACTCACAATCGCATCCCCGGGGCCAACTTCTCCACATTCAAAATGGCGGGCAGGCACAGAAATCACTGAAAAAGATTGCTAAAATACTCTATAAATTGTGCAGTATTTTGTCATGTAACACACAATGAAGTGGTGTTTTTGGCATGGAGGTTACTTCCAATGATTGGTAGCTATGTTTGTTTGTTTTGTCTTAATGTGACAACAGGTTTGTTTTTTAGTATTTTGGCAGCCGTGTCCAGGGGTTTCTTTGCCAACCCTGCCATTTTGAAAGCAGAGTAGGGCCTGGGGACAAGGATGGACCACTCATGGGATCTTTTTTTCTTTTTTTAATCTCTTGACCAATCAGAAGCCAGCTTAAGATGCATAGTGGCCCTATTTACTACTAATGCTTTCATATAGTAAAAGTTCAGCTGTTGGAAAGCAATTCTCTTATTTTCTGTTCCTTTTATCTTATACCAATCTTCCTACAATATCAACACACCAAACTGAAAGACTAGTCTAAGAGTTCTTATATTTTTCCTTTTCCAACAAATCAATACAGCTTGTTTGGTTTGTATAAATATATCAAGTTATTCTAGTCCTTTATTTCAGAACATGGTTTACTGATCATGAATAGTTGAAAGTAGTTATATAATTTAAAATCATCTCAACGGTTTTATTTAATATTTTTCCAACTTAGGAACTACTTCAACTCATCAATTCTGAACAAGTGTTAGTCATCAGTGGTGAGACGGGCTGTGGAAAAACAACTCAGGTCTCAGATGAGTTCTTAACCCTTTAATAAGTATTATAACATGTATCTCTTAGCAGCTAGTGCATTGAATTAGATTAATATTGTTTTAGTGTCATGCATCTATACAAAGGTTTAAAAGTACACAACACTTGCACAAGTCATGCAAAACCTGTGTTCAGTCACCTTATTACCCTGGGTACCAGAGGTTTTTTTAGTGAAAATTGGCAAGTTTGAGTGGTGAAGCCGCGACAACGAGGCGCAACATGCCAAGAAAAAAGAAAAACCTCTGGGCACTCGAGTACACAACCTCATTTCCATGCAACTCGTGGATCGGATATCTCACCAAACCGGTTTTAACCATTAAAAATGACAGCTGACATGTTTTAAAAAATGCACGCGGCGCAGTGACAATATTCCGCGAAAATAGCTTTCAACTGTTTGTCTTCGACTGTGAATGAAATGGCTAGTTCATTCGAAACTCCGGTGATAATTTTGCGTACATCAGTAGACGATTTTTGTCATGTTTGCAGCATCTTAGGTCTTGCTTGAAGAGTATACAATTGAAGTAACCACTTGCATCTTAAGAATTACAAAACAACTGTCATGCTGAAGATTCAAATATTTCAAACCGGATGCAATAATGACAATGGAGGTAAAGGTAGTTCTGAGAAACGCATCAACTTAATTAAATGCAGATTGAATAAACTCTGATCCACATTGAATAAACTCGCAATCCACATCGGAAGTGACTACATCGTGAGACAAACAAATACTTCTTTACTAGTGTGTTCACCACGATGAACAACAACAACCCTTTTTACAACAATTATAACAGTTGCAAGATGCCACTATTCCAATATAGACTGTGACTATCGCAAAGACTTGGATCTTTATAGACTCGTTTAGCTGTGATGAAGAACACAATCTCGCCAGTTATGCTAACCGCAGACTTGCACTCATATTAAATCATGGACTGTAAAATTAACTGATCCAAAGCAGCGACTAATTCCTACTTAAGAGGCTACTACTAAAAGGAAAAATCTCTCAGGCACATACACTGTACTTGGGGTAGACCTGTTCTAAAGCTGGGCTAAAATGCTTTTAGCGATGAGCAGGATTTGTGCTAGGCCTGTCACCTTTTATAACAACCTAAAAGATAGCAAAAAGCCGCAATGTCTGTCTACGTCTGACATTGTTGTTTGCGTGGCTTCACGTTGGGAAACCAGTTTTTCTTGCGCCTGTGGCGAAATGTTTTTGTCTAGCCAATCAAAGTTGCTGTTACATCATTAAATCCCGGCAGAATCTGGAACAAGTAGGAGTAACCAATCAGCAACCTAATACAGATTCTGTATTGGATTCTCGCATGGAAATGAGGTTGTGTATTCAAGTGACCAGAGGTCCGTCTCGCGAGCTTCTTCTAACTGTTTAATATGCGGTTAATTTCACTCATGATATTCAGGGAACGGACCTCTGGATCCAGGGTGTCACCTTATTCAATTTTGATGTAAAAATTTATAAGTCAATTAGAATGCTTATAAAACACTTATTGACAGTGAGGGATATAGTTTTTAAAAGTGCTCTGTAGTTGAAGCTCATGATTATTGATGGGAGTTAAATGCCGATTTTTACGGGTTTTGGGATTTTACACATGGAAGCCATTATGATGTCATCGATTCACACGTCACAAGTTAACTTTGACATGCATTTGATGCAGAATGGATAGATCTTTGCATTCACGTGTCAATTTTGGGAATCGGTCAAATTCTTCCGGAGTTATGCAGGAAAAGCCTTTTTGTTGCAAAATCAGTGCCAAATTTGGCTCACACACCGGACATTCTTCCAGATTCATTTCTTTGGTTTCTTAAAAGGTTGGGCCAAAAGATACGAAGATAGCAAGTAAAGAAAGAGAGGAAAAAATGAAAGGAAAAGAGAGAAGGAAAAAAATCAAATGGGAAAAACTGTTTTTTTTTTTAAGTCTAAAGTATCGGTTTACAGCTGCAGCAAAAATTGATCGTTTTCACTCAGAAACTATATAAACACCTTGCCCGTTCACAAATACGCACTTTTAGTGCAGGAAATGCCCAATTTGGCCAAAAAGTCCACGAAAACCCACTTTTTTAACCCCAAAAAACGTGTTTTGAGTGAAATTCCGCAATAAGAGTTAACGCATGCTCAAAGACTGGGAAAAATAAAGATGGTGCTAATAAAGCAATCATTTCATTTTGTTTTATATGGATTAAAAATTGTTCTCTTTCTTTCTGAAAATTACTCGATGCATAGTATGTGAAAAGTTTTGTGAGGCTACTGCAGTATTTCCCTGGATAATAGCCGGGGACCATTGTTATTTTTTTCACTCCAAAAAGGGGTGATTGTTTGAGGGGAGGTGAGTAATCGAGGGGGATGATTATTTTAAATATTGCTTGCTGGAAATGCTAACATGCATATGTGCTATTCAGAGAGCCCCAAGAAATAAAGGAAAGAATTAAATAAAGGAATGTCACTTTAAAAATGAAATGAAACCTGCGCTTTTGCAACTTTTCTGTAATTGTAGCAATTGTTTCCTATACAAGAAGTGAATTTTTAACTTTAATTGCCTGGGAGAATGTGAAAGAAAGGGGACTGGAGGGGGTGGATTCAGCTCTTCTGGGTGCAGATAAAGGGAGGGGGGTGGATTGGGTGGCTAGCCACCCCCCTTTAGACTGTCAGTTTTAACAGTTTTATTGTTAATTGCAACAATGAAAAATTTTATAGACTTAGGCATATACCCATAGCCACCCCCATAAAAAAATCCTGGATCTGCCCCTGGCATCCACAGCAGTAAACGAAAAATTTGTGAGTGAGTGTTTTGTCTTTCTCTGAAATGTGACTGGGTCAAGTGAGCTGGCCAAGTCTTGGGATTCATTATTGTCTACATATGCATCCTTGTTCTAAATTTTACAGATCCAGATTTTGTCCATACAAACTGCCTTACAGTCTCTTACCACCAACATGTTGTACTAACATGTGGATAACTGCAATAATTATTATCCCTCGCAGGTTGCACAGTTTATCCTGGATGATGCAATTGAACAAGGACGTGGATCATTGTGTCGTGTTATTTGCACACAACCCAGAAGAATAAGTGCTATTTCGGTAAGTTTTCTCTCATCTTAGAAATCTCACAGCCACTTAACACAGTAAGGCTATCTAACATGAGAAATCTCACAGCCACTTAACACAGTGGGGCTAACTAACATTATAGCACTGTTTTTAACACAACAGGTGGCAGAGAGAGTTGCAGCTGAAAGAGATGAAAGTTGTGGTCGAAATAGCAGTGTGGGTTTTCAGATCAGATTGGAAAGGTATGTGTTCACAAATAGTTCATAAATGTAGCAATTTGTTTGACTGTTTAGTTGTCAAGTATTGACTGACATTCTCAGAGAGGTCCCTTTAGTGAGATAAGGAAAACACAGAAACTCCAAGCAGTAGTGTTCTGATCCATGTTAGTAGGCCATAAATATTTTGGAAAAAAGTAGGTTTCCAAAGATTGTTGCAGTGAAATTTGAATGCTTTCAGGGCCGTAGCTTTAGCATTTGTTGGAAGATTGTTGTCTTCTGACTTTCATCTCTGCTCATTAATTAAAAAAGTTTGCGATTTCACCATTTCTGAATCTTTTTACCATTCATCAAAGACATTAAGAAGAGGCCTTTTTTTTATCTACCATTACATTTCAAGCACAGAGCACTTATTCCAGTTTACTGTACTTTAGCTAACACAGAGATGGATGCAGGGAAACTGCTATTCTTAAGATTTTCTGTATTTTTTCTTCTGTAGCAAGCTACCTCGGGAACAAGGATCCATTCTGTATTGTACAACTGGCATTCTACTTAGATGGCTTGTTTCTGATCCGTGAGTAGTAAGAATTTAGCACAGCCATCATCGCAGATATTTGACACAGATAAAAATTATTTGTATAATTTTTGAGTTACTACAATTTTAGATAGAAAATTCTTTGCGACAGTTAGTCATCGAGTTTCATGCACTATGAAGCAATTTTCAGACTGTTTAAACTGTCTAAAAAAACTTTATCTAAAATTGTATTTGCATCGAGCACTCCTATGACTGCATGAAACACTATATATTGTTTCTCTGTGTATTGAGTTACTACATATGATTGCAGCTTTAAATACTGTACAGCTAAACTGTTTTGGGGAAAGGGGTTCAAAATAATTGGCAAATTCTGCTTCATGTAAGTTGAAAATACCTTATCACTGTATGGTATTTTTCAGGAGTTTTGGCCAACATTATAGTCTCTCATAAATAATTTATTGGGGTCATGCAATTTTCTATTACTTGTACCTATTAGCTTTATAACTTTTTTCTTTTTCTTTTTGCTTCTATCCCCACCCTACCCATGACAGTTCTTACTTTAAGTTCCCCCACCCCGCTCATGCAGTTTTTTTCTCAAACCCCACCCTACCCATGTCATTTTTCCCCTTGTGTTCCCATACTCTTTCCCTGAATTTTGTTTCTAATCATACAGTTGATTCATCTATATGTGCAACCATTCTTGTAAGCTAATGTCTTCCATATGAAATGCTGTTTGATATGTTTCTCAAACACTGTATTTAGACTCTTGTAGATGACTTTAATATAAGAGTCAACTGTAGTGGAAACAATAATATTTGTTATTCTTTTTCTCCTATAGACTCCTTCTTGGTGCTAGTCACATCATACTTGATGAGATTCACGAACGGGATGTTTTATCTGATTTCCTCATCATTATTGTCAGAGATCTTTTACCAAGAAGGTAAGGACGTTTTATAATTATATAGTTATGCATACATATAGTCCAGGATGAATTACTACAGCTGGTCCCAGCAGGCTGACTGAGCCTGTAGATTATTTTGTTAAAAGTTTCAACATTATACCTTTTATCAGTGAGTAAGCTGGTATTTGCACTGTCAAAATGTTTGTCTTTTTTTTTCACCCATTTTTGTATTAATTTGTTTTTATCCCCTCTAGTTCGTAGAATTATTAATTTTGAGGCAAATAATACATATAAAAAAAAAATCTTTCTTTGATGATCAATATACATAATAAATTATGTACTTCACAACACTGCTTATGGACTGATTATCATTGACTTTAATTATTTTCTTTTTGACAGGCCAGACTTAAAACTGATCCTAATGAGTGCAACATTGAATTCACAGATGTTTTCTGCTTATTTTGGTAAGAAAATCTCCATTTATTTAATATTGATTGTACAGTGTAGTGTATTGTGTTGTTCCAGAAAATATCCATACCTCCCCCACACAAGGTGTTTTTTTCCCCCCACCCCCACACACCCCTCTCCAGTTTTGATCTTACATGGGGGGAGAGTGGATATTTCCTAGAATGACACATTTCATATATCTGAATGAGTGTAAAACATAGTATTATGTTTAATTGACCAGGTCTTGTTCAATATATACCGTTAACTGAATATGAAAATGTGGACCACATCATCTATACATGACCACCATCGTCATCGTCATCATCATCATCATCATCATCATCATCACCATCACCATCACATCATCATCATCATCACCATCATTATCATCATCAGTCGTCATCGTCATTAACATCTTCATCAGCAATCACACTTAAAGCAAAATTTGTGCATTGGTGATTTACTCTTGACTTAGTTGTGGACAACAAAGAATGTGTTGAACTGATTTTCATTTATTTTTCTGTTTATCTCAAGGGAATTGCACAATGTGTCACATTCCTGGTTTCACCTATCCTGTCCAGGAGTTTTATCTTGAGGACATTATTGAAAAGACAGGGTAAGGAAACAGCTGGATCAATAGCTTTGCTGGGAGAAATGAATTCATTTCATACTCCACTGTGAACTGTCCACAGTATTTGCTCTTAAAGTGGGCATGAAGCAGGAGAAATAGGTAGGAAGAGGTCTTCACAAGCCAAGTGGCTCACAAGCGACTGAGAGTAGTACTGCTCCCTCTGAATAGGATGCTAGTCCATTGCAAGGTTACCCCTAGCATAATATCTCCTGTATTTGCTCTGTAAAGTGGGCATAAAGCAGGAGAAATAGGTAGGAAGAGGTCTTCACAAGCCAAGTGGCTCACAAGCAACTGAGAGTAGTACTGCTCCCTCTGAATAGGATGCTAGTCCATTGCAAGGTTACCCCTAGCATAATGTCTCCTGTATTTGCTCTGTAAAGTGGGCATAAAGCAGGAGAAATAGGTAGGAAGAGGTCTTCACAAGCCAAGTGGCTCACAAGCAACTGAGAGTAGTACTGCACCCTCTGAATGGGATGCTAGTCCATTGCAAGGTTACCCCTAGCATAATGTCTCCTGTATTTGCTCTGTAAAGTGGGCATAAAGCAGGAGAAATAGGTAGGAAGGGGTCTTCACAAGCAAAGTGGCTCACAAGCGACTGAGAGTAGTACTGCGCCCTCTGAATGGGATGCTAGTCCATTGCAAGGTTCCCCCTAGCATAATATCTCCTGTATTTGCTCTGTAAAGTGGGCATGAAGCATTATGTCACCTGTACCCATTTATATACTTGAGTGAAGAGAGGCGATGTGGAGCACTGTTTCTTTTCTAACAGAACAACATAACAGCGGAGACCAGAGCTCAATCCACTGACTTTCAGGTTGAAAGTCCAATGCGCTGACCATTACCGCGCCTCCACAATGACCCAGGATACTAGATTTATTTTTGCTCTTTCTCATTTCAGTTATCATGTGACGCAAAGACAAAACGACAACCAAAAAAGAGAACCAAAATGGAAGCAGCATATAAGGAGAAAAAGCAGCGCAAAGGACAGGAGGCTAGAAAAGTCCATGGCATGGCTAGCAGAGAGTCAGGAGGATGATGAAGAAATGCTGTGGCAGGGATATCTAAACTCAATCAGAGATAGGTAAGAAATATTATTTTATTAAGTTTATAATTAGGTCCGTTCATCATATCTCAAAAAATCAAATCAAAGTACTGCTCAATAGCTTTCATTTAAATCTTCACACTTTAGGATCATTTGCATTCACAAACTCAAAAGTTAGAACCACCTTGTACAGCATAATAAACAGTACCACAGGAAAGTACTGCTCAATAGCTTTCATTTGAATGATCACACTTTAGGATTTTATCCACAGACTCAGAAGTTAGAAACACCTTGTACAACATAATAAACAGCACCACGGCAAAGTACTGCTCAGTAGCTTTGATTTGAATGGTCACACTTCAGGATTTCATCCACAGACTTAAAGGTTAGAACCACCTTGGATGGCATAACAAACAGGACAACAGAAACGTAGTGCTCAAAAGCTTTCATTTGAATGGCCACACTTTAGGATTTCATACAGACTAAAAAAAGTGAATTTTACTCTGAGCTTTCGCCGATCCATGACATCATCAGGGAATAAGAAAATATTATACAGTACAGAATTATAAAATGGAGTTGTGGTGTGGGTGACAGGAATAATAAGAAGGCGATAGTGATGGACAATAGATAATTAGCTGTAGAAATAATGGCAATAGTAATAAACAATAAATGATGAGTTATGATGAGAATAAAAGATCTTTGAGTTCTGTACTAGATAGTTCTGATTAAACCATTCTTCACGGGAATTGAGTTTGGGTTTGTGTTTTCAAATGTAGAATGTTTCAAAAAGGTGTAGGTTGACCAGGTCATTTTCTTGTGTAATTATTTTGACATCAATGCTATTGTGTTTAATTTTAATTTATTCCCTGATAATGCCGTGGATTGGCGAAAGCTCGGAGTAAAATTAATACAGTAACTTAAGGCCTCACTTGATCCGTTCACCAATTATAC
The DNA here is from genome assembly GCA_022457155.1 of Cladopsammia gracilis. NCBI lineage: Eukaryota > Metazoa > Cnidaria > Anthozoa > Scleractinia > Dendrophylliidae > Cladopsammia > Cladopsammia gracilis. Next base: position 1,552,477 of record JAJGOT010000008.1, on the reverse strand, counting down.
AAGATGCTACTGAAGGACAACTTCCCGGGGACAACTTCAACCGTTTACAGACTCAAAAGTTAAGTTTTTACACTGGTCTAGGGTTTAATGGACATTCACATGGATTTTGTTTGATTTTCAAACCAAAACAAAAATTAAACTATACAACATATTTATGGCAGTCATTGCAAATGCTTTTATTATATCTCCCACAGATTTTCACCCAGAACTATCACAACACTTCAGAACATGGATTTAGAAATGATTGACAATGAGCTGCTTGTTACAGTAATCAGGCACATCTCTATTCACATGGAGGTATGTAAAATAAAGTATTAAATTAATCTGTTTATTAGGTAGCATTTTTTGTTTGTTTGCACTGCACACCCCCCTGTGTTTATTATTTTATCTTATTGCACTTCTTTGTGTATTTATTTTTTATTGCACTTGCGAACCATTCTGGCAAGGATTTTGCAAGTGACAGATGTGGATGCGGATGTAGATGTAGATGTACTAGATCAAATGTGTCACTATATTGCTAATTGAGGTTGCCCAGTTGTAAAGTCCCCCCCCCTGATAGCCTGATGCTATTTACAGGCTATGTACATAGCATGGCCAAGGATTTGAACAAAGGGCAGCTGTGTTACAAATCGGTCGTGACTAGAATGGATACTCCAAAATCAGGTTGGATCACCTCGGACACTTATTGAGAATTATTTAACGCAGTGTCGACACTTAGAATTTATTTTCAATAAATTTTTAAGTGTAAAAAAGAAAATCTAAAATCTCCACTCATGATTGAACCTGTGACCTCAGCTAGGCTTAGACTTACATAGCCTACCGTACCACTGTACCACCTGTCTTCTCGGGTTGCTTAGTCCTAAATTTAACTATATAAACTGCTGCTCCTAACCTCAACTGAAAGCTAACCAGTTACTCCGTTATAAAAGTCTCAATAAGATGTCCAACCTGATTTTGGAGTATCCATTCTAGTCACCACCGTTACAAATCCAGCCAAATTTGTTTAGTGTTTAGCCACCATTTTTTTTAAAGCGTTTAAGACTGGGCCTGACTGCCACACCCGTGGTCATGTCTTTTGACCCGCCCCAACCCACAGTTTAAACTCTACGCCCCGTCGCCCCCCAAATATACCTGCTTTGGTGGTCAGAGAGGAGGAATTGAACTTGGGGCCTCCTTTTTACAAGTCAGTACCCCTAACCACTCCCCCTACCAAGTCTGCTTTAATTTACTTGTACATTCCTATTATTGTTCTTATAGCCTGGATTACTGTCTGAATGTAAGAGTCTCATTTGATTTTTCTTTTAGGAAGGAGCTATTCTTGTTTTTCTTCCTGGATGGGATGATATTAGCAAACTTCATGAAAACTTGAAACAGGAAAGATTTTTCTCTTCAGGTATCTGAAGCAGAACGTCTTATCAGTCAGTTAATTTAAAAGCCCAACCTCGTTCCCAGGGTCTTCTCCTTCCCGAAGACCCTGGGAACAAGGTTGGTTAAAATGTTATCGTGCAACTCTGATATGCAAAAATGCAACATTTTGAATATTTTAATTAATGTTCTTTGGAAAAAGTTTATGTCGCTCAAAAAAAATTCATCATCATCATCATCATTCCTTTAGACGCCAAGCAGCATTTCTGCTGGTCTTTAGCAAGCCGTGAAGCTTGCTCCCAGTTAAGGTTTTGGGCCCAGAGTTCTGCCTCAACAGTCTTTCCCCAGGTGGACTTGGGAAACCCCTTTTGCATTTTACCTCTGGAGTCCATCTGAGAGCAAGCACCTCACCCCCCGCTCCCCAAGCCTCCACTCAAAAACGTCATATAATTACTAACATTTTTTAGTATATCCTGAACTTTGATGCAGCAGAAGGTCGTTTGCAACAATTTTCTTTGTCATATCTTCATATTATTGTTTCAAAGATGGCTTCAACATCATTTAATCTCCCTTCTCTTCTCTTTCTCCCTTTCTTTTTGAGAAATAAAATGTCCTTTTTTTCTGAACTGATTTTTTTTTGTGGTTATAATTGTAATTGTTTATATATATCGAAATACACGAGAAATTGTATTCTTGACTTTAAAATGGCCAGTTTCCGGAAAAAAGATGAGTTTCTGTTGGGTTACATTGACGCGAACTTTAAAATCTTGTCATTCTTTCATTTTTGTAGAGAAATTTAGGATTATTCCTTTGCATTCCATGATGCCATCAGCAAGTCAAAGAGAGGTAACTACATAAGGACTGGGAGCCTTTACTCTTATTTTTACTACCTTTAGTAATTGCTGCGTAAGACCTCTTTACATACATACGGATGTTCCGAGAAAGTTGACCTAAAATACGTTGAGCTGTAAGACTGGTTCCCACTAGCGACGTATTCGGAAGCGGAGTCGAAGTCGGAAGCGTAAGGAGCTTTACATTCTGGTGTAAATAGAAAACGGAGTCGCATCAGAATCGGAATCGGAAGGATCAGAAGGTTTCCTTTTTTTTCGGTTCCGCTTTTGCTTCCGTCGCTTCCGTCGCTAGTCGGAACCATCCCTAATGGACTATTTTTTCTTAGGTGTTTGAACGTCCACCTAAAGGCATGAGAAAGATAGTAATTGCCACAAACATTGCAGAAACCAGGTAAATCAAACTACACTAATTACGTTTGCAACTGACCACAAACGCGATTTGATTATTTTTCCATTACAGCACTTTATTTTAACCTTAATTTTGCACTTTTTAATGTTCATGTAGCATCACTATTGATGATGTCGTCTTTGTTGTCGATGCCGGCAAAGTAAAGGAGAAGGTAAGACAGCTTAGCGGTATTTTGTAAATCCTTTTACTCCTAAGAGTGCCTTCAAAAAGCCGTACAAACAGTGCCTTCAAAAAGCCGTACAAACTGTTCCCATTAAACACCCAAATATAGTATTATTGAAATATTAGTTGCATGCATATATCATTAAAATATTACTTGCATGCAAGCAATGTATAAAAATCATAGAATAATATGGCCTTCTAAATGAATGGTTTTTTTTTCTTGTTGTTGGGAGGTGCAAAGCGTTGACACTCGCGAGGACTCGCTCCAGTTGTTTCCGTCACTTTTTTCGGTGGACTCGCGCAATGATACGGATTGTTTTGCAGTCTAGGGTTACTGGTACTTCACCATTTTTTTTTTTAATTGTTGCATGCATGATTAATTGGAACTTGTTTCACCAGACCTACGATGTAAATAGAAAAATTGCCTGTTTGCGACCAGTGTGGATCAGCACGGCCTCCTCGCGCCAGAGGAGGGGCCGCGCGGGAAGGTGAGTGCCATGGATACTTTACGCGTAAAGTCCTGCAGGCAAACGGGAACGCAAGTCAGCGGAAAATGACAACTTGCGCATACGTTGACTTGCGCTGGGTGGCCATAATTTAGTCGCAGGTACACGCAAGTTTGGTCGGCCTTGTCCCGCATGGTCATGCTTGTAATTGGCCGCTTGACTTGCGTTGCGTTGTGCCTACTTGCGTTTGGTGGCCAAATTTGCGGCTATACTAAGTAAAGGAAAAACAAACGATAACACACTAAACCGTTATAACTTAAACATATTGGGACTTGTACCTCCTTCTTCCTCCCGGTGAAGAGGAAGTGCCACTAAGTTATCGGTTCAGTTACCGAACTGTGGATAAGTTGTTGTGGATTGGTTAGTTTTTCCTGAAGATGCCTCAGATACTTCAGATACGGTATCTCATTCATAGCCATTTTGTCGCAAATTGTTTTCAGTTCTTTTGGGATATTTGGTTTTACTGCGTAACCCTGAACTATTTTGCCAGCGAACGGATTAGTCAGAAAATTCCCTTCCTGTAGGCATGTCTTTTGCATCGCTTCTTTTTCTTTCCTAAAAAACGCGAGATCTTTGAAAAAATCGGGACCTTCCAGTTCTATCATCTCCCATAGCGTTTGATTAAACACATCGTACAATAAAACATCACCCGAATTCCACCTTCGAATTTGTTCTCTCACATGGCTTGTAACTTTCTGTTTTTCTTTGTCCCTCCTTTCATTGAGTTTAAAATACAAAATATCCTTGATTTGCCAGCAAAAACGTCGTTTTAGGAGCACGAGCGACTCATCGAAGTATTCCATTATCATTACAAGGTCAAACTCTTGCTGGAGAAAACGGATATAGTTTCGCACCACAGTGAAATTTTCGTGATCTTTTCTATCAAGCCCAAGGTCGAATAATGCTGGATTTTTTATTAAATTTAAGCCACGGCGAAATTTTACTTGTTCCATATGAAATGTTGTATTTTGGAGGAAGTTCTCTAGTGGTGACAAACCGGTTTTTCCTATTCCGACAAGCCTTGGAATTATAAGATAATAGTTGAAAATCGACTCAAATTGTGCAGTCGGTTCCCTTAACACTGTGATGTAGCGAGTTGTTTCCTTTGGAAAAAGCGATTGCATGGGAGCTTTGTTGTACCTAGCGTGATTGCACAGAATGTTTGGTGCCCCATCACTTGGCATTGAGTACTTTAATTGAAAAGGACCAGGCCAGTTAAAGTCGTAGGTTTTAGCAGGCAGGGCGAACGTCAGGTTTCTTTTATCACCATAGCGGTTTAAGATATTAGTCAGTGTACTTGAACCTGTTTTGTGCGTCTTCAGAAATAAAATGTTGTCCAGCGGTTTGCATGGAGGGGACGCATCGTATTGTAACCATGGAACGACTCGGTCAGTATGCGAGCTTGAATACGCTTTACCATCATGAAGCCTTAATGATCTGGAGGAAGAAAAAATAGATAAGGGGTGACCAGTTGGTGAATGTAAAATACATATGGGCCGCGTCACGCGAAAAGGGCCCGGACGACATGACAGGTAATTTCGAGTAATTTGCATTTGAAATCAGCTGCTTGCGGTATGAGCATTCAAGGCGCGATTTTTACGGTTTTAATTTTTACTTCCGGACTTTTTTCGCTTCCATCATATTAGCTGCGGTTACACGTTGCCACTTTTACCTAGGTAAATTCGAAAGAACAATAGCCGCGGCACGCTTAAGCGTGCAGCGGCTATTGTTAATTCAAATTAAGCGTGCACTGGCTATTGTTCTTTCGAGTTTACCTTGGTAAAAGTTGAAACGTGTAACCGCAGCTATTATTTAGGGATTGAAGTGGGCCAAAAAGCTGAAAACTCAAAATCGAGAAAATATGTCGTCGGGCCCTTTTCGCATAACGCGGCCCATATGTTACAAAATCCAACGTACCCTATTAAAGAGACTATGACATAGGACTTTGACACTTTCAGGATCAAAGCTGCCCCATATTAAAGGGGCTATGTCGCCATTTGTGGTGTTATTTTAAAAAGCTAAAAGACATTTTTATATCAGTGGAAATGCAAAAATAATGGTCCAGTTTTGTTTAAAATCGCTTCACGAGTATAATGAAACTATAAACAAGTGTCTCTGACTACAGATGGCCAGGATGGAAGTCGATTGCAACTTGAAAATATTGGCCAAGTTTGGCCATAATATTCGCTTTAAGATTTAAAAATACTATTTACAAGGCTAAAAAGGAGTTAAAAGAAAAAAACGAACGTTTTCGACTAATTAAGTCATCTTCAAAGTAAAAGACCGTCCGCTACACGCACAATTTATGTTTTAAGTGATTCCCGATGAGAACAGTTTCGCTAAGTAAGAATGAACTTGTTTGTTCAATCTGGGACTCCATTGTTGAATCATAAGGCCTTTAAAGTGCCCATAACCATTTTTTTTTCATTTTCTTATCTAAATCTACACGTCACGTAATGAACGTCTGCGAAAAAATTTTCAGTAAAACGTGAATTTTTTTATGATTTTTTAGTCTTCGAAATCCTATTTTTTTGCGGTCGACCCGCCCCGCTGATGAGAATGGAAACGGGCTCATAATAAGCCCACGCGAGCAGTCTGTGACGTAGGTTGAGGAACATTTCTTAGAAATATTCTTCTCGGAGTTAGTTATGTTGTTACAGCGCGCTGCGACACATCTTTCAGGCATTTTTGGCGAGAATAAAAAAATGTCCGCTTATTTACAAGTTGGATGGCAATAAGTCTCGAACACGCGTTCCTGAACCTACGTCACCTGCTCCCGTCCGACCGAGAGGAGACTAACGCGAATAGTGGACCAAAATGGGGGCAAATTTCGCTTTTATATAATTTATGAGTCAATGTTAAATCGACAATCAGTATTAACTTGATTATTTAATTTCCTTTCGTAAATTGAAATTTCAATTTAGATCATATTTAGTAGGTAATACCATGTATATATATGGGAATACTGAAATAAATTGTAGTTGTTATTGTTGTGTAAGCACCAAGAGGAGATATCCTGTGAATTTTGGAAGATAGAATAAACCATAATCAGAGTTTTTGCAAGTTTCGCAAGACAAAAGATGATAAACTTAAAACTTTGGCCCAATTTTTTTATAACTTACAATCCATTTCCATCCTGGCCATCTGCAGCCCAAGACACTTATTTCTACTCTTGAGCATTAGTACAATAATTTTAAACAAAACTGGACCATTATTTTTGGGTTTTCAGTGATATAAAGTTGTCTTTTGGCTTTTTAAAGTAGCACTTAAAATGGTGACATAACCCCTTTGAACACCCCACCCCCCTCCCCCCCTCCCCCCCTCCCCCGCCCCTTTATTTTTACATCCGAGGGTAAACAGAGGGAGTCGTTTTATCCCCACTGGCCGGGTGTCAGAATTTAGGGTTTGAAAAGACGTTATGAATTATTTATATGAAAATAGAATTTATGCTTCCATAAAATAATATTCTCCTCCGTAACAGAAGAAGCTGTGATAATAAATTGGCCCTCAACGCCATACAAATGTCTGTAAAATTTCTCCACTTTGCGGACCATATCAGACCTATTATATGATTATCAAACTTGGCCATTTTACTGATTTTTTGGGACTCTGCGTCTTTCCACTGTCTCCAATAAGGTTTAAAGGTTTTCGTTACGAGGCCAATATCAAAATTTAAATGCCGTGCGGCATGAAATTTTCGCGGATTGCCGATTTTTTGCGTTTCGCAGGAACAAATGTTCGCGAATTCGGATTTCGGACTTAACCGTTCGGAACAAATTTTCGGGGTTCTTGGGCAAGTTCCTGTCCGGTATTTTACGTACGTACCTCAAGATGGCTGCTCGATTTCGACAACTTCATGAACAGCAACCCTTCTAAGCCATCCTTTATAAGCGAGAGATGGTCTTCTTGCGTCTACAGACCGCATAGACTCTTCGTTATCAGTTGCAATTTTTAAAGACGATTTTGTAATTTAATTAAAATTTCTCTGATCTTAATAAATGGAGCAAATTTTCGCGGATTTTTTTTTTCGCTAGACTTTATGGGTCATCCACTCGATTAGCTCTAGCTATTTGGATGCTCCAAACTCACGAATTCTATCTGTTAATTTTTTTTCCTTTGGTTTTTCTTTTCTTTATCTATAATCTAGTTTTATTTTTAAATTATTTTCTTTTTCCTTTTCTGCAAAGATCGTGTGAGTTGAATAAAAAATATTGTATTGCATTGTATTGTATTTTCACGGGATCTTATTTTCGCGAATCAATGGAAATCCCGCGAAATTCGCGAAAATTAGAAATTTTCATGCTACACCGTATACCGTGTAAAGATCTTGCCCTTATTGGCCTGAAATGGCACTTCAATCAAATGGTGGCATGAAAAAGTGACATCGAACAGGAAGGTTGAAGTTTAACCCTGAATTGAAGTTTTGTTCCAGTCGTATATTCATTGCAAAAGCTAATACTTACTGTTTGTTATCACCAATCAGAACTTTCTCCACCCACGAAAACGTCAAAGCGAAGCGAAAAACAATTATGGCAACCAGAACGTAAATTAAAAGCACCACCAAACCTTTAGGATGGATTCTAGCTCTTAAACCCATCGCTAAATAAAAGAGACTTTGCCCAACCAATTAATAACTATAGATACACTTAAGTAGTCGATTTTATCATATATTGGGTTTGTGTACAAGCGTCCGGGGGGGGGGGAGTTCTCCTTTATATTTGTGGGTGGTGGTGTGCCGGTGGGACCCTGTACTCCTTATCCTTTACCAGACCATGTTCAGCTTTATTTTGCAACTCTATTCTAGACTGCTCACCAAAACACCCTTCCCTATCCCAGATTAGTTTATGAAAGGCTCTTTCACTTTCATACTCAAGACTAAACTCTTCGTACCACTGATCAGTTTCCCGGCAAATGACACCCTATTCTAAACTAGACACCAAAACTGCCTATCCTACCCCAGACTAGCTTATGAAAGGATTTCATACTCAAGACTAAACTCTTTGTACCACTGATCAGTTTCCCGGCAAATAATACCCTATTCTATTCTATAAATTGATTTGATTTGATTTGATTTTCTATACCCTATCCCAGACTAAACTGCTTGAAAACCATACCCTTCACAGCGGCACATACCCATATAGCTTATATATGAGAGCAACACTCCCCCCCCCCCCTCCCCCCGCTCCAGACCTTTGTTAAAAATAGTCAATACGTGTTCGAGCAGAGAAATCAAACAAAAGCTCCCTGAAGGTACAAAAAATTAATTAAGATTGTAGATACGAAGATACAATTTAAGAGTCCAAGTTCATTGCTTACAAAGCTACATTGACAGCAGAACGAAAACCGCTACCTTTTAAATAAAACTTAATTTTAAAAGATATTAACAAGAAATTCGAGGAAGTGGATTACTTTTAATGCCGTTGGTATTAATATGCATTTGTTATGCTCGCTACTAATCATATTCAGAAACTGTGGAAACCGACAGACTGGTAAAAATGTTTTAAAACAAGTAACTGATTATACTAAATCCTGTAAAGCACTGAAGATAAAACAAAGCTTATGGAAAAAAATACTTAAAGATGAATTAAAGCAAACTATTTAGGATAAAGCGCATAATCTTTGACAAAGTATATATGTGATTTTTGGAATTATACTATTTTGTCTCCCGCCTGTGCATTTTTATCGATTTGTCTAAATACACATAGCAACTGAGAGCCTCAATTGCATTTTATCGGTTATCATTTTTTTTTTACGATACGTTGAATTTCCAATAGTTCAGAATATAAATTTGCCAGCCTATGTTCGCAAGCAGTTGCCAAAATCGGGGCCACGTACCCAGGAAAATATTTTTTTATTTTCACAAATCAGTCATCTTCTAAATGTGGAAACACAATTCATTGAAATTAATTCTGTGTGCGCCCCCCAGCCCGCCCCCCACGTCGTCGGCCTGGAGAACCAATTAAATGATTGTTTTCATTGTGAACCAGTTGGGCTCGACTTTCGCACCTCAGCAGGTCACAAAGAACATTCGTTTGCACCATTTTATTAAAGCGATATTTATCTTTCTGGATTCAAGTCAAGCAAAGTGTGTCCAGAGAGTTTGATTGTTCTTCAATATCTTCAGCAAGATTGCCTAGAACAAGAATTTTTCCTTGATTTAGAGCGGGATCGGATGGGAAAATATTTGGCTCAACCAAACAATTTTGAAGTCTTAGCTTTTTGTACTAGGTTTAATGCGCACGGCTCTTTAGAAGACCACTCTTTAGTGTTAAGGATTCCGTGGATAAATAAAGTTATTATATTAATGCATCATTCGATCTTGTTCGCGCGTCTGGTGAAGTTTTAGTATTCAAGCCGAACAGTCGACTAAGGCGAAATGATCGTCGCCCGATTCCGGAAAGCCAAGCTTTCCGAACGACACACGAAGTGTCGTTGGTGTTGGCACTTCTGGCGACACGCCCACAGTCATTGCTGTATGCGGCTTTCGACTTGAGGATAATATATTTCCCAGGTACTTGGTGTATCCCTGATCATAATGTATGGTACTTCATGTATCCCTTATTGTAATGTATTTACATATATTGCAGTGTAATTTAGGGTCGGATTACAGTATCTAGGGTTGAAGCACTGATTTTAGTATTTAGGGTTAAGCACTGATTCCAGTATTTCCAGTGTATCGAAAGGGTTAGTTCTTATATATGGTCTGGGCTAGCAGCATATTATCTTATATCTCTTAAAAATTGCAATTTCCGGCAGCTAGTCCTCGGTGGTGTAGTGGACAGTGTGTATGGAGCAGATCATACGGCCCGGGTTCGATTCCCTATTCTGCTGTTTTTATCTTCTTTTTCTACTGAAATGAAAACTAAGTGTTTAAATACAAAATAATAAGGGATACACCAAGTACTGATACCATATATTTTACCCGACCACCTCGTGGTAGCAGACATAACAAGATCGCTTGACCCCTTGTTCAGTCTCTGTGCGTGGTAAAATATCGCCGGAATTACTGTCAAAATGTAATGACTGTTCTGCGCCCTGTGGTTAAAGAAGAAAGAAGCCCGAGGGAGAAACATCCTATGAAATTAAGTGCGTGGAAGAATTTTCTCCTCTTTGTATCATTAAACGTAGCGTTGGTTTGAATCGAATGGTGGCAAGAAAAAGCTATATTAATGATTTGTTTGTGTGTATGAATTTATAATCCTATACTTAACACTTACTGTATCCCTGCACCAATCAGAGCAGCAAGGGGGGCGAAACGTTTGCAGCGAAATGTTCACACGACTCCTAGGAAGACTCCTAGGAAGACTGTAATTATGATACGATTTCGTGTATAAATAAAGATTGATGATGATGATGAAATGTAACTATCAGAGGATTCATTGCAAAATGAAACAGGCTTTTCCCAACAGCAGACAATTCAAAGGATTTTATTGAGTGAGGCATTGAAACGTGCGTATTAGCATCAATAATTATTAATATGTATTACTTCTCTCATGTGCATTCTTACCGATCTCTCTAAAAGACACATGAAACCGAAGTACTACAGTGCTTTTTTGTGTCCGTTTTAATTGTGAAAAATGTGGTAATTGTAGGGATTGGGTCTCTTAAATAGACAGAGTACAACATGGCGGACAATAGCGGAGTTTAGTCACAAACGATGTTGGGTACACCGACAGCTTAGCGACAACTTGCCGACAGTTACCGACAGGTCACCAACAGTCGGCCGACAAACGGCCAACTGTCGGTGTTGGCTTGTCGGCCAACAGTTGGTCGTTTGTCGGCCGACAGATATTTTGGGGAGCTATTAGTCAATTTTACCAAAAATGCATCTCCCCATCAATAATACAAGCTACAAGAAATCTGATTATAAGAATCACTTTGGACGCACCAAGAATGTGTAATTATGTATACGTTTACACAGGAGTAATGATTGCAATTAATGTAGCTGAATTATTTTTCCTTGCAGAGTTCAGCCTGGCTACTGCTTTCACTTGTTTACTCAACACCGTGCAGATTCTCTTGACGATTATCAGCTGCCGGAGATGGTGCGGACACCTCTTGAAGAACTGTGTCTTCAAATAAAGGTACGGCTCGCTCAAAACAACAGATAAGTTTTCATTGACTTTCAAATCAAAAGGTCTGTTTTAAGTTGAGTGTTGTAAAACCAAACCCAAAGTAATTATTCTGACCAAACACGACAGACGCAGATAATCGGATGAACCAATCAGAACTTGAAGCAGATACATGTAGCCGGTGTCAAGCGCGGGAAAACGCGTGGGAGCGAGTCACGACAGGTTTTGGTTTTACTTATGATTGGTCGAGAAAGTGGCGTGTACCAAAATGGTGGATGCATACGAAGTTCTCAAATTTTCTAAATATTCTTTTCTCCATAACTTGGTTGTTAAAGATCGTCGGGCTTCAAAAATTTGCCAGGTCGTTTCATTTGACATTCTCTGCAACATTTTATCTCAGGTTTTACTCTCAAAGCCAGAAAAACAAACCGCTTACACAGATGAAAACGATCTGTTGACCAGATTCATTATTTTATGTTTGACAGATTCTCAAACTGGGAATGATCAGGCCTTTTCTGTCCAAAGCCCTGCAGCCTCCAGAGGAACAAGCGGTCATCAATGCCCTTGAAGTTCTTCACCAACTGGTAAGTAGATTAAATACAGATGAACCCTGCTTTACGGACCCCCCTTTATTACGGACAGCTGTCTTGGTCCCGGCCGAACGCCCATACATTTACTCTAAAATTTACCCGCTGTATACGGACACCTGTTAATGAAGACAACGAACAGTTTTTCCCGTCCCGATCAAAAAAGTCTCATACAAATTTAACCTCCTTAATACAGACAATTTGGCTAATTCTAAGCGATAAAAATGTTGTCAAATAAGCAAAGTCAGTCAGCTACACATATACTATCAGTTTGATTTAAAGAAAATTACGTTTGACTTATCGTATTTTTTTAGTGTCTTATTGTCTTAGTGAGGATTCATGCGGTAATTCACTGTATTTTTCCTTAAAAACAATAAAACACTTAAAATTACCTCATTCATGTGAACCCGCTTAAAACGGACACCATATTAATACGGACATCCCGTTAATACAGACACCCCGTTAATACGGACACCCCGTTAATACGGACATCCCGTTAATAGACACCCAGTTAATACGGACACACCGTCAATACGGACACCCCGTTAATACCGACATCCCGTTAATAGACACCCCGTTAATACGGACACCCCGTCAATACGGACAGTTTCCGTGGTCCCATCAATGTCAGTATTAACGGGGTTCGACTGTAATTATCACCTAAGAAATCTCAGTTCTTCTGAATGCCTGATGCTTCTGAATGCTTGCCATGGATTTTCCTGCCAAATTCGTAGAATTAGGTTTGTGGTAGTCAACACCATCTGACCTGCTTGATGATTTTTTTTATTCTTCTTTCCTGTTTTCTTGATAGTTTATTAGTATTTAAAGGAGAAACGCACTGTTAATCATATTGCAGAATGCACTTGACGCGCAAGAAGAACTGACGCCACTTGGTTATCACCTGGCTGCTTTACCAGTTAATCCACGAATTGGCAAGATGATCTTGTTCGGTGCAATCTTCTCGTGTTTGGACCCCGTGCTCACTGTTGCATCAGTTTTGGGATTCAGAGATCCTTTTGTTTTTCCATTGGTAAGCTAAGAGCTGTTTTGTGATGAATGATAGAAAATTAATATTTATAATGCTTCAGAATAAAAGTAAACAATTTTCGACCCCTCCTGCTTCGTGAAAGTGCTCGGGGCTCCTCCATAGATTCGCCACTGCGTTCGGTAAAAATCAAGAATGGAAATCAATGGACATCCAAGGTATGTATCACGCAAAGAGAATCCAGATTTCTTATCCGCACAACTGTTCATGTCTCTTCCTTTGGAAGTGGGCGTGTTACACTCTATATCTACATTTTATTAAGTATGCAAACATCCTTGCGGACATCACACCAACGGTACAAAACAATACTAATACAAACCTGAGGAGATACTAAAGTTAATTTGCTAAATAATCAAGAAGCTTAGATTTAAAAGTAGACAATGAGCAGCTTTCACCTAATTCAGCATGCAGGTAGGCTATTCCAAAGTCTAATAGTTTTAGAAGAAAGAAATAAAAATAGAGATCCTTAGTTGTTTTATCTAATCTATATTCTCGGCCCGAGTTGTGAGTTCAGTGTGAGGCGGAGGTATTAAACTTGTTTTGACCATGTTTTGTCGTCAGGTTTTGTCTTGTCAAATCAACAGGGTAAGCAGAAGGAAGCCGAACAAGCTCGTGCTAAGTTTGCTGGTGATACGCGCAGTGATCATTTAGCTCTGTTGAATGCTTTCCAGGTAAGCTGCGCGCCCACCCGCCCTCCATCAGTGCTTTTATTGATATCACGCAGGTCGTTTCAATGGCTTCTTTGCCTGAACTTATGTAGCTATGTCATGGGTATTTTGACGTTCTGGATCATAACTGCCCCTTGTTAAAACTTAATACCTTTGTCATACACGAAATGCTTATAGAACATGATATCAAGTGAATGTTCGAAGAGAGAACAAGCCGTAATCAGAGTTGCAGGGTTCTCCTTTTTAGGAGGTAACCGGTAAAATTTACTGCTTGAAGCAGCACTTATTACCGCCCGTAACCGCTTGCCTCCGGAAAATTTTTAAGACACACAGTTTTCCCTTTACCGCTTAGCAAAAATCCCTTACCTGCTGAGCTAAAATTTAGGGAGAACCCTGGAGTTGTAGCGAGTTTTCCAAGACACAAGGTTATCCGTTTCTATCCTGTCCATCTGCAGCCCAAGACACTTATTTTTACTCTGAGAGCACTAGTACAATAATTTGAAACAAAACTGAACCATTATTCTTGGGTTTTCACTGATATAAAGATGTCTTTTAACTTTATAAAGTAACACTTAAAATGGTGACAGAGCCCCTTTAAAAATGTTTCTAACTAGCCTCTGGCCTCTACCATTGCCGAATTAGTTATTACAAGAGGCAATTATTCCAAGGAAAGAAACATTAAAGATTGTTTTTACTTTTTTGTTCTTGATATCAGGGTTGGGAGAGGTCCGTTAGACATGGACGCGAAAGAGACTTCTGCTGGACAAACTTCCTCTCTGGGAACACCATGAAGGTAAAGTGGACTGTGCTAACTTTTATTCAGAACTGGGACCTTTTACGTTGCAGCAGCGTTTACGTTAACGTTGTTTCATTTGTAACCTAAGCGATGCGGTCACGTCTTCTGTTTACAAGGCTTCGTTTAAGACCGTTTCTATAACTGGGTCATTTTGAAAACTCTTAAAAGTGGAGCGTTTTCAAACGCATACGGTTTCATGTGTCGTGCAAACACCGAAACCGCGTCTTCTTGAATAGACCACTAAGGCGTCCTTTGCTTTCCTTTTTCTTTAACACAAACATTTAAATCGGTTTCGTTTAAACACTTCAAAATCGTATCGTTTTTCAAACTGTCCCAGGCGTTCAGCTAGCGAAGAATAGGTGGCGCGCGAGGGAAAAATATTGCGTATTGCGAAAGAGAGCGAGTCTCCCCTCGTTTTCTCCTCTCTTTGGCGCGCCGTGTTTAGCTGCTCCCTAGTCTCCCCTCGTTATCTCCTAACAGGCTGACTGTTTTGAAACTGCGTCCATGTATGGGTTTCGTTGTAAAGTTGGGATATATTTTGGTACGGAATACTCATTTGGGCCGAGCTGTCATGTCTGCTTGCTGCAATCAAGCTGCACAATTTTACCACCTACATTCCTGTTTGTTCCGTTAACGGATACAGGATTTTGATTTGGACCAGAAAACTGATTGCGTTTCACTATTACGGGTTTTTCACTTTCAATCCATCATTTATTGATAATTTTCATTTCAGATGATAAAAGATATGAAGCAGCAGTTTTCTGGATTGCTTCATGACAGTGGATTCCTTGATTCCCGTGACCCAAAGTCTTCTGCTGCTAATCACAATTCAGGTATCCTTTTCTTGTCATTCTATTCTCAGTTGCTTTTCTCCTACGCTAATTGATCGTTGTGTGTCCTTTTGCAGACAATCTGAAGCTTGTAAAAGCCATTCTGTGTGCGGGGCTGTACCCAAATGTTGCTTCTATAAATCACCATCCTTCGTTTAAAAGGCAAGTATAATAAAAATGTAAGAGCGTTTTTATGACCAGTTGAAGAACAGATTACGTGGTTTTTATCGAATTGGAATTTAAACTCTCTTAGACTGCCGGTACGGGTGACGTGCTACGGTCTGTTTGGCATTTTACCAGGCCCCGGCTGTCTACACTTAGTTTATTTGCACCGGCGAAAAGGGAAACGAATGAAATCTTTTTAAGTGTAGACAGAGGCTTGTCTCCTATGAGCTTTTGCTGTAGATGTTAAGCAAAAACACATCAGAAGGCAGCCGGTTTTTGTGTATACAATAAGTGAAAACGACCCGAAAAGTAAAGGCTATTGTGGGCTACATTCTCGACCAATCAAAAACGGAGGCAAAGTTCCAGTTTCAAACTGGAACTTTCTGCGAGTCTTCGCAGAACGTCTTTATTGCTAATTTCGTCCCATGAGGGTTAATTGAATATTCAAGTAGATATGAATAGCCAGCGATTTTGTGGTCGTTGGCCGTCATTTATGCAAGCATTCCGTAGGTGTGGACGGATTGTAAAGCTCGCACGCTTCAGAAAGCCAGAGGTGAGAGTTTATACGTATCACAAAATAGTTTTATCACTTCAATGATTATTTTTGCATGTCTATGTTAAATGTTCAGGCCTCCAAAGCTTCACACACAGCAGGATGGCAGAGTGTTTCTTCACCCGAAGTCAGTGAATGCTGGCGTCACAGTTTTTGAGGACAACTGGTTGATTTATCACGAAAAGATGAAGTCGACCTCGGTAGGGTAACAAACCTATTTGTAATTCATCAGAATTGAAGTGAGAGCGGTTTACAGTTGGAAATATAATTCGCGTTTGATTTGGTTTTGCGATTGGTTAAGTAAACTCGTACCACTTTTTCAATCGGTTAGCAAAGTCAAAGCAAAACCAATAGTAACTCACTTTCACGGGTTTACTGTGGGTGCCGTATACATGTAATTGTCTACTTTGGATTGTCTCCGTACGTTATGATTGATCAGAGTGTTTTTTGTATTGTTTACTGACCACTTGTGTTCATTTGTTATATCTTGTTTCAGCTCCTTTATGAAATCACTAAGTGTCAGCTCTCTGCTCTTGTTTTCAGTACCAGTATTTATTCACCCCATGCAGTCGCAACCTCGTCGTTATAACCGTGTTTTGATTCATAAACCAAAACTCCAATTTGTTCTGAAATCCTAGAGACAGAGATATGTCAGTTTTTGATTGTTACAGGGGCAGTGTAACCTATTTTTATTATCACTTTGAAAGGCCAACAAAACATATTTGGATCATTAGAAACCTGTCAATAATGGTTCAGTTCTGTTAACGATTACTCTGCGGGTGCACAAAAATTAATATTGGAAATATTGTAGTTGTCTTTTGTCAAATTAATATTGGTTGTCTTTTGCTGTGGATGGTCAGGATGTAAACGAATAGCAACTTGAAGAAAATAGCCAATTTTTTCTTGGGAAATCGCTAAAAATTGCTTATGGTTTGTATTTCCTTCGAGAAATCACTTGATATTTTCGTCTCCATGTTCTAAGATCAATTTATTGTATAAGCAAATGTATTTGTACTAAGTTAATATTTAGTGCAGTTTTGATGAAAACACAACAAACTCTCTGGCAGCTTTTTTCACTGGGTGCGATTTTGTTCAAAAAGTGAGGTTCACTTAAGGTGGCTCCATATAGGTATTGGCCAATCTTCCAAATAAAATATACATGATCTTATTGCTGTCTTTCGAGAGTTTTGTTTCTCGATACTATGCATAATATACACGCACACTTAGCTTAGGCTTTCTCCGGTCTTTACGGAGAAATCTAATTTGGCAGTCTTTTCTCGTTACAATGGCGACCACTGATTGAGTTGTTGGGCTTCTTGTCCAAGGCTTTCCTCATTTTTTACACGGTAAATGTTCACGATTTTTGGTGAAACAAAATAAGCCTTCAGTATAAAGTCTCATCTGCCAAAGCCATAAAAAATCGGTACATAAGTTTCGGCAATTTACTCACTTCGTTTTTTGCGTTTATCGGGTTTGTGTATGTACAAAAATTGTTGTCAATTTTTATAAAAAATTACCGCTTGGAACGAGCGCAATTCTCTATTTTTGAATTGCCCATAATACACTTTGTTTGCCCCCCAAATTTTGCATAAACTATTGTTTGTAAATGCTCTTGGAATCCCAAGAGCATTTACAAACAATAGTTTATGCAAAATTTGGGGGGCAAACAAAGTGTATTATGGGCAATTCAAAAACAGAATAAATGTTTTGGCTACCGTAAAAACTTCTATATTTTCGTGGCATCATCAAAACAAACAAGCGCACGTATACACCATTTTCGAGCCCATGCCTTAAGCTCGATTATCACTAAAAGTATTTTTTTTCGCAGTTTAATCGAATTCTATCATATTATTGCATAATTATAGCTGTAAGTTTCGCAAAGTTTTATAGCCATCGCTTTAGAGCCGAAAAAGTTATGACCCAAAGTTTGTCATAGACGAGTGCGCCCGAAATAACAACAGAGCCACTTTAAGTGTTACCCTAACGCCACTCATTTATTGCAGTTATACTTGTACGACAGCACTATGATCGCTCCGTTTCCGTTGCTGTTCTTTGGTGGCGAGATTTCTGTATTTATGGAAGAAGGCCATGAAACTGTTGCGGTTGACGAATTCATCAAGTTTAAGTCTCCAACAAGGATCGCTAATTTGGTCAAGGTTGGTATTATATCTAGAAATTCGCAAACTGTGATTGCAGTACAGCAGTTGATCTGCCCTGCCAGCAAATGACAATAACTTAAATGTTGCTCGATTTGCAGTCGTTTTCGTCCTTCGTGCGAGGAAATTAGGCGCATGTAGCAAAATGGCTACAAATCCTGCTCGGTCAGTGGCTTGTATTTGAGCAGAGACATGGAGGCCACAAAGGATCTAGAACGCAGGTTACAGGTTTTCATTAACAGTTATTTGAGGCAGATTCTGCGCATAAGATGTCCAGACCAGGAGCTGTGGCGTAGAGCACAACAGAGGCCCGTTTTCAACACTATTAGGGTGCGTAAATGGAGATGGATTGGTCATATCCTGCGCAGGGACCAACCAACATCACACGCCAAGCCCTTGACTGTAACCCTCAACTGGTAAATGAAAGAGAGGCAAAAAAACATGGCAAAGAACCCTAGATTCAGAACTGAAGACTATTTGCATATCCTGGGAGGAGGCAAAGCTAAAAGATCGTCCTGGATCGAGATCGATGGGAGGAAGATGTGACGGCCCTATGTTCCCCATGGAACGAAGAGGGATGATGATGATGATGGTGATGTTGATGATGATGATGATGATGGTGATGATGATGATGATGATGGTGATGGTGATGATGATGGTGATGATGATGATGATGGTGATGATGATGATGATGGTGATGATGATGATGATGGCGATGGTGATGGTGATGATAAAACATTAAACGTTCGGTCAGTTCAAATAATCTGAAACCTTATGCTTATTTTTGCTTCTCCAGGAACTACGAGTTGAACTGGACAAACTACTGAGACAGAAAATAGCTCAGCCGAAGATGAAGCTAAGCGCAGGGCCTGAGGCTGGTAACAAGGAAAGTGCTCTTCTGCGAGCCATCATCGATCTGATAGCAAGCGAGGAAAATACAAACTGGGTGAGTTCCCACCACCACCACCACCACCTCAGCTTAGTCACTATTTAAGTCCTAGCACTCATGAAAGCAAACGTGTTGTGTGTTTTGGCCAAACAGGAGCAAAACCAAATCCACCAGCACCAGTTGTTTGCTTTCCCGTGCTTGGCACCGGTTGCCTGTTTTCCCGCGCTTGGCACCGGTTGCCTGTTTTCCCGCGCTTGGCACCGGTTGCCTGTTTTCCCGCGCTTGGCACCGGTTGCCTGTTTTCCCGCGCTTGGTACCGGTTGCCTGTTTTCGCGCCCTTGGCACCATTTGCCTGTTTTCCCGCGCTTGGCAACGGTTGCCTGTTTTCCCGCGCTTGGCACTAGTTGCTTGCTTTTCGCCCTTGGCATTGGTTGTTCGTTTTCCCGTGCTTAACATTAATTGCACGTTTTCCCACGCTTGACAGCTTGACAGCGATTGTTTGGTGTTCTGATTAGTTCATCTTTGTGTTTGGCCAGATGTGATTGCTTTGGTTTTGGTTTTATGACTCTTTCGCTTACAGTGAAACGCATCTTACCTTTGCCGCCCTCAGGAGTTTGTTTTTAAAATTGTGTTTATAAAACTGGTTGTTTTATTTTTCCGCAGAAAAGACAAAAAGCACTTGCCAGTGACTCGCGAGTCAGGTATAATTAACTGCTCGGTGTTTTTGATGCCAAGTCATTGCCATGGTGGATCAGAAAGAGTCAATTTGTTTGCCGCTCATGTTGCTTTATGATGAACAGATTGGATGTGAACGCAAATCGAGATCACAGTTCACAGTCATCATGCAAGCACCAGCTCTCTTTAATATAATACAGTCTAATACAATCTAATAGAGTAGTTTTCAATTGAGTGTCGAAAGTAATTTCGCAATTGCTTTGGTTTTGCATTGCTGCGCTTTGTGATTGGCTAAAAAATCTCGCGGCACTTTCTTGACCAATCAGAAGTAAAACCAAAACCAATCGTAACTTGCTCGCACGCGTTTTCCCGCGCTTGGCGCCGCCGACATGTATTTGCTTCGAGCTCTAATTGGTTCATTGGATTGTTTACGACTGTTGTGATTGGTGAGAGTAATTACTTTGGTTTTGGTTTTACGACACAGTTGAAAAGCGCTCTATAATCTAATCTAATCTAATCTAATCTAATCCGCGTCCATTTTTAACTCGTGAATACGCGAAGGCGTTGAACGAGTTTTTGTAAAGGGACAAAATTTCACTCGATCGGCTGTTGTCATTGAGCCTGCGATATGGAATGGTCACCTGTCTTACCCATGGGGATGGCGTTGGAGGGAGGGGAGGGTGGGGAGTTGGATGCAGGGGGTGGTGGGTCGGTGGAGCAAAACGCCTTGGAGAGGGGAGGGTCCCAAGGTTGTTTCGTATTCACAAGCCTTTGATTCATCTTTGAAGCCGTCTGAGAATCGAATGAAACTTTCTAGTGTCTGTTTCAAGTGCACGAAAAAAGAAAGAAATGTTTGGAAGTGGTCGAGGAGTACGAATGACACGAATATTCATGATTGAAACGCATTTGACAACTGAATGATAAAATGTATCTTTCTTTGACAATGAAGTTCAGTAAAGGTCGGTTTCCATGTGTTTGCCGATGATCACAAAAGATAGCTAATTTTTTTACGATCTCGCTGTTCTTGGCGATAATATGGAAGTCAGCCTTTAGATTGGAATTTGTTTTTAAAGAACAAAGGCAACAAACAGCTGAATATTTGCCGAGCCGCGAAACGGCAAGGTAAATATCCAATACTATTCACCTCCACTTCGGTGAATACCAAACTAGCGGATAGCCAGCGCAAAATAGTTACTTTCTTTCTGAAAAATGGGGAAAAAAGTGGAGCGCAAAATTTAGAACAATGCCTGCAGGTGTAATTGCAAATACTTTTCCGAGTTTGAGAAGCGAATCAGAGAGCGCGAAAAACATCCTCCATTGGTTTGTATATAGTAAAGAACGATTACCTGAAATGCAGGTGTGTTTTGGTGCTCGAATGGGGCCTGGGAAAAGTGAAAGGGGATGCGTCATTAACTCGCCTCGATACGCGGTTTAACTCGGCGTTCGTTCGCACCCAAAATACGCCTGTTCTTCAGGCTAATAGAGAATGATAAAGGAGTTATTTTTCTCTATTCCAGGACAAAAAGCTAATTATAATGCAGCATAGGTTTATCTTCGAGAAATAATACTCTGTTATTTCACCGTTACAAATAAAAATATGTTTATGTTTGAGTTGTTGCCTTACCACAGGAGAAAATAATCCATTAACCCGCCAAGTATAAACCATTGTGTCAAACGCTTGACGGAAAACCAGTCCTCTGAAGTCGGGCCTTCATCTCTCCTTGACCAACTTGTGAATTACTGCTGAAGTTTTTCTCCAAACCAACACTGGTTTTTAACTTGTGAATTACTGCTGAAGCTTTCCTCCAAACCAACACTGGTTTTTAACCCGTGAATATGCGAAGCGTAATGAAATGGTTATCGCAGATGGTCGCAAATATGCATATAAGCACTCGCCCTCTGCTGTGAACTTTTTGTCACGTATTGTTTTAAATTAGTTTTGTTGCGAATGCGTTACATAACAAGAACAACGTGAATCCAGCGATAACAATATGAACAACATTTTGAGTCCTTTGATAAATTTGTCTTTCATGTCTTAGCGTGAAAGTAGAAATACGCATCTGAAATAGGAGAGAACTGGGCACGGTTATGCGCTAAAGGTCAACTTTTATATGTATACAACTGTTCCTCAAGTGAAAATATATCCTTGCATTTTTCTATTGAACAGATATATCACATATCTTATCGCGGATTACGGTATTTTAAAAGTTATCGAGTCGTGTTTATAATTTAAATATACCGTACATTGCGTTACACGATAAAAAGATAAATTTGGCAATCTTAGCATAGGCTCGATTTCCAGCCTTTTTGTGCGGACGGACCGGACGCCCTCGAACCTTACAAACTCACTGCAAACTACGCAAAATGAGTTATAACAGGGAAAACGACCAGCGAGGTTCTGGTACATTTATCATTTCCGGTACATCGTGTAGCGAGTGAAGGTATCCTAGCCTGCGTTGCAGGCGCCGATTTCAGTTTATAAGGCGGCATTACGAGGACGCGCGCGCGACGGAACGCACGAAGGGTATCTTTCGAGCGTTTTCTTCTCGCGCACGTCCTCGAAATGCCTGCCGTCCCGCGAGTCATGCAGAGGCAGAGGTTCATCATAAAATGCTCGACAAAAATACCGACATTTTACATTGAAAGAACCGGCGTTTGCTGCACTCGCCAGTCAACATTGATGACCAAGAGGCCCATATTTTAAAGCGGGAGGAACATAAACAGTAATAAACACTCTGCGGTTATAAACGTGACAAAACAACGCATGTTGTAAAAAACTTTGATTAATGACTTGACGTTTCGTATGCCTCAACATCCATCTTCACAAGTGACGGTTGGATATAATACAATAAAATTTAAAGGCTATGGAGAAAGATTGGAACCTAATTTAAAAGAAATGACAACAGTGAAAAAATGCTAATATATAAACATATACATGGCTAGTAAAAAGTTTCTCACTACCCACATTTTCATTTACAGCTGGTTTTAAATCCTTAATCCATTATCCGATCGCCCAGTTGTTAAAATTTCAAAATGATCCCATTTAATGTTGTGACCCGTTGGAAGTCATATGATCTGCAATGGCTGATGCGTGACAACCCTTCGTGAGTGCTTTAAAATGTTCAGTTTTTCTGTGTAATATTTTTAGTAATCTCGTACCCAGATCTCCCACGGTCAAGCGGAATTTCAGTGTTCAGTACAGTACAAGCACGAGTGAGATCTGGGTACGAGATTAATAAAACAGTTGTCCGTGAATCTCGCCGATTTCTCCCGTTTTATATTCGTCCCGATTGTCTGCCTTCCATTTAAAATCCCTTTTCACGGTTAACCTTTCTCATTTGCATCACAATAAAATTCAACATGATTGCGAGGCAATTTCGGCCAATTTTGTAGTTTCTGCCCGAAATTGCCTCGCAATCATTAAATTTTATTGTGATGCAAATGAGAAAGGTTAAGGCACAGGGCACCCGCACAAATTGAAAACGGTGAATTTAAGCGATTTCAATGTATGTATGTATGAAGAGTTTTGCATTGGACGTTTACCCGAGCGTATAGTAGAGACTCTTTACTATACGCTCAGGTAAACGTCCGATGCAAAACCCTTCAAATTGCTTAAATTCACCGTTTTCAGCTAAAAGAACGATAACACAACATTTCAGGTAAAATACATTTTTTTATCTTATATATGAATATTCATCGCAGTATATTACGATAAGTGAACCTTTTCGATATTCCCATACATTTCCTCTAAATTTAATAATACGGTCACACAGTTTGAGTGAGATCCCCCTGTGGACCAGTATAAGTAAAAACGGCAAATTGATCCTTATAGCACAAAGGGATTTGATGAGATATTCCAAAAATCGTTATCTTATTGCAATTTGGGTATTCCGAGAGAGGAGTAAAATTTGTGTACCCGGCCAGCAAATCGTGCCCAAGTATCGCCCTTGAGTGCTGTGCCCATTCCACGCGACGGTTGGTTTATCATAGGATTACCAGCAAAAAGTAACGTTTACATTTGTGTTGTGTCTGAGCCCTGCTCCATGTCCAACCATGTCTGAACGCCCCCCCCCCCCCCCCCCCCCCAAGCTAAGTGAAAGTCTAAAAAAAGGCTATCGAAGTGTTTTTTCGCTTTTGTTGGAAAATATTGAAAACAATGAATAATTTGTTGTCCATATGCTTCTTTTTCTAGAAAACCACTAACTTTGCAGGAAAGGATATTCCCATTCTCGACCCCAGTGCCTTCGGTTTTCTTGACCGCGTAAGACCAAAGGCTAGTTATCTGGACCTCACAGCGCATGCTTAAAGTCTAAAAAAGCTTCTCTTATTACGCATATCCATTCAGCCTTTCCTAAATAATTTCTCTTTCTACTAAACAAGCCTAACTTAAAATATCTACACAAACTGAAGAAAAAATTTACATCACGCCGTTTCTAGAGTTTTAATTATCGGTTTATTCTGACAAATTTTTCATTCTTGTCCACAGACGCTTCGGTTTCTTGCAAACGTTTCTACTTTACGGGAAAACTCACGCCATTTGGCGAAGTTTTCGCGTGTACAATAATAAAAGAATCAGATGAAGTTTATCGTTTCACCCGATGACTATTCAGCGCAATCTGACACAGGTTTCCCCAGAGGTCTCTTTTCCCTTAGGCATGCGTACAAGAGATCTCTGATGTCGAGAATGGTGGCAGTACGCAGCTCTTACAAGGTCTGATTTACTGAGAAAACAATAGAACAAACAACACAACAATGGATCCCAGCCCTGTAAATAATAGAGGTGCGTGATACTCACGTCTAATGAAATTAGAGATTGTAAAGAGCTGCGTGGTATCTGAGAACGGGTTACATACTTTTAACTGGTGAATAATCGAATGCACAATGAACGAGTTATGGTGAATTTTGCTATAAAGTTGTTGCTAAATATGGTTAAAGAAGCGAAACAAAAAAAGCATCATCCTGTATGCAACTGAATCCCAGCAACTGTCCCCCTTAAAACTACCAGCTGGCACTAGCTAGCACTAGGGGGTAAAAAGCGCCTCACTAAAGCGGGAACACTATTCGTTGACAACAACAAGTAAAAGAGCTAAACAATGTCCCCAGCAGTGATAACTATTATTAAAGACAACGAGTGAAAAAAGAGGTGCATACGAGGTACTGGGCTCCTCCTAATCACATACTAGTACACATGGGGAAGAGAAACTTAAACATGAATAAATTAACACCCAGAAGGGTTGGTGGGAAGTTCCTTCCCACCACCCATTCCCCAGTCCCTCTGGGACTGGAAAAGGGTTGGTGGGAAGTTCCTTCCCACCACCCATTCCCCAGTCCCTCTGGGACTGGAAAAGGGTTGGTGGGAAGTTCCTTCCCACCACCCATTCCCCAGTCCCTCTGGGACTGGAAAAGGGTTGGTGGGAAGTTCCTTCCCACCACCCATTCCCCAGTCCCTCTGGGACTGGAAAAGGGTTGGTGGGAAGTTCCTTCCCACCACCCATTCCCCAGTCCCTCTGGGACTGGAAAAGGGTTGGTGGGAAGTTCCTTCCCACCACCCATTCCCCAGTCCCTCTGGGACTGGAAAAGGGTTGGTGGGAAGTTCCTTCCCACCACCCATTCCCCAGTCCCTCTGGGACTGGAAAAGGGTTGGTGGGAAGTTCCTTCCCACCACCCATTCCCCAGTCCCTCTGGGACTGGAAAAGGGTTGGTGGGAAGTTCCTTCCCACCACCCATTCCCCAGTCCCTCTGGGACTGGAAAAGGGTTGGTGGGAAGTTCCTTCCCACCACCCATTCCCCAGTCCCTCTGGGACTGGAAAAGGGTTGGTGGGAAGTTCCTTCCCACCACCCATTCCCCAGTCCCTCTGGGGACTGGAAAAGGGTTGGTGGGAAGTTCCTTCCCACCACCCATTCCCCAGTCCCTCTGGGACTGGAAAAGGGTTGGTGGGAAGTTCCTTCCCACCACCCATTCCCCAGTCCCTCTGGGACTGGAAAAGGGTTGGTGGGAAGTTCCTTCCCACCACCCATTCCCCAGTCCCTCTGGGACTGGAAAAGGGTTGGTGGGAAGTTCCTTCCCACCACCCATTCCCCAGTCCCTCTGGGACTGGAAAAGGGTTGGTGGGAAGTTCCTTCCCACCACCCATTCCCCAGTCCCTCTGGGACTGGAAAAGGGTTGGTGGGAAGTTCCTTCCCACCACCCATTCCCCAGTCCCTCTGGGACTGGAAAAGGGTTGGTGGGAAGTTCCTTCCCACCACCCATTCCCCAGTCCCTCTGGACTGGAAAAGGGTTGGTGGGAAGTTCCTTCCCACCACCCATTCCCCAGTCCCTCTGGGACTGGGAAAAGGGTTGGTGGGAAGTTTCCTTCCCACCACCCATTCCCCAGTCCCTCTGGGACTGGAAAAGGGTTGGTGGGAAGTTCCTTCCCACCACCCATTCCCCAGTCCCTCTGGGACTGGAAAAGGGTTGGTGGGAAGTTCCTTCCCACCACCCATTCCCCAGTCCCTCTGGGACTGGAAAAGGGTTGGTGGGAAGTTCCTTCCCACCACCCATTCCCCAGTCCCTCTGGGACTGGAAAAGGGTTGGTGGGAAGTTCCTTCCCACCACCCATTCCCCAGTCCCTCTGGGACTGGAAAAGGGTTGGTGGGAAGTTCCTTCCCACCACCCATTCCCCAGTCCCTCTGGGACTGGAAAAGGGTTGGTGGGAAGTTCCTTCCCACCACCCATTCCCCAGTCCCTCTGGGACTGGAAAAGGGTTGGTGGGAAGTTCCTTCCCACCACCCATTCCCCAGTCCCTCTGGGACTGGAAAAGGGTTGGTGGGAAGTTCCTTCCCACCACCCATTCCCCAGTCCCTCTGGGACTGGAAAAGGGTTGGTGGGAAGTTCCTTCCCACCACCCATTCCCCAGTCCCTCTGGGACTGGAAAAGGGTTGGTGGGAAGTTCCTTCCCACCACCCATTCCCCAGTCCCTCTGGGACTGGAAAAGGGTTGGTGGGAAGTTCCTTCCCACCACCCATTCCCCAGTCCCTCTGGGACTGGAAAAGGGTTGGTGGGAAGTTCCTTCCCACCACCCATTCCCCAGTCCCTCTGGGACTGGAAAAGGGTTGGTGGGAAGTTCCTTCCCACCACCCATTCCCCAGTCCCTCTGGGACTGGAAAAGGGTTGGTGGGAAGTTCCTTCCCACCACCCATTCCCCAGTCCCTCTGGGACTGGAAAAGGGTTGGTGGGAAGTTCCTTCCCACCACCCATTCCCCAGTCCCTCTGGGACTGGAAAAGGGTTGGTGGGAAGTTCCTTCCCACCACCCATTCCCCAGTCCCTCTGGGACTGGAAAAGGGTTGGTGGGAAGTTCCTTCCCACCACCCATTCCCCAGTCCCTCTGGGACTGGAAAAGGGTTGGTGGGAAGTTCCTTCCCACCACCCATTCCCCAGTCCCTCTGGGACTGGAAAAGGGTTGGTGGGAAGTTCCTTCCCACCACCCATTCCCCAGTCCCTCTGGGACTGGAAAAGGGTTGGTGGGAAGTTCCTTCCCACCACCCATTCCCCAGTCCCTCTGGGACTGGAAAAGGGTTGGTGGGAAGTTCCTTCCCACCACCCATTCCCCAGTCCCTCTGGGACTGGAAAAGGGTTGGTGGGAAGTTCCTTCCCACCACCCATTCCCCAGTCCCTCTGGGACTGGAAAAGGGTTGGTGGGAAGTTCCTTCCCACCACCCATTCCCCAGTCCCTCTGGGACTGGAAAAGGGTTGGTGGGAAGTTCCTTCCCACCACCCATTCCCCAGTCCCTCTGGGACTGGAAAAGGGTTGGTGGGAAGTTCCTTCCCACCACCCATTCCCCAGTCCCTCTGGGACTGGAAAAGGGTTGGTGGGAAGTTCCTTCCCACCACCCATTCCCCAGTCCTCTGGGACTGGAAAAGGGTTGGTGGGAAGTTCCTTCCCACCACCCATTCCCCAGTCCCTCTGGGACTGGAAAAGGGTTGGTGGGAAGTTCCTTCCCACCACCCATTCCCCAGTCCCTCTGGGACTGGAAAAGGGTTGGTGGGAAGTTCCTTCCCACCACCCATTCCCCAGTCCCTCTGGGACTGGAAAAGGGTTGGTGGGAAGTTCCTTCCCACCACCCATTCCCCAGTCCCTCTGGGACTGGAAAAGGGTTGGTGGGAAGTTCCTTCCCACCACCCATTCCCCAGTCCCTCTGGGACTGGAAAAGGGTTGGTGGGAAGTTCCTTCCCACCACCCATTCCCCAGTCCCTCTGGGACTGGAAAAGGGTTGGTGGGAAGTTCCTTCCCACCACCCATTCCCCAGTCCCTCTGGGACTGGAAAAGGGTTGGTGGGAAGTTCCTTCCCACCACCCATTCCCCAGTCCCTCTGGGACTGGAAAAGGGTTGGTGGGAAGTTCCTTCCCACCACCCATTCCCCAGTCCCTCTGGGACTGGAAAAGGGTTGGTGGGAAGTTCCTTCCCACCACCCATTCCCCAGTCCCTCTGGGACTGGAAAAGGGTTGGTGGGAAGTTCCTTCCCACCACCCATTCCCCAGTCCCTCTGGGACTGGAAAAGGGTTGGTGGGAAGTTCCTTCCCACCACCCATTCCCCAGTCCCTCTGGGACTGGAAAAGGGTTGGTGGGAAGTTCCTTCCCACCACCCATTCCCCAGTCCCTCTGGGACTGGAAAAGGGTTGGTGGGAAGTTCCTTCCCACCACCCATTCCCCAGTCCCTCTGGGACTGGAAAAGGGTTGGTGGGAAGTTCCTTCCCACCACCCATTCCCCAGTCCCTCTGGGACTGGAAAAGGGTTGGTGGGAAGTTCCTTCCCACCACCCATTCCCCAGTCCCTCTGGGACTGGAAAAGGGTTGGTGGGAAGTTCCTTCCCACCACCCATTCCCCAGTCCCTCTGGGACTGGAAAAGGGTTGGTGGGAAGTTCCTTCCCACCACCCATTCCCCAGTCCCTCTGGGACTGGAAAAGGGTTGGTGGGAAGTTCCTTCCCACCACCCATTCCCCAGTCCCTCTGGGACTGGAAAAGGGTTGGTGGGAAGTTCCTTCCCACCACCCATTCCCCAGTCCCTCTGGGACTGGAAAAGGGTTGGTGGGAAGTTCCTTCCCACCACCCATTCCCCAGTCCCTCTGGGACTGGAAAAGGGTTGGTGGGAAGTTCCTTCCCACCACCCATTCCCCAGTCCCTCTGGGACTGGAAAAGGGTTGGTGGGAAGTTCCTTCCCACCACCCATTCCCCAGTCCCTCTGGGACTGGAAAAGGGTTGGTGGGAAGTTCCTTCCCACCACCCATTCCCCAGTCCCTCTGGGACTGGAAAAGGGTTGGTGGGAAGTTCCTTCCCACCACCCATTCCCCAGTCCCTCTGGGACTGGAAAAGGGTTGGTGGGAAGTTCCTTCCCACCACCCATTCCCCAGTCCCTCTGGGACTGGAAAAGGGTTGGTGGGAAGTTCCTTCCCACCACCCATTCCCCAGTCCCTCTGGGACTGGAAAAGGGTTGGTGGGAAGTTCCTTCCCACCACCCATTCCCCAGTCCCTCTGGGACTGGAAAAGGGTTGGTGGGAAGTTCCTTCCCACCACCCATTCCCCAGTCCCTCTGGGACTGGAAAAGGGTTGGTGGGAAGTTCCTTCCCACCACCCATTCCCCAGTCCCTCTGGGACTGGAAAAGGGTTGGTGGGAAGTTCCTTCCCACCACCCATTCCCCAGTCCCTCTGGGACTGGAAAAGGGTTGGTGGGAAGTTCCTTCCCACCACCCATTCCCCAGTCCCTCTGGGACTGGAAAAGGGTTGGTGGGAAGTTCCTTCCCACCACCCATTCCCCAGTCCCTCTGGGACTGGAAAAGGGTTGGTGGGAAGTTCCTTCCCACCACCCATTCCCCAGTCCCTCTGGGACTGGAAAAGGGTTGGTGGGAAGTTCCTTCCCACCACCCATTCCCCAGTCCCTCTGGGACTGGAAAAGGGTTGGTGGGAAGTTCCTTCCCACCACCCATTCCCCAGTCCCTCTGGGACTGGAAAAGGGTTGGTGGGAAGTTCCTTCCCACCACCCATTCCCCAGTCCCTCTGGGACTGGAAAAGGGTTGGTGGGAAGTTCCTTCCCACCACCCATTCCCCAGTCCCTCTGGGACTGGAAAAGGGTTGGTGGGAAGTTCCTTCCCACCACCCATTCCCCAGTCCCTCTGGGACTGGAAAAGGGTTGGTGGGAAGTTCCTTCCCACCACCCATTCCCCAGTCCCTCTGGGACTGGAAAAGGGTTGGTGGGAAGTTCCTTCCCACCACCCATTCCCCAGTCCCTCTGGGACTGGAAAAGGGTGGTGGGAAGTTCCTTCCCACCACCCATTCCCCAGTCCCTCTGGGACTGGAAAAGGGTGGTGGGAAGTTCCTTCCCACCACCCATTCCCCAGTCCCTCTGGGACTGGAAAAGGGGTGGTGGGAAGTTCCTTCCCACCACCCATTCCCCAGTCCCTCTGGGACTGGAAAAGGGTGGTGGGAAGTTCCTTCCCACCACCCATTCCCCAGTCCCTCTGGGACTGGAAAAGGGTTGGTGGGAAGTTCCTTCCCACCACCCATTCCCCAGTCCCTCTGGGACTGGAAAAGGGTTGGTGGGAAGTTCCTTCCCACCACCCATTCCCCAGTCCCTCTGGGACTGGAAAAGGGTTGGTGGGAAGTTCCTTCCCACCACCCATTCCCCCAGTCCCTCTGGGACTGGAAAAGGGTTGGTGGGAAGTTCCTTCCCACCACCCCATTCCCCAGTCCCTCTGGGACTGGAAAAGGGTTGGTGGGAAGTTCCTTCCCACCACCCATTCCCCAGTCCCTCTGGGACTGGAAAAGGGTTGGTGGGAAGTTCCTTCCCACCACCCATTCCCCAGTCCCTCTGGGACTGGAAAAGGGTTGGTGGGAAGTTCCTTCCCACCACCCATTCCCCAGTCCCTCTGGGACTGGAAAAGGGTTGGTGGGAAGTTCCTTCCCACCACCCATTCCCCAGTCCCTCTGGGACTGGAAAAGGGTTGGTGGGAAGTTCCTTCCCACCACCCATTCCCCAGTCCCTCTGGGACTGGAAAAGGGTTGGTGGGAAGTTCCTTCCCACCACCCATTCCCCAGTCCCTCTGGGACTGGAAAAGGGTTGGTGGGAAGTTCCTTCCCACCACCCATTCCCCAGTCCCTCTGGGACTGGAAAAGGGTTGGTGGGAAGTTCCTTCCCACCACCCATTCCCCAGTCCCTCTGGGACTGGAAAAGGGTTGGTGGGAAGTTCCTTCCCACCACCCATTCCCCAGTCCCTCTGGGACTGGAAAAGGGTTGGTGGGAAGTTCCTTCCCACCACCCATTCCCCAGTCCCTCTGGGACTGGAAAAGGGTTGGTGGGAAGTTCCTTCCCACCACCCATTCCCCAGTCCCTCTGGGGACTGGAAAAGGGTTGGTGGGAAGTTCCTTCCCACCACCCATTCCCCAGTCCCTCTGGGACTGGAAAAGGGTTGGTGGGAAGTTCCTTCCCACCACCCATTCCCCAGTCCCTCTGGGACTGGAAAAGGGTTGGTGGGAAGTTCCTTCCCACCACCCATTCCCCAGTCCCTCTGGGACTGGAAAAGGGTTGGTGGGAAGTTCCTTCCCACCACCCATTCCCCAGTCCCTCTGGGACTGGAAAAGGGTTGGTGGGAAGTTCCTTCCCACCACCCATTCCCCAGTCCCTCTGGGACTGGAAAAGGGTTGGTGGGAAGTTCCTTCCCACCACCCATTCCCCAGTCCCTCTGGGACTGGAAAAAGGGTTGGTGGGAAGTTCCTTCCCACCACCCATTCCCCAGTCCCTCTGGGACTGGAAAAGGGTTGGTGGGAAGTTCCTTCCCACCACCCATTCCCCAGTCCCTCTGGGACTGGAAAAGGGTTGGTGGGAAGTTCCTTCCCACCACCCATTCCCCAGTCCCTCTGGGACTGGAAAAGGGTTGGTGGGAAGTTCCTTCCCACCACCCATTCCCCAGTCCCTCTGGGACTGGAAAAGGGTTGGTGGGAAGTTCCTTCCCACCACCCATTCCCCAGTCCCTCTGGGACTGGAAAAGGGTTGGTGGGAAGTTCCTTCCCACCACCCATTCCCCAGTCCCTCTGGGACTGGAAAAGGGTGGTGGGAAGTTCCTTCCCACCACCCATTCCCCAGTCCCTCTGGGACTGGAAAAGGGTGGTGGGAAGTTCCTTCCCACCACCCATTCCCCAGTCCCTCTGGGACTGGAAAAGGGTGGTGGGAAGTTCCTTCCCACCACCCATTCCCCAGTCCCTCTGGGACTGGAAAAGGGTGGTGGGAAGTTCCTTCCCACCACCCATTCCCCAGTCCCTCTGGGACTGGAAAAGGGGTGGTGGGAAGTTCCTTCCCACCACCCATTCCCCAGTCCCTCTGGGACTGGAAAAGGGTGGTGGGAAGTTCCTTCCCACCACCCATTCCCCAGTCCCTCTGGGACTGGAAAAGGGGTGGTGGGAAGTTCCTTCCCACCACCCATTCCCCAGTCCCTCTGGGACTGGAAAAGGGGTGGTGGGAAGTTCCTTCCCACCACCCATTCCCCAGTCCCTCTGGGACTGGAAAAGGGTTGGTGGGAAGTTCCTTCCCACCACCCATTCCCCAGTCCCTCTGGGACTGGAAAAGGGTTGGTGGGAAGTTCCTTCCCACCACCCATTCCCCAGTCCCTCTGGGACTGGAAAAGGGTTGGTGGGAAGTTCCTTCCCACCACCCATTCCCCAGTCCCTCTGGGACTGGAAAAGGGTTGGTGGGAAGTTCCTTCCCACCACCCATTCCCCAGTCCCTCTGGGACTGGAAAAGGGTTGGTGGGAAGTTCCTTCCCACCACCCATTCCCCAGTCCCTCTGGGACTGGAAAAGGGTTGGTGAAGGAAAAAAAAGAAAAAAAAAAGAAAAAAAAAGAACACCAACATCAATTACTTTTATGTAGTCTTCCAAGCTATATTATGAATCATGTTATAACCACCCATTCTCCTGAATAAGGTGGTTTCTTCCAACCACCCATTCTCCAGTCCCTCTGGGACCCCCTTAGGTATTAAATTAGTCAGACACAATGGTTGGCCGCATATACCAACAAAGGCTTAGCGGCAGTTTATTACTATGTATTATGATTAACGGTTGTCTTGTAGATTTACTTAAAGGCTTTTAATAGCATTTTTTTGTTTCACTTTCTAATGCCTTTCTTCGTCAGTTAACAGGTTTTAAACTTTTCCCTACTTGTTCATATTTTTGATACTGTGGTTTCTTTTTCGTCTTTTGCTTAGTTAATTTCCAAAAATGTCTTTTCTCCTTTTCCACAAAGTTCTATTTGGGCCTTGGAACGCGTACCTTTCTCATCATCAATCTTCTGCATGAGCAAATCAATGTTTTAGAGATTTCCAACGAGCACTGAAAGTCTGAACTTTCCAAGGCAGAAACCAATATTGTTTTGAAACAATCCATCAGAATCTGGTGTTTGAAAGAAAAAGAACACCAATATCAATTACTTTTATGTAGTCTTCCAAGCTTTGTTATCAATCATGTTATAAGAATGCTCCGTTTAAAAACCTCGGACGTCAACTGCGTAATATTAAATATTAACAGAAATATTTCCAATTCAGTTTAACTTACATGTTGATGAGAAATAACATACATATTTGCACTTGTTCTTATTTTTGATTCCGTGAATAAAATTCTTAAGTGTGCTCATTGAAATGAAAACTACAAAGTCCTACTTTCTTGTTGTGTTAGTTTTAGCTTTTGATTTATTGAATAACGTCCTAAGGGGTGTGATCAAACACAAAAAAAAACTTTAAAAAGTTGCACTTTCCTATGGTTCGTGTTGTAACTTTTGAGTCCGTGGATAATAAATCCTAAATTGTGACAATTCACATAAAATCTGCAAAATCCTAAATGTGCTTACCCTAAATGTACTACAGGCTTCAATGTAGTATTTCCCCGTAGTACCGGTTCCATCTTTTGGGTCCATGGATGATTTTAATTGTATGATGTCCAAATTAAAGCCGCAGATTGTCTTTCCCTCTGGTACAAGTTCAAAGGGTCTTCTAACTTTTGAGTCCGTGGATCGCATCTGAAAGGCGTGACCATTTAAATTAATGAATGGTACAAAGTAGTGTTTTCCTGTAGTACACTTTCAAACCTTTGAGTCGGTGGATGGAATCCTAATGGTGCGACCATTAAATTGTCATCTGCAACGTTTTGTTTGTTTGTTTTGTTTGTTTGTTTGATTCTGTAGATGAGACCCTAACGGTGTGATCATTCAACTGAAAAGCTGTAAAGTAGCATGTCCCGGTGGTACAAGTTTTAACGTTTTAATCCCTGGATGAAATTCTTATGGTTTGAAAGTTCAAATGAAACCTGTAAAGTAGTGTTTTCCTGTGGTATAAGTTCTAACTTTTGATTCTGTGGATGGAATCCTAATAGTGACCATTCAAATAAAAGCAGCAAAGTACTGTTTAATTTGGTACAAATTCTCCGTGGATGAAATCCTAACGGTGTGACCATTCAAATGTACGTTTCAAAACGCGAACCAGGAAGTCACATTTTTCAATGAACTCGAAAATCAGTTTGAAGACTTTTCCCAAGAGAACATAATTGCAGGTGACTTTAACTGTGATCTGTCTGAAAATGACAAAAAAGGTGGAAACCCAGTTTGGAAAAAATCCATAGTAATTAAAGAAAATTAGCAACTTGCAAACCTTTATAATTTAGCCGACATTTGGCGAGATCGCAATCCGAATGACAACCGCTTCACATATAGAAATTTAATCGCTGAAAATCCAATGCCGCCTAGTTGGCACAAAGAGTCAAACAATTGGAAAGTTCTTAACTACTGTTTGATTGTCGTCATGTTTTTGCAACAAGCGTACGCGGCGGCATCCTGGACTTTGACAGTTTTCTTTTGCGCCTTAATAACAAAATTGATATTCTACGCACCACAGCTTTCAATAAATCTTACCGCTTAGAGCAATTCAAAAAAGCATGGGCCAAACTTCTTTAACTAAGTGAATGCTAGTGCAACTTCCTTAAATATTCTTTTAAGCTACGTTGTACTTTTTAAAAATTAATTTATTTTTATTTTTCCTTTTTTTCTCTCTCAGTCCGTTATCAAAATGTAAAATAATTAATTGCATATGTATCGTAATTATTATTTCTCTTTTGTTTCTTTTTCAATGTATTGTCAAGCTTTTCATTTACTATTTGTAATTAAAAAATCTTAATAAAAAAGAAACAGTGTTTCCATGTGGTACAAGTTCTAACTTCTGATTCCGTGGATGAAATTCCAATCGTCTCACTATTACAAAGACAGCGGTAAAGTAGTGTTTTCCTGTCGGATCGGTTTTATCTATCGATTCTGTGGATGTAATCCTAACGGTGTGACCATTCAAATGTACGTTGCAAAATAATGTTTCCATGTGTTACAAGTTCTAAGTTTTGATTCCGTGGATGAAATTGTAATCGTCTCACAACCAGACAGCGGTAATGTAGTGTTTTCCTGTCGGATCGCTTTTATCTATTGATTCTGTGGATGTAATCCTAATTGTGTGACAATTCAAATGAGAGCTGCCAAGTAGTATTTCTCTGTGGTACAACATCTAACGTTTGGGTCCGTGCAAGTATTAAATGTAGTGATCATTTAAAGGAAAGCTGCCAGGTGGTGTCCTGTGGTATCGGTTCTTCCTTTTAGCATGGGTCCGTGGATGATACTAATGGTGTGATAATTCAAATCATAAAGCTTACGACTGTTGTACCGGTTCTACATTTTTGGTCTGTGGATAATTTAATTGTGTTACCTGCGAACAGTGTGACCATTCAAATATAAGGCGGTGTAAAGTTCGTTTCCCTTTGGCAACAGGTATAATAAACTGGATTTTGTGGATGAAATCTTAATGGTGTGATAATTGAAATGAAAGTTGCAAAAACATTTCTCGGTGGTACAAATTCTAAATTTGAGTCCGTGCAATCTAATTGTGTGACCTGTCAAATGAAAGGTGCAAAGCGTGCTTCCCTGTGATACAAGTTCTCATGTTTGAGTCCGGAGATGCCGGTAATCGTAATGTTATGACCACTCAAATGACAGCTGCAAATTATATATATGTTCTAACTTTTAATTCTGTGGATGTAGTCCAAATGGTGTGACCATTCAAATGAAAGCTTCAAAGATAGTGTTCCCTGCCGTAGGGATTCTAACTTTAAATTACGTGGACGAAATCCTAACTGGTGTGACCATTAAGATAAAAGCTACACAATACTTTATCTCTGTGGTTTAAGTTCTAACTTTTGATTCTGTGGATGAGACCCTAAAGGTGTGATCATTCAAATGAAAGCTGTAAAGTATTATGTTCCTGCGGTAAAAGTTTTAACGTTTTAATCCCTGGATGAAATTCTTATGGTTTGACAATTCCTATGAGTAGTAGTCTAGGGTCAGATTTAAGCCCCGCTAATGTATAAGTAGGTATAGTTTGGTATAGGTATAGGTAAATCATTAATTATGTATTAATCATGACGTCAATTACCTATACCTTTTGTGTTATCTTGCATACTAATTTGGATTTCCTGCATACCAATGTTTCCGCGTCCTTTTCAAAACAATAGGCCGTCCCAAACTTTCCCGCTTTATACCAACTCACTTCAAAACAAAACAACTGACACAGATATCCTTTACAGACATAGAGCGAAACAACATGCCTTGACCAGGACTCAAACAAAGTGGTTTTCCGTACACGAAGATGAAACAAACGTAAAATCGTTTTTATAAGAAAACCTTTGCTACTGAAAAGGCCAACGAAAGCTTCAGGCCTGTAATCCAACCTCATGGTGAATTCGCGTAACATCCGTAAAGTTATTTCGTTCTAACATTTTGTTCTCGAACAAAACACAAATCAATTCCTAAGTCTCCTGAGGATTTTGCCGCGTAACCGCTCCAATTTTCTATCGCGCCTTTCTTCTTTCGAAACACACCACCAGCTCAGTGTAGTTTATTGTGTTGTCAGCACTTGTGCAATTAAGATCACGATGTGAAGCGACTATCAACAAGGGAAATCGAATGGAAATTTCGAAGAAAGCGAAAGCTCGCAAGAAAGCGAACAGTCATCTCAAGGCTCTCAATCTAGCGAGGAAATGGATCCCAAGCGTGAGAGCAAGAGCAGATAGATCCTTGGTCGCGTATTCAAGATGAAGCTTTTAGTCGCCACGAAGCCGAGTTCAACGCTTTGATAAATGAATACGAGCAAAACGGAGATTCACACAACGTGGCTCGCGTTAAAGCTGAAAATGCCTTGCTTCCTGATTACAGAAAGGAACTGAGAAAAATACTCTTGGACGGTATCTACAGTGGATGCGTGCTGTGAAGAAAGATTCGACCTTCCGTAAAGTAATTCAAACCCAACAAGAGTTAAAAGACACAGAGGATTTGATTGGCTCGAATCGACAGAACTTGCCATCGATAAGCGAAAATTTTTACTCAGTCGATTGTTTGTCAAACAAGCTCTTCCCCGGCGATGAAAAAGACTAAACCAACTCTGTCTGTTCCTTTCCATCTGAGCTTTTAAATTGCCTGTATAATTATGTAATTGTTTGTTATCAATAAATATAGTTTGACCTTAAAACAAAGTGTGGGTTTATCGTTTTAGCACGCGCATGTAATTGGCTGCTTTGTTTATTTTTCCGAGGTGCTAATCTTCCATGCAAATTTAGTTCAGTGTACGTTCGTATAATTATAATTGAACTTTGAAGCCACCGGTAAAGTTACAAAAACTTAAAGTGGGTGATGGCTGCGAAAGTGAAAATCGACATAGGGTCTAGCGATGTAGCAGTTATATGAATGTTGCGATAAATAAGAATAAGAAACGGTTTTTAATACAGCGCAATTTTATTTATTCTAAACTTGAATGTTTCGGAACCCTCTTATCCACAGCTTTGATGGTCTAGTGGTTAAGACACTGCGTTGTGGCCGCAGTAACCCAGGTTTGAGTCCTGGTCAAGGCATGTTGTTTTTCTCTATGTCTGGTAAAGGATATCTGTCGTGTTAGTTGTGTTTTGTTTTGAAGTGAGTTGGTATAAAGCGGGCAAGTTTGGGCCAGCCTATTGTTTTGAAAAGGACGCGGAAATCCAAATTAGTATGCAGGAAATCCAAATTAGTATGCAAGCTGGATAACACAAAAGGTATAGGTAATTGACGTCATGATTAATACATAATTAATGATTTACCTATACCTATACCAAACTATACCTACCAATAGAAGTTTTGCACGGCAGCCATGTTGCATGGCAGGAACAATAGATTCTTTTCCCTATGGGAAAGAATGTTCTTTCTAATGCAAAACATTTTCATTGTTCCTGCCATGCAACATCGTTGCTGTGCAAAACCTCTATACAGCAGCGGGGATTAAATCTCACCCTAGACTACTACTCCTATGAAAGCTGCAAAATTCCATTTTCCTGTGGTTGTGGTTCTAACTTTTGATTCTGTGGATGAAGTGTTTCCTGCCGTATTGATTCTAACTTTTAATTTTGTGGATGAAATCCTAGTAATCGTGTGAACATTAAAATGAAAGCAGCAAGTATTGTTTTCCTGGAGTATCAGTTCTAACGTTTGATTTTTTGGATGTAATCCTACGTGTGTGACCATGCTGCTGCAAAGTGGTGTTTCCTGAGGTACCGTCTCTAACGTTTGAGCCCGTGGATTTAATCCTGATAGTGTGATCATTCAAATAAAGGGTACCGTACTGAAGTGTTTCTAAGTTGTGAGTCCGTCGGGATTGCATCCGAAAGGTATGACCGTCCGTGGTTCGCATCCGAATTGTGAGAGCAAAGTACTGTTTCCCTGTGGTAGCGGGCATAACTTTTAATTCTGTGGATGATATCTTAATGGTGTAACCCTTGAAATGAAATGCAAAAACGTATTTCTCTGTGGTACAAATTCTAACTTTTGAGTCCGTGTAAGTTATCCTAATGTAGTGATCATTCAAAGGAAAGCTGCCAGGTAGTGTCCTGTGGTATCGGTTCTACCTTTTGGGTCCGTGGATGATGCTAATGGTAAAATCATTCAAATTAATAAAGGCTACAATGTAATGCTAGTCCCTGTGCTACCGGTTCTAACGTTTGGGTCTGTGGATGAATCTAATCTTTGTGACCTGTCACAAATGAAAGCTGCCAAGTGTATTTCCCTGTTGTTCGAGTTCTATCTTTTGAGTCGGTGCAATCTAATTGTGTGACTAGTCAAATGAAAGCTGCAAAGTGTATTTCCCAGTTGTCAAGTTCTATCTTTTGAGTCGGTGAATGTAATCATAATCGTGTGTCAATTGAAAGGAAAACTGCCAAGTATTGTTTATCTGTCGTATATGTAAAGTAGTGTAACTGTAAAGTAGTGTTACCCTGTGGTACTGGTTCTTATTTTTGAATTCTGTGCTTGTTACCCTAATGGTGTGACGATTCAAGTGGAAGCTGTAAAGTTGTGGTGTTGGCTAAGTTGAATAAGTTGAATAAGTTGAATAAGTTGACGTAATCCAAGAGAACATAAAACTTAGCTTTATGTGCTCTTGCGTAATCCTCATCATGTGAGCGTTAAAATGACAGCTGTAGAATATTACTGTTTTCCTGTGGTACAAGTTCCAACGTTTTATTCTGTGGATGTAATCCTTATGGTGTGACAATTCAAATTATCAGTCAAATGAAGCTGCAAAGCATTGTTTCTTGGGGTACCGGTTCTAACGTTTGAGCCCGTGGATTTAATCCTAGTGGTGTGTCATTCAAATAAAGGCTACTGTGTAGTGTTTCCCAGTGGTAACGGTACTACCTTTT
Source organism: Cladopsammia gracilis (assembly GCA_022457155.1). Taxonomy (NCBI): domain Eukaryota; kingdom Metazoa; phylum Cnidaria; class Anthozoa; order Scleractinia; family Dendrophylliidae; genus Cladopsammia; species Cladopsammia gracilis. The sequence continues at coordinate 1,512,979 of JAJGOT010000008.1, read as the reverse complement.
GGGTCGGTGGATGAATCTAATTGTGTGACCTGTCAAATGAAAGCTACAAAGTGTATTTCCCTGTTATACAAGTTCTATCTTTTGAGTCGATGCATGATGTAACCCGTGTGTCGATTTTTAAAAATAAGGCTGCAAGGTATTGTTTACCTGTAATTTATGTTCTAACTTACGAGTCCGTGGATTTAATCCAAATGATGTGACCATTCAAATAAAGGTTGCAAAGTAACCAGTTCCAACTTTTTATTCTATGGATGAATTCCTAAAGGTGTGACCATTAAGATAAAAGCTGCACAATAATGTTTCCCTGTGGTTCAAGTTCTAATTTTTAATTCTGTGGATGAATCTTAACGGTGTGATCATTAGCTAGCATTCAAATGAATGCTGTAAAGTAGCATTTCCTCGTGGAATAAGTCCTAACGTTTTAATCCCCGGATGAAATCCTAAAGGTGTGACAATTTCATTGAAAGCTACAAAGTATTGTTTTTCTGTGGTGCGGGTTCTAACGTTTGATTCTGTGGATGTAATCCAAATGGTGTGACCATTCAAGACCATTCAAATGAAGTTTTCCCTGCCGTAGGGATTCTAAGGGTGTGACTATTAATACGAAAGCTTCGCAATACTGTTTCCCCGTCGTTCTAACCTTTTTAATTACAGGATGAATTTCTAAAGGTGTAACAATTCAAACGAAAGTGTTACCCTGTGGTACTGGTTCTAACTTTTGAATATCTGGATTACATCCTAATGGTGTCACAATGGCAGGTGTAGAGTATTATGTTCCTGTTGTAGAATTTCTAACGTTTAATTCTGTGGGTGTAATCGTACTCGTGTAAGTGTGGCAATTCCAATGAAAGCTGCAAAGTAGTGTTACTATCGATCTCAGACGTCCTTGGACAAGGGATTTTTTTCGGCCCGCTTCACGGGCCGTTGGTTTCAGTCTGCGGTTAAAAAAATGTCGTCACGTGATGACATTTTTTTTGGCTCAGCGGTTTCAAAAATGTTGATCACGTGATGCTTTATTTCGACTTCCCACGGCCGTGAATTCATATTTCGCGCCAACATGTCCGTTGTACAATTTAAGGTTTTTTACGGCGTAGTTTTTTGTTTTTACCTGTAGTAAAGTCGCCACCGGCCTGTACTATCATATCTATTATTCCGCTTCTTATGTCATTGGACAAAGCTTTCCCTGGATGATAGCTTCGGCCGGTTTTACTCCCCAACATCATTTGATCACTTTGCCGGTTTTCTTTTTGGCGCGAGTAACCGAATGGCGTCACGTGATCAAAATTTTTGAAACCGCAGAGCCAAAAAAATGTCATCACGTGACGACATTTTTTTAACCGCAGACTGAAACCAACGGCCCGTGAAGCGGGCCGAAAAAAATCCCTTGTCCAAGGACGTCTGAGATCGATAGTATATCCTGTTCACTTTTAAATATGTGGATGTAATCCTGATGGTGCGTGCATTAAAGTAACAGCTGTAGAGTAGTATTTCCCTGTGGTAGAAGTTCTAGCGTTTCATTACGGGATGTAATCGTAATCGTATGACCAAGTATGACAAAGTAGTGTTCCTCGATGGTGCGTGCATTAAAGTGACAACTGTAGAATGGTATTTCCCTGTGATAAAAGATCTGTAAAGTTTTATTCTGTGGATGTAATCCCCCATGTAACCCTAATCATTGTGACAATTCAAATGAAAACTGCAAAGTTCCGGCTGTTCCCTGGGGTACCGGGTGTAACGTTTGAGCCCGTGGATTTAATCCTAGCCGGTGTGATCATTCAAATCTGAAAGGCTGCCATGTAGTGTTTTCCCTGTGGGTCGTGGATGATCCTAATTGTGTGACCTGTTCAGGCTCTTATTTTGTTGTCGGTGAATGTAATGTAATTCTAAGTGTGTGACCATCCAAATGACAGCTCCAAAGTAGTGTTGTCCTGTGGCCTGACCAGTCCTTACTTTGAGTTTGTGGATGAAATGCTTATGTTTTCACCATTCAAATAACAGCTGCATAGTGTTGTTTTCCTGTTGTTCTGGCTCTTTAAATACTTTTCAATCCGTGGATGAAATAATTGTGTGACCATTCATATAAAACCTGCAAACTAGTGAGTCTGTGGGTGAAACCTATAGCGTGACCATTACAAATGAAAGCTATTGAGCAGTACTTTCATGTGGTGATGTTCATTGGTCTGTGATAGCTATTGAACAGTACTTTCCTGTGGTGATGTTCATTAGTCTGTGATAGCTATTGAACAGTACTTTCATGCGGTGATGTTTATTAGTCTGTGATAGCTATTGAACAGTACTTATGTGTGGTGATGTTCATTAGTCTGTGATAGCTATTGAACAGTACTTTCATGTGGTGATGTTCATTTGTCTGTGATAGCTACTGTACAGTACTTTCGTGTGGTGATGTTCATTAGTCTGTGATAACTATTGTACAGTACTTTCGTGTGGTGATGTTCAGTAGTCTGTGATAGCTATTGAACAGTACTTTCGTGTGGTGATGTTCAGTAGTCTGTGATAGCTATTGAACAGTACTTTCGTGTGGTGATGTTCATTAGTCTGTGATAGCTATTGAACAGTATTTTCGTGTGGTGATTTCATTGGTCTGTGATAGCTTCTGAACAGTACTATCGTGTGGTGATTTTTATTAGTTTTGATAGTGTGGACCTAAAGTGTGACCATTCAAACAAAAGCTACTGAGCAGTCTTTTCGGTAAGATTTCCGCATAACCCCACACATTAATTACACATGTATGCGCTATTGTTTTCCTTTAGGTGTTTTATATCTTCCTGTAGAGAAGGCAATAGCAAAATGGAAAAAATGTGGTGTACTTATCTGTGCTTCTTTGTTTGTTTCTTTCGTTGTTACACTTTCTTTGAGTTGAACGGATGATTTCAGCAGAACACTTCAGATCCTTCCGGATGATTTTACAAAATCTGTTCATCCTAAAAAAGAAATAAAGCAGTAAACCTGAATCAGTTAATGTTTTGAAATGCGCCATTGTTCATACGTGTTATCTGATTGGTTGCACGCATTCAAGCATAATTCAGCACGGAAAGAGATCACGGAGCGCACTGCATTTTGGGTGAAGGTGGGCCTTTAAAATGCAACAAACTTAGCTATAACTTGCGTTAATCACTTTCAACATCAGTTTACCGCCCGCGGCTAATAAGTTAATCAAATTCATCACCTTAAAAAATTTAAAGAAATCAAATTTCGAACAGAAAGCTAATTTTTGGCTTTTCCTGTGTATTTTTTTATTTTCTATTTCAAGAAGTGACAAGAAAACTAAATAAATCGCACGAACACCTTGATCGTGCAATAAAAATTGGCAGATAATTTGGCGAAAATCAAGTCAGTTATATCTCAAGTCAAAAATAATTAACCCTCCATACCTGTCAGGAACGGATGAAACCGAATAAAGCTTCGGCCAAGACACATTAGTCAGAGGACGCGTACATGATTCTCAAGCATAGTTTCAGGTTGGCTTTGAGACGTTCCATCGGAATAAACTGTTAGAAAGAAAAAACAACATGAGTTAGTTTTGTAGACTTCTTAGTAAATACTGTGAAAACGTTACTAGTGACTTATTTTTTTATCTTCGACTTTCGCTATTCAAGTTCCTGAGAAAATTCGACATCATTTTCGCATACTGAACAATGAATAACTTTTCACAAAAGAAAAACATTCAATCATAATAAATCGCCCACAAACAAACTTAACGAAATAATGGTTACACTGAGGAAACAATTTTTCTTTGCTCTTCCAAATAGTATCACCAAATCACAGACCGAAGCAATAAATACAGTTTCACTTTGTAAAGTTCAACCTGACGCGAATTGATGGAAATTTCAAGAAACGGGAATATTCAACACCGCTTCGTCGATCGTTGCTATCAATGCATCTAGATTTCAAAATGGCTTGACTTACAAGGTAAATAAAAACGTATAGTATGGTTGAAATGACATTAAAGCAAAGAACAAACCTGGTCTTCTCAAAAACGATACAGATCCACGAGACGACAAGCCAAAGATTTCAAATTGACCTTCACAGCACCACGTTTGCCAACTTAGAAACATACATGAACGTGCCACGTTGCTTTTATACGGGCCGATTAAAATCTATTCAGCTTAGTCGACAAAAATTCTTGAACAATTAGAAATCAGTAATTAACAACGATAACAATGCGTTCCCAAATTTTTGCCGTGCTTTGTGTCAAAGGGAAGTAATTTTTTTATAAGTATTCAAAGTGAAGCGCGTAATTCGCACTTGGCTTTAAGCGCCCTGTATATGCATGTGTAGGGCGAGTTATTTGACATCACGCTATTGTGAAAATCTTCCAGTGGGAAATATTGTGCATAATTACCAAATAAAACGTTGGACAGGAAATTAAGGCTTGCTCGTTTGACCGGGAATTAGAATAAACAAAATAGTCGGTGTACTGAAATCTGTTAAAACGTGTTTATATATATACGGCGTTGGGATATGGTGGCTCCCATATCCCCCAAAACGCGATTTTTAAACATTCTGCATATTCTTATTGCGGAATACGTTCAATGTAACGCACCCTAACTCGTGACTCGATTTTGGGGGGTTTAAAGGGTTTGCTAGTTTTCTTTTGACTTTCATCTTTTACCCCGTCTTTCATAAACGCAAATAAATGCTCACAGGAGTATTGGCTTAATAAAAGACACAACCGAAACTTCAGCTGGTAAAGTTGTTAGAATGAACATCATTTTTATTAACAGATTCCCTTTCGGTATTAAATAATAATTATAATTAAGAAGATAATGTATAATTATAATAATAGTTTTCATAATAATGCGTTTATAAGAAAAACGATCTAAAAAGCATTGATGTGGGTTACTGAAAACTGTTGTTATATTAATATCTGTGACAGGCTGCGTAAAAAAGCTATGAAGGTTTTTTTTGTCCAAATTTAACGAAATAATCTTTATATATTAAAATTTTACCGCTATTAGGAAGCAAGTGTTCATGGCGCAATGGTTTGATGTTACATTTAGAAATCCACTGCTGTCCAGGAGGTCACTGGTTTGATCCCCGCGTATGTGAATCTAATTTTATTTATTTGCTGTAATAGTCTTGTATTCAACGCGGACAAAAATAGAACTGTAATTTTCCAAATGATAAGCCCAAATCTAAGGCCCCGTCCACACGAAGCCAGCCATCGTTTCCGATTCGTTTTCACCTGTCCACACGTAAACGCTAAAACGATACGTAAACGCTTCAAATCTGCATTGAGCATGCGTAGATAAGTACTTGACCGTCCGCCATATTGGATATCTACTCTATTCGTTTTATTTGTGGACTGGGTCCGAGTCTGTGACTTCAGTGTTTACGAAAATATTCGTTTACGCTATCCACTCGTAAACGGGTAATCGGCGTTTTTGAAACAAAACAACAACAACAACAACAACGATTTATTTACAAATAATAAAACAAATTATATTAGCAACCCGCAAATAACTAAAGTTAATCGTGGCGGGTTGCTGCACACTGAACAATTACAGGAGCTCACTATAAAATAGTTGACAGATAACAATAAATACGAAAATAAGGAATGGATAATTTATGATTAGTTACTGTAACAACAACAAATAAATTAATTAATAATAGAAATAAAAATAGGTAATAAAATGCAGTTTAAAGTCAATTAAGTGTATGTTTTAAAATTACGAAGACTAGTACAAAGAAATTCGACATCAACATAGATATCCTCACTCTCCAAAACCTCCATTAGTAATCTGTTTAATTTGGACTTAAAGCATGTTTTGCTTTGGTTACGTAAATTTATAGGTATATTATTCCAAATTCTAGTTCCAGTTCTAGAAAAGGAATGTAATTGTTGGTTAATTCTAGAATTTTTGACATAAAATTTGACATAGAATTTGACATAGAGAGAGTGTTTTCGAAAATATCCGTTTAGGGTGACCGTTTTCATCGTTCAAGTGTGGACGGGAGGCCTAAACGCATAAGAAAATATGCGTTTACGAACGTAAACGTATACATGTGGACGGGGCCTTATTTCACGAATTTGCCGCCATTTTGGAGAAACCAGTCATTCCCGATTAAAATCTGGAAAAAATTATTTTCTGAAGAACTTTAGTCCACCTATTTATGTGTCTGAACTCTTTGAAGAACGAGTGATAATGCATTAGGCACTATTGTCATTCAATTGGATGCAAATAGGTTTAACTGAAACGACTTGTCGTGTTTCCAGTCCGCGGGAATAATTACAGGCGAATGTATTGTATCTGCGGTCCTCAAGAGTATCCAGTCTTTTCTAGTTTATTTTAAGTTGAAATGGGGTTTGAAATTAGTTTTTATGGAACTATTATTGTCACTGGATTCCCGTACAATTTTGCGTCATGAGCCATGTTTGTCTAGTTCAACCACGAAAAATATTTGTTTTTATAAACTCAAAATGTCCAAGGATATTTCTATCAGCTTGAAACCAGAAGGGAAACAGCAAAAAATAACTCATTTGATCGGCGCGCACGCAACGTAGGTTTCCAATAACTTACAGCTATTCAATAACCAAAAGTTATAATTGGACACCCACATGACCGCGCGCCAATTACGTAAGAAAAAGGCGCGCGGATGACGAATTCCAATTTTCATGACAGAGGGGTCATTGGCAAGGGAATCCGAGAAATAGATAACAAGTTATGAAGAGGGAGGGTAAAGGATAAAATAATTACTTAAGATGACAGAAAATATTAGCCTTCGTGGCAGGCGCTGGAAATAGGAGAGAGAAGAGGAGAATTTAGGAACGCGCGAGGAGCGCACCTGAAATTTGTTCGTTGCAATTAATTTAGACCCAGTCCGTCTTTGATTAGAGACACTCATTAAAAGTTTTTACAATAACATAAAATGCTTTATTAGTTCCTCCAACTTGGTTTTTCAGCACTAATTTACAATATGATATAAAATCAAACCTAAGAAAAATGTTAATACAATATTTAAATTATAAATGATACACATTATTATAAAATCAATAAAAAGCTACAATATGAAATCTGCGAAATAACAATATTGTTATATATGATACATTACACATTGTTATATACGATACATTAATGCGAAAAAACTGGCAGTGTAGTTCGCGTTTTACATTTCTCTTGAACTCTCTGATTTTATTCATAATACAATCAGCAAAACAACATTACATATACAACTACGGTTAAAAATACGATTACAGACACTTTGCATACTGTTAAAGATTGTTTACTATAACGTTGAGATTACAATAATACGGGTTGCAATAACAGGATGTGTAGACACTGAACTCTCTGATGGTTACTAGAGTTTTTAGTTTCCTTGCTATACAATGACAGCAGTAAGGGACTGCATTCGAGAATCAAAACAGTACATACAAAATCGTGTAGTGGCTAGCGTTGTAAAATAAAGTGTATGTATGTATGTATGTATGTATGTATGTATGTGTTGACTTAATTAAAACATAAAAAAGAAAAGAAAATTAAAAAGGAGAATTGGATCTGATAAGCGGCTAAAATTGTAAATTAAATGAAAGTTTATTGCATCTTATGACTCTGTTTTTATTCCAAACGATTTTAGCTCGTGATAAATATCAAGGACAGTTATATTATCCTGTTCCTTTCAAATTAATCCAAAACAGCGATACCTCTGTTTCATTGTTAACGTGCGCATATTTTTATACCTTATATAAACACAAAACTCTTTATAATTCATCAATAAGATGACGAACAGAAACGCTATCTAACGTGCGCGCACTATTAAATCGTACATAAACATTATGGTCTCTTCCTTAAACTTATAGGTTATTTGCTAACACCTTCTTAATTCATGTATCAGTTATTTGATAACACGCACACTTTTAATGGTTATATAAACATTATCCCTTCTTAATTCATATATCAGTTGTTTACTTACACGCACACTCTTAATACTTATATAAACATTATCCCTTCTTAATTTATGTATCAGTTGTTCGACCAGACGTGCGCACACTCTTAATACTTTTATAAACATTATTCCTTCCTGTAATTCATATATTAGTTGTTTGCTAAAACACGCGCACTCTTATTAATTCTTATATAAACATTATTATCCCTTCTTTATTCATATATCAGTTGTTTGCTAAAACGCGCGCACACTCTAAATACTTTTTTTAAACATTATTCCTTCTTGTAATTCATATATTAGTTGTTTGCTAAAACACGCGCACTCTTATTAATTCTTATATAAACATTATTATCCCTTCTTAATTCATATATCAGTTGTTTGCTAAAACGCGCGCACACTCTAAATACTTATATAACCAAAATTCCTTCTTGTAATTCATATATTAGTTGTTTGCTAAAACACGCGTACTCCTATTAATTCTTATATAAACATTATCCCTTCTTAATTCGTGTATCAGTTGTTTGCTAAAACACGCGTACACACTCTCAATACTTATATAAACATTATTGCTCTTTGTATTTCATATATTAGTTATTTGCTAAAACACGCGCACTCTTATTAATTCTTATATAAACATTATCCCTTCTTAATTCGTGAATCAGTTGTTTGCTAAAACGCACCCACACTCTTAATTCTTACATAAAAACTATTCCTTCGTGCAATTGATATATTAATTATTTGCTAAAACACGCGCACTCTTATTAATTCTTATATAAACATTATCCCTTCTTAATTCGTGTATCAGTTGTTCGCTAAAACACGCGCACTCTTATTAATTCTTATATAAACATTATCCCTTCTTAATTCGTGAATCAGTTGTTCGCTAAAAACACGCGCACTCTTATTAATACTTATCAGCATAAACATTAGAATCCCTTATTAATCTATGTATCAGTTATTTGCTAATACGCCGCGCACACTCTTATTAATACTTATATAAACATTAGAATCCCTTCTTAATTCATGTATATCAGTTATTTGCTAAGACGCCGCGCACTCTTATTAATACTTATATAAACATTAGAATCCCTTCTTAATTCATGTATCAGTTATTTGCTAAGACGCCGCGCACTCTTATTAATACTTACATAAACATTAAAATCCGTTCTTACTCCATGTATCAGTTATTTGCTAACGCGCGCACACTCTTATTAATTATTTATTATTATTTTTGTATTTTATTGTTTCCTAATATTATTAGTAAGACCGCTGACCACTTGCTAAGAATCATCTAATCGATGGAGAGCAAGTATTTGGAAAATAAAAAATAAATAAACATTATCCCTTCTTATTTCACGTATCAGTCATTTGCTGTAACAAGCATACTCTTATTAATACTTATATAAACATTAGAATCCCTTATTAATCCATGTATCAGTTATTTGCTAAGACGCCGCGCACACTCTTTTTAATATTGCTATAAACATTATTATCCCTCCTTATTTCATGTATCAGTCATTTGCTATAACACGTATACTCTTATTAATACTTATATAAACATTAGAATCTCCTATTAATCCATGTATTAGTTATTTGCTAAGACCCCGCGCACACTCTTATTACTACTTATAAAAACATTATTATCCCTCCTTATTTCATGTATCATTCATTTGCTATAACACGCATACTCTTATTATCCTTTTTTAATTTATGTATCAGTTGTTTGCTAAAACACGCGCATTCTCGTATTAATAATTCTATAAACATTATTATCCCTTCTTAATTCATGTATCAGTTGTTCGCTAAAACAAGCCTACACTCGTAATACTTATATAAATATTATTATCCCTCTTAATTCAGATATCAGTTGTTCGCTAAAACACATGCACTCATATTAATACTTATATTATCATTCCTTCTTTTCTCGTAACAGTTATTTGTTAACACGCTCACACTCTTATTAATTAATACTTATATAAACATTGTTTCGTCTTAAATTGTGTATCTATTGTTTGCTAAAACACGCGCACACGCTTAATTCTTATATAAATATTATTATCCCTTTCAAATTCATTTTGTTTGCCAAAACTGGCATCTTATGCAAATATTATCATGTATCAGTTATTTGCTAATACGCGCACACTCTTGTTAATACTAATATAAACATCATTACCCTTCTCAATTCATGTATCAGTTATTTGATAACACGCGCACTCTTAATATTTATAGACATTATCCCTTCTTAATTCATGTATCAGTTATTTACTACCAAGCACACTCACTCTTTTTCTTCCACAATGATTATTCCATCAGTAATTGTTTATTATAACACGCTCAATCGTTTGATTCTGTAGTTCACTTACACGCGCACACTCCTAAGTTTAATACGAACACTATTATTCCTTCTAAAGTCAATTATGAGTTGTTCACTACCTCACACACCCTCGTATTTATTATACACATATTTTCTTCTTTATTATTAATTTGTCAGTTGTTTGCTAAAACGCGGATATTCCTTATTCTTGTATGAGCACTTTCATTCCTTTTTGAGTCATGATCAAAATCATTATGTAAACATCATTATCTCTACTACCCCTAATTCGTATATAAACAAGATTATTCCTTCTTGATTTACATGCGCATACTCTTAATTCTTGTTCAAACATAGCTATCCATTTTCAATGTTATTCGTTGTAACACACGCACACACGCGTAATGATCATGATCGACAGGTACAATAAATTAATTAACGTCAAACTTGTTACTAACTTATCCCTTGATTTTGTAAATTTGCTTCTTAAAGTTGAATTTGAGCGAAGAGGAACTTCTAATAATAATATAAACCTACAATATTAGCTTCGAAAAAAGATCAGTGTATAAGGAAAACTGTTAGAAATCTTCCGAGTTCGATTTGTTTGCCCCCCTCCCCGAGAAATCACATGGGTAATAAACATTATAATATAAAAACCAAAATGGTGGCTACCGTGAATCTGGCTACCGTGAATAAGGCCTATTGACTAAAAATAGCGGTTAAGAATAGCCAGTGGTAATGGGTACATTTTAAAGCAGCCCTTAAATAGCGCTCTTTTACGACTATGATTATTTTCTCTGATTTCTTTGAAACTAACAAAAGCATGCAACAGGAACAGCAAGTGGTCCATTATCCCATCCTGATTATGATTCCATTTCATCTGATCAGACTGAAGTTCCAAAAGCGTTGTGAAGTCGCTTGAAATAGCTGAAAATATATGGTACATTGAACAATTAGACTGCAATGTCGCAGTTTCTTACCGTGGTGGGAGAATTAAAATTCACGAAAATTTTCGTTGAATGTTTTTAAGAGAAACCCCCCATAGGTACCAGAACTGTGTTTTTATGGGCATTGTTTCCAACCCCTAAAATGAGCGTGGATTACTTCTGGCACTTATTATGGAAGTTCTGTTAGGTCTTGATTTACCCGAATGGCAATAGGGGAAGCTCCGACCCAAGAATCAAATTGAATAGTAACCGAGTAAGAGAAATCAAATTGTGTAAGCGAACGGAGAGAAAATTTAATCAAGACACCGATTTTGATAAAAATATTTTACTTTTACTTTCGTGTTGTGCCTTATCAATATTCCAGCGCGGTCTATCATTCTCCAGGAAGTACTCCTAAAACTTTTTGGTCTGGGTGAGAGCTGCCCGCTATTAAAAACCCTTAAAAAATCTATACCCAATTTTAAGATTAAAAAGAAAAAACAACCATGGGTTCGAAATACTGAGAGATGACGGAAAAGGATTTTTATGAGACTACGACCAGTTTCTCTTTTCTCCAAAAGTAAGGTGAGCCAGAAGCGAAACACAGAGGCCAAATTAAAACGCGACCACGAGGAAGCTCCACACGTAAGAACAAGTGTTTAAATTATTATGATCATGGAGATGTACCTGTGATGCGATTTGTTTCGCGTCATTAGTCTCCCTTGAATCCTTCTTTCTCTCCTGTATAACCTAAAGTGAAAAAGAACTGTGTATTAAGATCGGGAATCAACGAGAGCTATAACCCTCGGACGAACACGCAAACTTATACCACCACCGTGGTACAAGGGGGGTGTTGCAACCTCCCCGTTGGGTTTTTGCGATGTTGTAATATTTCGGAAATATTTTACGTCTAATAGATAGCCTGTGATGTGCTCTACAAGATAAGGTAAATATTATGGGTTGTGACGCTACTGGGGGTCCGTGACGTCATCCAAGATGGCCACCATCTTGGATTTTACTAAAAATTCACATTTATCGAAAAAAATGTAGAAATTGCAAATATGTTTTGCTAAAGTTGCAAAATAACATACAATTAAACATCTTGATGCTTTTGGTAGCATTTGAAAAAAGGTGAAAAATACGCTTTTTATTCAAAAATGGCCTGATCTCATGTTACTTATGACGTCATATCTCGTTGCACGTCCGAGGGTTTAAGTGTATATGACAGATTTTTTTTTTAATTTGCTTGTTGGAATCTACACGGCGTTCTGATAAGAAAGTCGAAAAAAGCTTTTCTACATCGATTTTTCTTGTCCGTGATTTAGTCGTCTAAAAACGTGAAATTTCACTTCCGGTGGGTTACAAAACCGCGCAAGAAGAAAGACTGGAAATAGTCCGCTGTGACGTCAATACAAGAATGCCAGTGTCGCGGTTTCTCAGTTCCTCCGTTTTTTGGTGCGTGTTGCTACAACCATAGACAACACGCCTTAATAGAACCAAAAAAATGCGAGGAACCGAGAAACCTCGACACCGGTATTCTTGTATTGACGTCACAGTGGACTATTTCCAGTCTTTCTTCTTTCACGGTTTTGTACCCCACCGGAAGTGAAATTTCACGTTTTTAGACGGCTAAAACACGGAAAAGAAAATCAATATCGAAAAAACTCTTTTCGATTTTCTTATAAGAACACCAAGTAGATTCCATCAAGGAAATAAAAAAGATCTGTCATATACATTTTAAGTCTCAGTGATTATATTCATTCCAGTCAGACGAGATTTAAAACGTACGAGTAGCATGTATAAGTGATTTTAAAAGTGGTAAATGCTTGCCTGAGATCTCTTCATTTAACTAACGGGTCTGAATATGCTCGCAGTAGGTGGATGAGCGAACGAACACAATAATTTTAAAATGCTTTCCATAAACTTTATACTAATTGCACATGATTAGGAAGATGCTTACTGCAAAGCTCTCATAAAAATTTCAGGCGAGGGCCAAACGAGAGAAAACTATGAACGACAACTTTCAACACCAGTTTCAATTAGAACTCTCGAGAAGTGCATGACCGATTTCAAACCAAACGAGAAGAATTCGGCGACTCTCGTCCTCATTTACTCATGGCTTTAAATCACTTTCGAAAATAAGCAATGACATGTTCGAGCAGCTGCATGATGACCTTAAGACTTACCTGTGATACATTTGTGGTCATCAGCTATCCCTGTGTTCTTTTTCCTTTCCGTCATGGTGAAAACCCCAGTCTAATACACAAATGCAGATAATAATAAATTATTCATAAAGAGTAAGGCAACATCATTCAGTTGAGCTCTCCTCACCTTTTGAAGTGATCAGCAAATTGCATGTATGTAATCACGATAATTGCTGTTTAAAGGCTTTCCTCCACACTCCCCTCAAAAATCAACCTATAACATATAACAATACAGTAAAAACCCGCATACAAGAACATGTGGATTAAGAACACCCATGCTGAAATTTGATAAAAAAGGGGCATATATATAAGAACACATTCAGCCTGAAAATTGAAAATTGTTCTTAAACATAAAAACTCTTCCCTTTTCAGTTTAATAAAACAAACAGTGTCTGTAGCTTTACTGTGGTATTGCACTAAGACTCTGTATAAATGCTAGTAATTTCACTTGCTGTGTATAGCAAATGTACAACTGTATTTGGAATTAAAAGTCTTATAATTACATGAAAAATATGCAATAAAATGAATGTCACCATTTGTCAAGACCAGCGGATGCCAGTCGAAAGCTCGGTTGTGCAATTTATTTTCTAATGTTGTGTGTCTCAAGTTTCATTTTCTCTCAAAGTTATGTATTTCATCATAGTTAGTAAATCCCTTACATTTTTTTAGAAGTGAAAAATTAAGAACACTTAAGAACACTTTCAGGCTGATTTCACCTAAAATACCCGATATATAAGAACCCAATCAGCCTGAACCCCGAAAATGGGTGTTCTTGTATGCGGGTTTTTACTGTACTGTATTAACTATCGATTTTGTGACATCCGAAAAGCAAAAAGGCATAATTTATAGCAGATTTTCTTGCGTTTCTTTCGGTGAAGTTTTCTGAAACTTCGCAAATTGTGAGACACAAACGCTAATTTCCACATATTCCTTTTAGGAAAAAATATCTAACAGCAATGTAGTTTGCTAAATGTACGAAACTGCGTGATATTGGGAAAACCGTCTCAATGACCCTATGTTTTTTCATTCACGAATGATGTCCACATCCATTTCCGCAAGATAGCCATTCTCTAGATGTTGTGTTTCCATGGCAATGACAACTGATAAATGAGCATAAATATGTTGGAATCCTCTTGCAAGACAAGTCAATTAGGCTTTATTTCGTGAATTATATGCAAGTGCCTTTATTAATACCATAGGAAGCCACCTAACTCTCGCCAGCTGCCGATTCTCCATTGTTTATCCCGGCTAGAGATAAACTTTTTTCTGTGATTGGCTGGAATGAATGAATTAGAAATACTTACAATAGCTCGTATATATACCTAGCTGTAATTAGTATCCCGCATCTTAGTATCTTAGTATCACCATCTCCAGTCTAATAGGCTCCTAGCATCCCTGAGAACTGCAAGATTTAACGATGCAAAACTAGATAAGTATAATATTAATCTTATATCGTAGAGCGGTTTTCACTCGAGTGTCGTAAAACCAAAACCAAAGCAATTACTCTGACCAATCAAAAATAAGGCAGACAATCCAATTAACCAATCAGAGCTCGAACCAAGTACATGTAGTCGGCGCTAAGCGCGGGAAACGCGTGCAGGCAAGTCAGAATTGATTTCGATTTCACCTCTGATTGTTTGAAAAAGTGGCGTGAGATATTTTAGCCAATCACAAAGCGCAGCATTACAAAACCAAAACAATAGAAAAACTCCTTTCGATACTCATTTGAAAACCGCACTATCACTTTTCCTTTCTTAATTGTAAAAAATTCCACAGGTTTTCTAAGACTTACCTGTTAGTAAGTTGCCTTGTGTGTTAAGCGGTGGATTGTCGATAGACTTGAGACCCATTTTCTTCATAAGGAGCCTCCTGTCTTCAATCAATAATCACCTAGATTCTCAACAAATAAAACATTTACGAGAAAAAAGAGCATTAGTAATATAAAACAGACATTTCTAATCGCAACCTCGTTCCCAGGGTCTCTCATCTTCCCGCCCCCTGGAGCGAGAGAAGAGAGACCCTGGTCAACTCTGGTCACGTGCGTCCCAAAATCTGGGATGTAACAAATAAAAGATTCGAGGGAGGGGCGGCAAAGTGTGAAATTTGTTCGCTCTAGCAGAGCATTGCAAATCAAAACAAATCCGAAAAGCGTTTGGCGGCTTCCGATAAATGTGAAGCGGTGGTCATCCGCAGACTTCAAAACATATCCACATCGACTGGTTGAGAGTGCAAGTTGCTTTAGGATCTGTAATTTAACAGTTGGGGAATTGTCACGGCGCTTGAAGATTTGTCGGCAGTATTAAAAGCTAATTTTGGACTCGCTACACAATTACAGTCCAATTTTATTACTGGACGCCGCCGCTAAGCTCGGTCTCGGCAGAAAATGCTTTTGATTTTATATGGCATTGTTCCGAACTGAGATGAATTATCGCGAGCAGGCGATCTTCAAGCTTCATTCGACAGGCACATTAAAATGTCACCGTCTGTTCTTGGACGATGGCGAAGTGGAAAAATATTTTGACATGCAGATCGACTCTATACTTTTATAACAGGAAATGAGGTAGAGAAGATAATGATAGCTTTTATTCTTCGTAGGTGAGGCATGTTGTTTTGTTCAATATTTACCAGTTCCAGTCGTTTGAATGTCTATACAAGATCTTTACATTTCATTGTTTCATTATACGCTTGTAAAATTATTGAACGATAACCATTTTAATCCTTGCGCATAATTCATTCGCTTTTGTTTGAATCGTTTGATTGAACCGTTTCCGGACATCAACGGACTCGCGCAGAGCACGAGCCACTGTGAAGAAAACGAGACAAAGTTACAAACACCGTCAACCCGACCCCTTCTTAGGAATATAATTGTCCAAGAGGCACGTGACCAGAGTTGACCAGGGTCTCTCTTCTCTCGCTCCAGGGGGCGGGAAGATGAGAGACCCTGGGAACGAGGTTGTTCTAATCGATGTAATTATGAAGCATGTAAGTGGCTTAAAAATGATCCTCGCGCGTGTTGCGTGTATGCGCTCACGCAGTTACAGGTCTCGCGCACACACAGTCTGTTTTTACTCTCTCCCTCTCTCTCACGCACACACGAAAGAAAAATAGGACGTATAATTTTTTAATTATTTACCCAGCTGCAATTAGTTTCTCGCCATTGGCTTTCTTTTGTAGCAGATTTGTCAGCATATCCAGTCCAATAGGCTCCTGGTATCCCCGAAAACTGCAAAATTAAAACAATGCAAAACTGCGGGATTAACATTGCAATTGGTAATTATTAGCAGAAGCTTATCACGTCTGTTATGAGCTTCTGTTATAAGATATATAGAACCTTATTTTTACTCGAGAATTGCGGCCCAAGTCTATTCAGATTAAGCTGATATCGTAGAGCGGTTTTTACTCTATCGACATGAAACCAAAACAAAGTAACTACTATGACAAATAAAAACAGAAGCAGACAGTCCAATGAACCAATCAGAGCTAGAAGTAAATACATGGAGCCGGCGCCAAGCACGGGAAAACGCGTGCAGGCAAGTTACGTCACGATTGGTTTTGGTTTTACCTCTGACTGGTTGAGAAAGTGGCGCAAGACTTACCTGTTAGTTGCCTTTTTGGTAGACTTGAGACCCATTTTCTTCATAAGGAGCCAGCTGTCTTCAACCAATAATAAACTGTAATTCTCTACAAATAAAACTTTTTACGAGACAAAACAGCATTAGTAATATAAAACAGACTTTTCTAATCATCGTAATTATGAAGCATGTGAGTGGCTACAATATGTACTTAAAAATTATCGCGCGCGCGTTGCGTGTATGTGCTCGCGCAGTTACAGGTGTCACGCACACACAGTCTCTCTCGCTCTCTTTCTCTCTATCATCATCATCATCATCATCATCATCATCATCATCATCAATCCTCTCTATTATCGTGGAGAATAGGGCCATCAATTCTCCTCCTTCTTGTTTTACTGATGGTCTCTGGCTGCAGTCGTAGCTGTGTCTTCCCTATATCGACGGTTTTCCGCCACGTCTTTCTTGGCCGTCCCCTCCTACGCTTGCCTCCGGGTGTCCATGCTACTGCGATCTTGGGGTTCTTGTCAGCTGACATTTTTTAAACGTGACCTAACTATTTCCATCGCCTGTATCTTACTTGTTCAACAATATCCCAATTTCGATATATTAAAATTCAACTTCAAACAAAAGACATCGCTACGAGGCTTAGGGGAATAAACCATATAAATCACTCTTTTGTATCATATTGAATTTTAATATATCGAAATTGGGCTATTGTCCTCTTTCTCTCGAGAGAGAAGATGAAGGTAAATAGGCTGTCTAGTATTAGAAGGCAAATGGATTACAAAATACCGCGAAAAAGCGTTAACATTGCATTATGAGACAATGGGCGTGTAACTAAAGTCAACCCTTTCATGACCAATGCCAAACGCCTTTTTTTCTCTCAGGTGAATACCTACAAATTCTATCTCACGATACATCATTTTAAAGCTTATCTATTGATGAGTGTATTTGTTACATTATAGCAGCAACTATTAAATCTATAAAGGAATTTATGACTTTGTAGAAATGAGAAAAAATAAATAATATCCAATGTGTTAGGTTCACCCGAAAGCTGTAGCTTATTTTACTGCTCTCAATGCATACATTAATGTCACGTCCTTGAGTATGGATATATTCGAAAGTTATAGGGATGGACAGTTATATCACAGATGATGGGAGGGAGTAATATTATGCTTTAAATAGACAATTTCTGTGGCAAATATTCATAGAATACCACCTGGATGAACGAAAATGCAGCCATGTGGAGAAAGTCGTATCGACATGGATTGCACGCACAAGATGATAAATGCTAGTTATGCGATGGATTGGAGTGGTGTACCGTGAGATATCCCACGAGCCTTAATTTTGTCTCATTTGCATACAAAGAAATATCAAGTCACGAGAGTATCCATGACTTTACAACTTGGAAGGTCTTCCGAAGATTTCCGACAGTTTTTTTGACAATTTTCGGATATTTTCATAATGCTAGTTGCAAGTTTGTGGTCAATTTCTGAATTTTCCGAAGTTTATCGAAGACTCTCGACAATTTACCAAAGGTGTTACGAAAATTTCCGATGATTGTCGAAGGTCATTTTAATGTTTTCGGTCATATTTGCCGAAGATAACCGAAGACGTCCGAAGATTAGAGAGGAAGATACGAAGATGTTTCGACTATAGCCCACTTACATTTCTTGTTCAAAACACTTGCTAGTTCAATTTACAACACTGTTAAAACTGACTACATGAAGACCTTTGATTTAATTCTATCAATGGTGTGACAAAATTGCGCGACACAGGCGTCAAAAGTGCTAGAAATTTGATGCACGTCACAGGCGAATCAAAGGTACCTTTGTACAAGACAAAGCAGCATTTGACAGCATCGATCTTTAGTAAATGATAAGCGTCAAAGATGCACAGCATCAAAGGTGCACTAACTTTGACTTAAATCAAAGGCGGGCTTTGCCACCATTGACACCCGGCCGTGTCAAAGATATGTCAAAGGTGCATGGTAACGAAAAGTGAAGATGTAGGATGTAAAAACCATGCTCAGAAGTTACTAAACCGAAATGCCGCGCCGTTTAGGCATATGCAATGATTGTGTCGTATCGAATGCGAAAAAACGAGCGAGGTAGCCGAAATGCGCATTGGAGTCTACGTACTTTATAGTTTTGGACCAGTCTTGACTCCATGACGTTCAGAATATCTTGGAAACACTTATTCAATCAAGTCGAGTCTCCTCGGGTTATAATAGCACACCAAACTCAGTTACGGTCCGCTATGTTCGCCGTAGGCAGTGTCCAGCCAGTTGGAATCTTCTTCTCCTGGTGTTGACGGCAAGGCGAGGTTAGGCAGATCACCATATATGACTTTGTTTCTGACCATATTCTTTCATGAGACATTGAGGACCATTCTAAGCATGCGAGTGTAGCAGCTGTGAAGCCGAGCCTCTTGCTCTACTGTGAGCTTCCATGTCTCCGAGTCGAAGAATAGTATAAGGTCTTCCAACATGGTGGATTTCCAGATGTTATTGAGGTCATGGAGTGCTTTTCAGGATCGACTGTGCTACCTTCGCCCGGATGTCTTTCTCAGTGGAGCTGATATAGGAGCCAAGGTACTTGAAGTCCTTTTTTGTCAGCGAGTGATAAACCATCTTTGGTGGTGGTCTTGACTTTAAAGTTGAAGCCCATGACCTCTGCTTTCTTTGCGTTGAGCCATAGACCCACCTTCTTGCATTCACCCTCCACGCTGAGCAGCAAATCCTGTGCTTTCTCTACTGAGTCAGTCCATATGCGATGTCATCGGCGAAGTCGAAGTCGGTCTCTTTCCCTTCAACATCCACTCGCAGGGATTATTATGAAGCAATGATAATAATAATAATAATAATCAATAAATAAATAAATAACAATAATAACTGGTAATAGGAGTATATTGAAAATACAATAACCATATTGAAAACTGTTGAGAGTTAGAGAAAGCGAAACTGCGTTTTCAAGGGTTTGGAGAAAGTTAGTTCGCAAGCATAAGTATTCAGCTCAAAAAGCTGAATATTTCACTTTAATTAGAAAAGGTTAAATTCAAGAGACGGTTCAAGAAGTCGAAAAGTAAGCTATGTATAGTGTAGACCACGGTAGCATCATGAAACTAGGCAACAGACAGAACCAAGCACGTGACCTTTCAGAAGGACATCTCACTTTAGAAATGATCTAACTTGCGGGTATGTACTAAAACAAGGAAACCAGAGCATTGTAACATGGAACACCGGAACAGCCGAGAACACTTCAATTAAACCCTAGGTTAGCTGTTTGGCTTGTGGTTAAGGTTAGGGTTAGCTGCAATATATAGTGTCCAGGTATCCCGGTGTTCCAGATTTTCGACTCTTATTAGAGGCGCGCGTCGTATAATATTACGAGACAAACGAGACTAGGCAGCATGAAGACTGTAACATGTGTCAAGGCTTCGCTGATTCATCTTAGCTCGAGTGTTCCTTTATAAGCATCTTATGGTCAACAATATAGAGGTACTCTTCTTCTTGAGATGAGATGTCCTTAAAACCACTGTGTTAACCTGAAGGCGTCTTCCTACGAATAACAACAACAGCGAATGTGATTAAAAGAATAGTAAAACATTTATACTAAAGAGTTTTTCCTTGTGATCTTGTCTTAGAGTTACTAGAGTCCACCTTGTTCAACACGAGCTGTACAAATAATCTTTCTTCATTTTTGAACAACACGCAACCTAGCAGAGTAAATAAAGAAAAGTAAACAACGCAAGTAGAGTAATACTTAACTGTTACCACTGACAAATCCATGGCCCTCATTTAAAACAGAAACAATAAACAAATTAGGCCCCCGTTTGATTTGTTATTCCCTTTATTTACGCTATTAAGGCTGGGGTGGGGGCAAAAAATATACTTTTTTAATATTAAAGCAAGTGCCACTTGCCCGCTTAGCGTTACAGACACTTTTAATGTATGAGTAAGATACTTAAAAGTCAAAATTTTTAATTTGGCACAGTTGACCTAAATGGTAGCCAAATCTCCGTAACAAAGTCGCTCCTCGGCTTTAATTCTTCGTTAATTACCTCAATATAGTGAGGATTTATCTGCAGCATATAGGCGTATAGTTGCCGTTCCGTTTTGTTTCAAAACTTAATAACAATGGGCGCTTTGCAAGAATTAAAGCGACGACAACTTTACGCGTGTTCGGCAGTTTACCCCAATCATAATTTTGACTCTCTTGTGTCTCAATGAAAACCAAAGAAAAGCGTACAATACCATGACCATAAAAAGTCTTCGACGAACTTTATCTTCTTGTTGTTGTCGTTCATAGTTCATCTTATGTCCAAAGGGCAGTAACAAGAAGTCATTCAAGGTTTGTTTTTCCCAGCAGGGGTGTTCGCTTGTGAAGACTGATGCTTTGTACCATGACCATAAAAAGTCTTCGACGAACTTTATCTTGTTGTTGTTGTCGTTCATAGTTCATCTTATGTCCAAAGGGCAGTAACAAGAAGTCATTCAAGGTTTGTTTTTCCCGGCAGGGGTGTTCGCTTGTGAAGACTGATGCTTTGTGAATGATCTCTATTCCCTGAAAACAAAATGACAAGAGGAGATTACATGGCCAATTATTATTTCTGCGACAACTTTAATTAATTTTAGAATAAAAATGAGCGATATTAAAACATAACGTTTCGACGACAGCATGTCGTCATTATCAAATGATAATTATGTACAAGATAGGTGTCGATATTTATATATATAGAGAGAGATAAATGTGTGAAAATACAAATGGAATAAACTTAGGTGTGGAAACAGAAACAAAAAGGCAAAGAAAATAAATGCATAATTAGGTGAAAAGTTTCGCTGGAATGGAGTCCGTCATTTGATAATGACCGACATGCTGTCGTCGAAACGTCATGTTTTAATATCGCTCATTTTTATTCTAAAATGTTTTACAAAGTCTTTCATTATAACAACTTTAATTTAGGAGGTTAGAGTTTTACTGGAATCACGCTCTTTTAATAGTTTCCATATTTATAAATGTTAATTGAACTGTACATATACAAACTACACGATCGACAGTGGAATTAAAGGTTACTTTTATAAGAGCGTTTTTATAAAAGGAAACTAAATTTGTTGAGATTAAATTCTTTTGCACAAAACAAACTCTAGTAATTGCCATGTCGTTAAAAATGAGAACTTCAAATTCTGTTGGAAGTTATTTCTAAGTTTTGGAATTACATGTATTTTACGAGGCACAAACGTTACAAAGTCTGGCAAGATTTTCGTATCACCTCATAATTAATTATGCATAAGCTTCATTCAGAAAAAGATAAGAATCGTCCAAACAATTGATGGTTTTCACTCACGTGACCTTCAGTCCTGTGGGACTCAAATGACAAAGGCCATGGCGGCCATGTTGGTGCACATAACAAAAGAAGTTCATTAGAATTCTTTTGTGGGTTTGCACCAACATGGCCGCCGTGACGTAACGTGAAAACCACCTATAGACCGCCTCCTGTGTTTGATCCACGTCAATGCGCTTATAAAATTACTCGACAGTAGAAAAAGCCAGAAAATAACGTTACCTTAGCTGTTATATGCCAAAGTTGTTGTAAAACTCTCAAGTCGCCATGAATTCAATCAATTTTCCTTAATATATCACTTCTTTGATGGTCTTTCTGTTAGCTTTCAACAACTTCGTGCACTTCTCAGTTATAAACATTAAACATTTTTCTGAACTCTGGAGGCTTGCAGCTTTCTTACTGGCCCCGTAAAGCCTAAAAAGAATTCAAGTTATCTAACTTGAAGACAAATATTAACTTTAGAAAACAATCAAACGTTACACATGCAAACATGACTCAAGACTGAGTTAACTTGTAAGTCGCCGCTTGGGAAGTTCATCTTGCATCAGTATCAAACTATAAACATTTTTATGGCAGCTCTTGAGGCTTGGAGCATTCTTTCTGGTCGTGCAAAACCTACGAAATGTAAATCAAACCAATTTTAGGATAAATATTACCTTTCAAAAACCCAGAAAACATTTTACATGCCTGCAATACTTAAAACGGCCGCAAAGATTGTTACTCGGTGTTGTTACCTCGCATCACGTAAAATATCCTCCGAGGCAAATTGTTATTCCCTTCTTCTTTAGCAGCGTGTTGTAATTTCCTTAAATTTGAATCAAAATTACTCTCTTTTAAGAGTTCTCAAAGTACGGACTGAACAGTGGTAAAAAAAAAAATAGCAAGAAAACGGTCGTGAACAGACAATATTCGTATTCTCGGTATTGAACTGGAACTAGCTTACAATGGAGGCTCATGCGGAGGAATATCATCATTAAAAATATTTACATGTGGAAATATTTACATGTTGGTTGGATGAAACTACGGCGTCTTCCTATTGGTTGAGTGGTGACATACTCTCATTTGTCTCAGACTGAGTTTTTTGCAAAATAGTCTTTTGGGAATTGAATAGATTATTATTTTCTTGGACAATTGATTTACTATAGTTAATGACAACGACATTTTTTCGACCATAATGATGGTATGATGTTAGTTTGGTGATAAAATGATAAATGCAAATATATTTACAGTTAAACCTGTATTAAGAAAGCGGACACCATATAGGCCACTCCGAAAAATACCATAATAATCGTTTATGTGCAGGCTCAGCCTCATAGGGATGTAATTATCCAAGTCTCCTTTGTTAGAATGGCACAATGAAATTCAGAGTACATGCAGGAACGCTAGGATGTAGCATTGTGTGTTCGTATACAAATGTGCATCGTATACAAATTGCCTAGCACGTGCAGTTCGTGCTGAAAACAAAAGAAATTAGAAAAATCAGGCGTACATCAAGCACCACCCAAACCTGCACGTTAAAGAGTATTATGGTATTTTTCATAGTTTCTGGAGTGGGGAATTAAGGCGACACCCTCTGTTAAGCGGACAGTAGCTAAAATCCCAGAATGTTGTTCCCATGTTTCAGTCCTGATCAAATGGGAGCGGAAGTCGATCCGACTCAAGCTTCAACAATTTTAACTTGCAGACAAACTTGCGTTGGGTGTGAAACTTGCTCCAAAGTAGACGCAAGTTGTAACAAAGCCATTTCATTGCAGCCTTGTGCACGTGATCATACCAAAGCAAACAATACTGAAAACGACCTGTGCACGTGATCATACCAAAGCAAACAATACTGAAAACGACTTGTGCACGTGATCATACCAAAACAAACAATACTGAAAACGACCTGTGCACGTGATCATACCAAAGCAAACAATACTGAAAACAACTTGTGCACGTGATCATACCAAAACAAACAATACTGAAAACAACTTGTGCACGTGATTATACCAAAACAAACAATACTGAAAACAACTTGTGCACGTTATCATACCAAAACAAACAATACTGAAACGACTTGTGCACGTGATTATACCAAAACAAACAATACTGAAAACAACTTGTGCACGTGATTATACCAAAACAAACAATACTGAAAACAACTTGTGCACGTGATCATACCAAAACAAACAATACTGAAAACAACTTGTGCACGTGATCACACCAACACAAACAATACTGAAAACAACTTGTGCACGTGATCACACCAAAACAAACAATACTGAAAACAACTTGTGCACGTGATCAAACCAAAACAAACAATACTGAAAACAACTTGTGCACGTGATCACACCAAAACAAACAATACTGAAAACAACTTGTGCACGTGATCATACCAAAGCAAACAACACTGAAAACGACTTGTGCGTTTGGGTGACTAAACCGTGAAATTCTTGCCCCATCTTGCGGACAAATTTGAGCTCGATCAAAGTGAAAGACCATTTTTGGTGGAAGCATGATCTAAGATGTTGAAACAATCTGAGGAGAACATAACCTTTGGCATTCTTTGGAGTCTTTCAGGTGTTTGAATACGTGAGAGGCCCTATCAGTGGATAAGTTAGTGTTCACGTACGCGTGTGGAAAAATGTGTCGCCGACTTAGCAGGCATTACAGCCCGCACACAAAAATTTGTAAACAACACAAGAATGGAGCCAGCTGGGGATAGGGTCTTTCACGCCAAACATGTTACCGATCTTGAAAGCGGACGAAAAGACTAATTTTATATCTATATTATTACAATAACGTTTGATAAGTTGCCGAATCCTTTTCTGCGTGACACTGGAAAAATGGTCTGTATAAGGTAATTTGAAATAAAATGGGGTACAGCTTTAGAGGTAGGATCTGGGGGACAATCAGGAATGTTGTGGGTCCCAGTAATGTAACGGTTGACAACCCTCTCAAGTAAGTGTGTGGGAAAAATATATTTTTAAGGATTTTTATGAGTTTGCTAATATCTTCATGAAAGCCTAACCAGGTATTATTGATCTTGTAGGTTCTGTCTACAAGAGTCCTAATGAGACCCAATTTGAAGGAAAATGAAGTGAAAGAAAAATAATTAGTTAATAGACCAGTAGGTCTTCTTACGATAGACGCTGATAACAGGAAAATGTGAAATATTGTTGATCAGAACATCTAAGAATGGTATTTTATACAAAAGAGGTTGATCATAAAAAATACCATTCTCGGGGCCGGGCTATCAGGGGCTGGCTACTCGCAAAGCCGCGAGGAAGGTGCTCCGGAAGACTGAGCTCTAGATATGGTTGCGAGGCAACGGAGATAGGCAGTTGGAAACTACTGAAAAACACTGGTCAAAATGGCGGAAAGAATAGCGTCCTTATAAATCAGTGTTTACAAAATACAGAAAATATATCAACGGTTGAAGTTCTCTGTGGACTTTTAACTCCAAAAGAAATTAAGATGCTATGGAGGAAAGAATAGGTGCTTTGACTTTTATTTCAAACTTTGACTCGGGAAATTTGGCCCGAGTTGAAAAGGTGAAACAAGAGGAATCCAGCTCATGTACTGAAGATGCAGATGGGATGGTCGCTCTTGTTCCAGACTTTGATTACAATGTTTGGACGGCTCCCGACTGTGCAGGATTGGAGTGTGAAAATGGCAACAGGACATGGTTCTATTTTGGCGTCAAAGGAGGGCAGCCAGGGAAACTTTTGCGAATAAACATCATGAATTTGAATCGCCAAGGCAAGCTTTATAACCAGGGTATGTCCCCGCTAGTGAAAGTTGTCCCATTCAGAAATAAATGGGAAAGGATTCGAGATAAGCCGAAATTTGAGGTAAGCTTTATTTTATGAGATGTAAACATCGCTTTTTGAGTTCTTTTTTTATTTAATTAAAGTTAAGTTGAGTCGCCTACTGTTAATTAAATCGTCGCTTTTTGTTATACAAAAGATGTTTGTTACAGCTGATAGAAATTTTAAAATCCCTATGTTTTAGGTGTGGTCTGTTTTACTGTAAGTTTTAAAATAAGCAGATTATTAAAAAGATTGATGTTTCAAGCTTACAAAATATGCATGTGATGTGAAATATATTTGCTAGTTTGTGCCTCCCAGCATACAAACGTCTAAAATTTCCCGACTTCGCGAAGCTTTACGACTCAATTGGCTATTTTACTAATTTTGAGGTGCTCTTTCCAGCTGTGTCGTTAGATTCTGGCTACATGGCCAATATCAAAAGTTTTAAAAACCGTGGAAGGGGCTATTTATAAGCTCACTAAAAGCTTGAGCACATTGGCAATAAATTTCTGTCACAACAACAACTCTTTTCTTTGAATTCTTTAAATCTGGAGGTGGATGTTGGGGTTTACAGTCTTAAAGTTTTGGGAAATTATTATTGCAGTATTTCTGTAATTTTTCAATCTTGAATTTTGTTATTGCGGCTTTAGCCACCTTCATTTTGAGTTTTGGTCGATTTTCGAGAAGGTATTATATTTTTTACTGCAGATAAGGGTATCCCGCAAGGATTTGAATGTGGTTACCATTAATACAAGTTTATTTTCTTTATTTGTAGACAGTGGATGGACAATTTAAACTGTCATTCACATATCGTTTCCCTGATCAGCGGAATGGAGTGTGTTACTTTGCTTTCTGCTATCCATACTCATATTCGGAGTGTCAGGCAAAGCTTGAAGAGTTAGATAGAAACTTTACCAGTTGTCAGCAATTGACACCTTCATCACCAAAAGATGCTATCTATTACCATCGGGAACTTCTCTGTTACTCACTGGACAACCTCAGAGTTGATCTTGTCACAATAACATCAGCTAAAGGAATGATGGATAGCAGGGAAGAATGGCTGCCTAGTCTCTTTCCTGAAAAAGCAGTTCCAAGGGCACACAAGTTCCAAGGAAAAAAGGCAAGCATTTATATCACTAGTTACAATGATTGAGCCCCAGTGTTATCACCCCATTCTCCTCCCCAGAGCTGCGATCATTTTGTACAGCACCACAGATCACGGACTCTGGCAGTTTCCAATTTATTGAGCATGTGCAGTGCCCATTTTCGATTGATGGCCAATCAGATTTAACCAGAATAAACTTGAGTCTGCGCAGAATGACTTTCAAATTGGGACCGGCCAGAGTTTGCAACCAGTCAAGATACTTGTGATCCTGGTCCTGTCTAGATTTATTAAATATTAAAATAAAAACACATAACTATAGTTACACAATTTTTTTTAACTGAACAAATACAAATGTTTGCCCTTGTCTTATCTTGTTTTCCCATGTTAAACTTACCTGTTTGTAGGTGGAACTATTAAATGTTATGTTATATTGTGTGACTCCTGTAGGTGTTTTTCTTGAGTGCCAGAGTACATCCTGGTGAAACACCTTCAAGCTTTGTCTTTAATGGATTTCTGGACTTCATTTTACGAAGAGATGATCCAAGGGCAGCAGCATTACGGAACCAATATGTTTTTAAACTGATACCAATGTTAAATCCAGATGGGGTCAAACGTGGTCATTACCGCACTGACCCTCGAGGTGTAAACCTGAACCGTGTGTACCTTGATCCTGACCCACTGCTTCATCCTTCAATATTTGCTGCTAAGAGTGTTGTTGTGTACCATTATTATAATGGAGACATGCATCACAACTCTGGAGTTAGGACAGTTATTTGTACATGCAACGCAGGCAAGGATGAGGGGTCTGCAAACTTAGAGAATGGCTCTGAATCTCTGCTCAAGAATGGCATTTTTGATGTTACATCAATTCCCACAGAGTTAAAGCCAGGTTTGCCTGATTCAGAGTCTGTTAAAATGGAATTGCAAAGTGTAACAACTGCTCATACCTTAGAGAAGGACGATATAAATAACAACAATGGTAAGAGTGAGACTGCATTACTATCGGAAAACCTGAACTCATTGGCTCTGAAGGAAAATGTTCTTTTGTCCACTGCGGCTCAGGCTCTCTCATCAAGCAATGATGCTCAAAAGGAGATTTCCACCGTCAATCAACTTTCAAATGATAGCACTAGCAGCATGTCAAGTGACTGCCACTCAGAACACCCTGTTAAACAGTTATCCCAGAAAAAGATGCAAAAGAAAGAATTGCCAAATTGTTGTGATAATTGTTTGTCCAAGATTACTGATTCAGAAGAAAGTAATAGCAACCTTGCATACTATGTTGATCTTCATGGTCATGCTTCCAAGCGGGGCTGCTTTGTTTATGCAAACTATCTGGAGAATGAAGATAACTATGTGAGCTCTATTTTGTTTCCAAAACTCATTTCTTTGAACTCAGCCAACTTTGACTTTGCAGCTTGCAACTTCACTGAAAAGAATATGTACAGCAAGGACAAGCGAGATGGCATGTCCAAGGAAGGCAGTGGAAGGGTTGCTGTTTATAAAGCTACTAGAATTGTTCATAGGTATTGTGATATTAAATAATTAATAAATTAATATAATTAAGTACCATATATAAAACTGGCAGAAAAGCCATACCAAGAAAATGTGGGGTGCAGCTTATCTGAGAGAACATGTACAAAAAGTTGTGGTGTAGTCAACCTTTCTTTTTGAGCCTCAAATATTATGTAGCAAAATGAGTCTACCTCATGATGTTCTGTAGAACTGATTCTTGTGACTCAACTTAAAATTGTTTCCAAATTTTGAACTTCAAAACTTGGGGTGTGGTTCATCTGCTGTTTTTTATGTTAAGTGGAAATCGTCAGTGTGGCTTAGTCAGACTAGAATTGTAGAAGCTTGTTGGGGACTTTTTCAAGATTTTATCTGATTTCTTTCTTAGCTATACACTGGAGTGCAATTATAACTGTGGGAGAACGGTAAACTGTTTACCGCCAGCTACTTGTGACAGTGGGCGTGCCACACCACCGCCCTCTCCAGGCTTTCCACCAAAGTATACACCAGAGATTTTTGAAGAGGTAACACACACCCTTCCATTAATTTGAATTTTTATTTGTTAGCTTCAGAAATTTATAGTAAGTGTTAAAATGCATTAAAGGTAATTAGTTTTCAGCCAAGTTATCCAATACTACTCCCCTTTGGATGAGTCAATTGCAGTTACCCCTAGCATTATGTTTTCAGGTACTTTTTTCTTTGTGCACGTCCTCCAGTGGAGAACATCAATGTAAAATAAAGTTTTCAGTCTTAAGGCATTGTTACACTTTGCATTTTTTTGTGCAACTTGTTTTGCAGAATGTTGCAAAACATAAGTTGCCAAGTATAACATTCCCTCTTCATGTAGCTGCGATGTAGCAGATTGAGCCTAATGCGACAGGCAAGTTGATCAAATGTTGCAGAGTTTTACACAGCTGCATTAAGGAAATATTACACATCAGAGACAAGGCTAATGAACCACCAACCCTTTTGCCAGTTTTAAAGTTAGTGTCATCCTACAAAAACTGAGCTGAATACTGCATCCTACTAAAACTACATCCTACTAAAACTGAGCTGAGTTGAATAAATCATCTTGTCTTGTCTTGTCTTACAGGCCAGTTTTAAATGTTACACTCTACTTTGGTTCTCTAACCTAGGTAGGGCGGGCAGTGGCAGTTGCTGTGCTCGACATGAACAATTCAAATCCATGGTCACGCCTTCCACTCAGTGAGTTTTCATCTCTGGAAGGTGTAAGGAACTGGGTAAAAAGATTTGTCAAGAGCTCCAAGAATGCACCTTCTGTTCCTAAGAAACTTTCTCGGGTCATCAGTAAAACCTCCAGGTATGTTAATACTTTGACTGCCAATCAGGATACTATCCATGGGCAAGTTAATCCAAATTGTCCATGAATTTATTCCCAAAAGGGGGAATTTCATCTACTACTGATGCCCTTCTAGCTTAAACCTTGTAGTCAAAAGCAGCACAGTGACTGTAATGCAATAACCTCACTAAAGAAAGTTTTCTGACAATTAAATTTTGGAGGGTAATGTTTCACAAAATTAGAAAATGTATTAGTTAAGACTTTCTTCTAATAATGTGACTTCAAAACAATTTCTGAAAACTTGACAAACATGACATTGTGATTGCAGATAATTTACTAGTTTTATGAAATTGAGCATTATACTTTTAATTGCAACATTGATTAGGACATTTAAATGTTACATTTTTTGTTAACTATACTGAATAATTTTCACTTTGTAGCATGGTGGCAGGAGCAACAGCTGGTACTCGACAGAAACTGTCAATGTTAACAAGTTCATCAAGTGACATGTCCTCCGATAACACTGCTGCCACTGGAGGCAACAAAATCACAGAGCAACACCCATCTCAAAACGGGAGAGGTGCTGTTAAGGCAGCTGGTATGCATCATGTTCAGTAGAAACTATTCTAATTGTATAGGTTTGAACTATTTCTCTGCTAACTGGCATTGTTATTAAACCACGCCAAACGGGAATGAGAGTTGACAGGAGTTCAAACCCTCTGAGAGCACATGACAGTCAATGAGAGTGCCTGAGAGCTGAGGGTAATAGGTCCATGATAACCGTCACGTCACCAAATGAAGAAACCATAACGAGGGAAAATGTTTCTTAGACCTAACGAAGGAAAACCAAACGAGGGAAAACCTATTTTAAAACAGCTTTTCCATCGTAAGGTTTTCCCTTGTTAGGTCTAAGAAACATTTTCCCTTATTATGGTTTCTTCATTTGGTGACGTGACGGTTGTCATGGACCTATTACCGAGCTGAGGCCAAACGAGAGTGAGGGGCTATTTACATGATACCGGAATGACTTTCATTCTAGAACGACTTCATTCCATCTCCATATATTTCTCTGTATCTGTTTACTTGATACCGAGACAAAATTTTGTTCCCATACATGTCGTTCCAGAATGAGTTCACTTTGGTTTTCAATCCGAATGAAATTCTCGTTCAGGTATGACATTTCATGCTGGTATCATGTAAACTGAAAACGAACTTCGTTCCAAGATGAAAACTGCAAACCGTGTAGTCTGGGACGAGTGGCGTATCGTTGCATGAAACTTGCGCCATCT
The DNA here is from genome assembly GCA_022457155.1 of Cladopsammia gracilis. Taxonomy (NCBI): domain Eukaryota; kingdom Metazoa; phylum Cnidaria; class Anthozoa; order Scleractinia; family Dendrophylliidae; genus Cladopsammia; species Cladopsammia gracilis. Next base: position 1,481,721 of record JAJGOT010000008.1, on the reverse strand, counting down.
TTGTTTTCTGATCTGGCGGGAAAACCACGCAAGCGAGAACGCCTTAGGCTGAGCCGGTCAATTTTGTCATGTGAATACAGTACCTTAGTGTACTTCATTTTGGAACGAAACTCATTCCGGGATCATGTGAGTAGCCCCTGAGAGTTCAAAATAATTATGGACTCCTATGAAAATTTGACTAGTTACGTAAAGTGAACAAGTCGCTGAGAGCGCACAAGTGTTTCGGGTCAAACGAGAGTGAGACTAACAGCCCGGGCTTTAAACTAAACAAACATTCCCAGTTCATCAGAAAATGAAGACATTGTACTGTACCCAAGATTCTGTAATCCAATCATTTGATGATCTTTATTCTGACTTGCATATCAACATTACTTCTTTACTTAAACTTAATCATCTTTGTCCAACATTACACATATAAGACTGTTAATTCTTGTTCATCTTATCAATATTTACATGAACATTTTTGATCTGATTATGAGAGTTGTTTATATAGCTAGATTAGTCAAAATGAGCTCCATTGGGGATTGCTCTGCACGAGAAACTACTAACAGTTTTAGTTTCGTAAGGGTTAAATGGATCCACGAATATCAAGAAATATCAATGAAAATGAAAATGTTAAAACTTTTAGGAAAGAAGCCTGTTGGAGACACAAGTCTTGTAAAGCGACCATTTAACCTTACAACTACGCGCAAGTCAAGCATACAAGCAACAGGGAACATTAATGGTAAACACCAAGAAAGCTCTTTGTCCAATGGAATCTTGCATTCTGGAGGGACAAATAAGGATCATTTACCTGAAGCTAGTCCTTTAAAGTCTCAAGTGAGTGATACTTTGATTATTACTCTGATGTTTGTTAGACAAGTTTGTAAATATTTTCTTATTTGAAATTACTATAAGTGGCCATTATTATCAATTTCAACACCTTTAAGTGCATGTGAAAGGGGCACTGTGTCACAGGTATTTGGTGTCTCAAAAAATATTTTTGTATTCAGAAACCAAATCAAAGGCTCTTGTAATATGAAACAACCTTCACACCCTCCCCTCCCCTATGCATTTTGCTCCCCTGACCTCCCCCCAACCCTCTGCGTCCAACTCCCCACCCTCCCCTCCCTCCAATGCTGTTCCCATGGGTGAGGCAGGTGACCATTACCTAGCACATTTAATTGGAACAGGCAAAATATATTCAAAAGCCTATGCACTGGTCAGTGGATTACCAAGAAAAGTTTATAGCTGAGTAATGGAAGGAGTGAAAATTGGCATACTTGTCTCAGTGTCTGCTATAACTCATTCAACGCATGTATTCACGAGTTAAAAAATACAATGTAGCCTTCTAGTTTTGTGATTTCTGTCTTTACTAGGTCTATAAACCAAAAGAACAACCAAGAGTATCATTAGAACTTCCTAGGACAGTGAGTACTTATTTTCATTGCACAGAAAATTTACATTTCACTTGTTTTACTGTTATTCGATGAAGTACATTGTCATTTTGTCATTGCACTTAGCAATGACAAAACAGGCAAATTTATTATAATAAATAATTTAGTGCCGCGTCTAACTAGTACTTACCATGATGATTTCTGTACGTGTCAAGGTTGTTTTGACATTGTGGCTTAGTTTGTACTGCCACATGCAGAGAGAAAAAGGAATCATTGTCAGCCATGTGTCATCTTGTTATTTTAATGCCAGTAGACCAACTAGGTTTATTAAATAAATGCAATGCTTATAAAAAAAGGTTTTGGAATGCAAAAGTGCATCTGTTATAAGTATATACCAGTAAGCATACATTGTAATTATTATTGTTGTTTTCTTTTTTTACCCTCTGGTAAGGGTCCAACATTGAGACTAGTTCACAACTTCCGCAGTCATTCACAAGTCCATGTACAACATGTGTCGCCTTCCAGCAAGACCTTATCACCACCTGTTGAGATAAAAATGAGGTATGTTGTGCTTGCAATTAATAGATTAGATTAGAATTGATTAAGAAAATGTTTTCCTTGTTTCATTAGAGTTATGGTGTTATATAACACAAGTGGAAGATTGCGAACGAGAAAAACAGTGGGAAAATTAACAAGCCAATTTTAGAAAGGTGTTTAGTATACATAGCTGTTATGAGTTCTCTCAAGCTTAAGTGAAACAATTTCTTTTAACAGAAAAAAAAAACACCCAAAGTAATTAATTTTTTTTGTCACTGTAATTTAAAGTAATATACACTGTAGTATTGTAAATAGTTTACAACCAATTGGATAAAATGTTACAGTAACAATGGAACCTTACAACTTACTTATTCACTGATTTCCTTCTTTGAAGAACATTAATTATTAATCCAAACACTATCTTTTATTTAACACTTAATTACCTTCAGGGGAAAGCATTTAATTTGCCCTTACCGCTATAGCTCTTTTAGCAAGTTAATGTGGCTTCAAATATTGTCAGTACTATTGTATGTTGTTAATATGATGCCATATTTTTATGGCCATTATTAATTTTTGTTTACTTCACAATTCAGTTATACATAGTTATGTTTTTTTTAGCACTGTGGATGTCCACAAGCAATTCATTGGTTTTCAGAGAAGCAAAACAAGCACAGTGGCAAAATGTCCCAGTAACCACAGTGATGAAGAAAAGAAAAAGAAAAATATTAGACAGCGGAGGAAGATGGGGCGAAGGAAAGGTATATTGTAATTTATTGGCCGATTTAGGGGAGGGGTCGAGGCCATTCTGACAGGGCTGAAAAATCTTCATTCTGAACCATTTTCACTTCCCTTCCCTGGCTGTTTTTCATTTTGCTGCCCACCTCCTCCCCCCTCCAGTTTATTAAGAAGGAATATTCAAACACCAGGAAAGGGGTTTATGAGGATTTCCAAACAGGGAGAAGTGGGTTAAAAAAAGAGGCACAGCCAATTTTTTATAACCCAGGGATGTAGCTACGATATCCAACAGGTGGACTTTTGTTCATCACAGGCGGAAAATTTTGGTAAAAACAAAAGAGAGAGTTAAGCAGACACAGTTTTCCAGGCGTAAAATATCAAGAAAACTCAATCTCCAGGCGGTTATTTTTTCCGCCTTCCGCCTATTATTTACATCCCTGATAACCCACTTTGAGGTGTTTGGATACCTGATGAACACTCTTTCTAGTGTCTAATATATCTTCTCAAACTGATCATTAAATGCAGAGAAAACCAAGGAATCAAATTACCAAAATCTATGCTAATTAAGAGCGGGCATCCAAACCTTCTTCATGGTAGTGATTCAATCCCTTTGTGTTTTCGTCATTAATTAAATTAAACAGTTTTAGAAGCTGATAAGAACAGGTGTTTCAAGAATTCAGCAATAATTTATGGCTACCATCAATTTTGTGCAATGTTAGTGATGATGCATATAATAAACCAGTTTATATTATATGTTGTAGTTAATTTTTTATCTCAGGTAATTTTTGTTTTTCTGTTGTTTTTGGGTATGGTAATATATGCTAATTAATTATTATATATGAGGTAATATATGCTAATGAATATATGCTAATGAAATTTATCCTGAGTGGCTATTTTCCCTTGTGACTATTTTGTTGTTGTATATTATATGTCTATAAATATTTTATTAATCGTTTGCTTTTATTATTGCGTTTTTCAGAGAAAGTTGATGAAGTAGCAACTGTCAATACTGAGATGCTGCCAATGCGGGTCTCTGTACCAACAAGGTAATTGGATTAAGAATAATTATTTCTAGCTCAGTAGGTACATGTAGTTATCGTCTGGTCATCTCTATTATATACTGAGTGTACTGTCTCTAAGCCCTCTAAGCCGAACACCTTTCAAGCCATCACTTAAGCTGTCTGTCCGACTTATGGACAGTTGATGTAACCTTACACTAGCTCCTCCAATCTGTGACATCAGAACTGAAACAAGATCATTCTTGTTATCTGGTGAGACCCTAGAACAGGCTGACTTGTAGTAAGTCATTGAAGCAAACAGTGTAAAAAATGAGAATCTATCTCAAGATGAGTAGCAAATGAATACTAAAGACTGTACTGTTCTACACAGTCCAGTTACATTTTTGCTTAAGTTAGATCTGGCACATTTATTGACATACCTTAATTATGACTAAAGTTTGTCATATTAAACTCTTAATATAATCATGTAGTAGTAGTAGTAGTAGTAGTAGCAGTAGCAGTAGCAGTAGCAGTAGCAGTAGCAGTAGCCGTAGCCGTAGCCGTAGCCGTAGCCGTAGCCGTAGCCGTAGCCGTAGCCGTAGCCGTAGCCGTAGCCGTAGCCGTAGCCGTAGCCGTAGCCGTAGCCGTAGCCGTAGCCGTAGCCGTAGCCGTAGCCGTAGCCGTAGCCGTAGCCGTAGCCGTAGCCGTAGCCGTAGCCGTAGCCGTAGCCGTAGCCGTAGCCGTAGCAGTAGATCCGTTATTTGAACACAATCAGTAATTAAAGCAATAACATGCTTGAGGGGTCGTGTTCTAGTCTATGATAAAACAAGAAAAATGTAATACATGTACCTTCTTGACATTAACTAAGATTAAAAATATAAGATGAGTTGAAGGGGCAATAAACACTAAAACGTACAAGAATTTCAAAAATTTAAATGTTATAATGTAAAATCAGACATCTTCTTAGGCTCCGACTGAACAGATTTAAACTGTTAAAATTAAGTTCCCTAAATGAGGGATCTAATTTCCAGGGACTGCGGAGCAAGGTGAAAAGTGGGAGGGCTGACAATTGAAAATAATTTTTCATATTGAAAATCGAAAAAAGGAATAAAATCATAGTATTCGATTCGCAAAAAAGTGGTGGGGCCGCGGCCCTACCAGCCCCTCCCCCTCCGCGGTCCCTGATTTCACTTTTCTTTTGTTTTTAAGGCCTTCTGAAGAAGAGGTTGCAGATGTGAACACATCTCAAAAAGACGAGGAAGGTTTCAAAACCAAGGGCCCTCAGTTATTAAGGAAAAATAGTTCAAAAACCTTGGTTAGCGATATTTCATTGAATGCTATGGAATACTGTCGATTGTCAACATTTAATTTAGTACTTACTGCATGTATGGCATTAGAACGTGTACATATTATTACAGTGTTAAAGTTCATTGATAACAATTTTTGAAAATGCATATGGAAACATTCATAAGTGATAATCAATTTTACCACAAAGTCTAAGTTTACTGCCAAACATCTAAAAGACAGGGATCCCACTTTAACATGGTTTTTGGTCATTGCAATAGTCGTGAATCCAGATTTCTCAAACTCAAACATTTTTACATTATTAGATTCTAAATGAACTGTGCTCAAGTTGTTCATTATTGGTCATTTACAATAACTATATTGCCTTGACTATTTTCATGCCAGAATTATAGCAAATTCCATTGTTACATGGATAACTTTTCATAACTATAGTAATGAATCATTTGTTTGTAATTATTTTACAGATCAGCTGCAGCATGATGTCCTGTGAAGTGGTTGACATTAAAGAGTTGCCGCATACACCACAGAGTAGTAGCCCAAATGCTCTGTCTCTCTTGACCAACACATCTGTTAGCTGACATAACACATCACTGTGTCTTCATGTAATATACATTCTTTCTCTCTCCGTACCAAGACGCTGTTTATATTCATACGCTATTTAATTTTGGAGTGGAAATGGACACATACAACTAATGTAAAACAAAGTGATGAAGATTTTTGTTATGTTATTGTTTAAAAGAATGATTGAGATTAAGACTAGTGTTTTACTATATAAGTTAAAAATGACTTAGTTATTATAAATGTTAATATATTATGTTCTATATGCATGTTGTGTGTTTTAAATATTACTTATAAGGTGGCTTCAAAAAGCATACTTTTTACAGGAGATGAAATGTGAAATGTAATTATGAGTGCTGAAAAGGGAAAAACCCTTAATTACTAAACCGTCTGAGCTGCAAGTCTTAGAAACAATATGGGGATAACGCAAATCAAAGAAAAAAAATTGTTGACCCCTGCAAGAATTTGAGTGATACGTGGCTCTTACACCAACTTTTATCCATATCTACAGATCTTTTAATTTTTATTATGCTAATTTTTATCGGTTATTTGTATTTTTTTTATTTTGTTAGTGAATAATACATAATAAAATTTGCTTTGTTAGTATTGTTCTTGATTTTATGTGATGTGAAATCAAAAAAAAAAAATGTTTAATACTTTTACTGCACTAAAAGTGACCTTGTAAGAAACTAAATTAATGTAGACTTAGCAGTTTTTGGCTCACGACTTTGTCGCTCATAGATCACATGCATGATCGCTCAACTAAACTAAAAGAAAAATGAAAAGACTGCTGGCAGTCTAAATTAATGTTGTATGAAGAATATAATTACAGCATTAGACTACTAGATGGTGCACAGACATCTTCTGTTTCCTTCCTTTGGAGACAGTGTTAGGTGCACATGTCAGTATCAGTGCTTGATGTCTCCTCCAGGAGTTTTAGAGAGAAAAAAACTGTTCTGCGCAATCTTTTTCGATGAAAAAAATTTTTTTGACTGCAGATTTTATTGACAATGTAATAAAAGTATCAAGTACAATATTATTTTTAAAACATTAGCACCACAATAAGACAACTATATTTACATGATACATGAAAATTGTGGAGATTTTTTTTCTTAATCTTTGCAAAATCCATCAAAAAAGAACAAAACAGGAGAAAAATCAAATGCAAACCATTGAGAAACACTCAAGTCTTTTACTCCAGTAGAGTTAATTCACAGTATATTTTTTAGTTTTTGAAACGCATACATTTGTAACTTCAAAGCAGACTTTTGAGTCCGAGTACACATTATTGTTTTGAATAATGTACAAGTTCCCTTCTACACTCTATAGAATATTCCTGAAATCAAGTTTTATTGATATCATCTGAAACCATGTACCTGCTAATTCGCCACAACGAGAAGGAAAATGGGCAGAGTGAACTTTCGCAACGACTTCTGGGATCGTTACAGGGGACGCTTCTTTTGTCTCTGTCCCCAGTAACAGTCCCAGAAGTTGTTGCAAAAGTTCACTTGCCCAGTTTCCTTCTCGTTTCTAAAGTGGCGAATGTCAACGTTTGGCTTTATAGTCAAGCTCTTTATTTTAACTTCTGATGTTAGCAGCTTGGCCTGTCATAAACTTTTAAGTGATGTGCCACAAAGTCTTTTCTGAACACTATATTGTTTTGTGTTGCATCCTTTTCAAACTAGTGGGGAAAAGGCAACCTACGGTATCTGTCACATCTGTATTTGCTCATCTGTCCAATTCTTAATAGCTCTTGTGTTTATGGCATTAACCAATCAGGAGTACATATAATTGCCCAATGCTTAACCAACTGATACCAGTGGAGAGAGGTACTTGGCAGTTGGGGTGTTAAGGGAAGGGCCCCTTCACTGACATCAAATCCTTTGGGTGTGTCTTGGTGTGGAAACTATTATTAGTTATAGCTATTAAATGTGTTGTGGTGAGGATATTGTTTATTTCCCTCTAAATCATTTGTTTTTGGCTGTCATCATTATTGCAACAAAAGACCACATCAAGATTTTTTTCACCAAAAAAATTGACAATCCTTCTAACCTAAATTGAAATAATTAGCAACTGGGTATGAATCTGATGTATTGCTACTATCTGTGGAGGAATGCTCAACCACTGTAGCCACCAGTTTACTGGCACTTGGGTGGAAAAGAGCAACAACACAAAAGACATAGGTCAGAATTATTATCTGTGCTGTGAAGAAAGTATACCTGCCAAGTCTCAGGCCTCTAGGGCATGACTCATGCCTGTGAGTCCAAAACTCCGATCTCATGCCAACTCACCTATGGAGCAATTTCTCATGCCTGACTTGCAGATTTGAGCTATCAGCCTTAACCGATTCCATGATCCAATATTAAATATTAACAATATAGTTACTTTCATGAAAAATTGGCTTTTTTTGTAGGTTTGTATCGTTCTGAACATTATAATTACAGCTGGATGTTATTAAATGGAGGTCCAGGGAAACTTCCGAATTCTTTGGAACATCTTCAGACAACTTCGGAATAGATTGGGTTTTCTTTGGATCTGGTCGGGTTGCCTTCGGAAATCCTGGGACTCCCACGAAAAAAATTCTCAGGCCTATCACTCGAAAAAGTTGGCCGGTATAAGAAAGGCCTTTTATATCACACATATCAGTTGTCCTGTGTCCGACCTTTGTTTAATGCACACAATTACCTTTCTTTTGTTTACTTTGGGATAAGTTCAAGTAGTACAGAACTTTGAAGAAAAAATGGAGTCTTACCTAAGCAAGATGTATATGAGATAATGATCGATACCTTTGAATATGATAATCAGACCCTTGCAGTTTTCCAACAGTAATAGGCCATTCTGAGTTGCCTTTAGCCTCTCTATCAAAGCAAGGCTAGGTGCGAAACCTTTCATATGAAAACGAGTTTTCATTCACATGCAAATAAAACTTATTTGCATGTGAATGAAAACTCATTTTCATATGAAAGGTTTTGCACCTAGCCTCGCTTTGATAGAGAGGCCAAAGGCAACTCGGAAATTGCCTATTAGTGTTACTATGATATGTGTGAAAAAGGCTATAGCCAATTATTACTAATATATAAATTAGCCCATAACTTGTAAATTTGCAAGTGCTGATGACAAGAACTTTAAATTGTTTTAGTAGAACTTTAAAATCAAGGGAAAACATTTTTCCAACTACAAAACTAGCCATGGTTTTCTTTTATGTGAAAACTGAAACCGGCCTATGAATAAATCTTATGCATGGTTCAATTCCTACAGTTACCATCCCCCCCCCCCCCCCCCCCCCCCGCAACCCCCGGGACAAAGTCGGCCCTTGTGGCCCGGGGGTGGGGAATTTTGCAAGTACTCTTGTCCCGGGGGTAGGGGGTGGGGATAATATAGGTGCGCAAGGAGTTATGAGGCGAAAATTTCGTCGAAGCACATCGGACAACATGACTCAACAAGCGGACTTCTTTGCTGGGAAATCCTTACAGTTTGTTAATAATTGTCTGAAAGAAAACAATTTGGAAAAGTTAAAGCCTGTATTTGAAGCGATGAAAGCCAAATAAATGCGATCAAGGGAGAAAAGCAATGGGAGAGATGCTTCCTGATCTTTGTAGCCATAAGACTCTAGTCCAGTCCATGTCTATTTTGCAAACTGTTCAGTGGATTTATATAATAAATATTTCTGTCTTCTTGAGAAATACATGTAGTGCAGCTTGCTTTTGAGTGTCCCGGGGGTGGGGAATTACCTCTTTCTTTGTACCCCGGGGTGGGGAATAGGACGCCAAGTGAAGAAAAAATGGCAAATCACCGGGGGTGTGCCCGGGTGGGGTGATGGTAACTGTAGGAATTGAAACATGCATTAGTGCAACATCCATCTAGACCTTCTATATACAGGCCCTGGTTGTTAAAAGGTGGATAGCGCTATCCACCTTTTGAACAACCGGGGCCAGATGGAAAAGCACTCCAATCTCGTTAATTTGACACGAGAAGTAACACAAGTTAATGATCACTGGCCATGACCGTTGGGTTGCGTGACAAATGTCTGAGGAATCTTCTCTTCTTCTGGAACACTTTTCCTTTTAAGTTCCGCGCTGTGTCGCTCCTTGCGTCGTCTCATTTGAACTTGTAGCTGCAGCTTATTGGTAAAAAACACCTTTTTCCAGCCGACTTCTTGGGCTAGGGCTCGCGTTTCTTCTGTAATGGTATCGCAGTGAGTTATGAAAATCTTTTCCCACAAGTTGTCGCTGGAACACACTTTATGAAGCGACCTGCACACTGACCCAAGCCTTGCAATATCAACGAGATCAAGGAATGAAGCGACGCGAATGAGGATGTTTTTTGGTAAGCGAGCTAGCCAGTCTTTACATACAATGCCGTGCACAAGACGTAACGTGTTTTCACCAAATATTCGACTGATATCCGTTTGAATCTGGGTGTCTTCATCAAACTCTTCGCTTGGAACTTTACGTTGGCTTGGCGGGATGTAGCGCTGATCTTTTCTAACCGAAATCCGCCATGTTCGTAAAATTACTTGACTCTCAGTGACTAGCAGCTGATGGAAGTCTTTGCTGGGCGACGGAGCTTGCCCCGTCTTTTCAAACAAAATCGTGCCCAAATTCATGTTATTCGACCGAAGCGAAAAGTTGAGAAAGTCAACAGGCAAACAGGGAAGAAAGAGCTGGGAACTGGGTACCACAGCCGATGGCGTTTCCTTGGTTACAGAAGTGAGCCTTGGCGCGCGGATCAACAACAACAACAACAACAACATTTAGCTTTATTTGCATGACTGTAGATTTTACAATATTGTAAAAGCTTGCTACTAACTAACAAAAGGAAAGAAAACAAAAATGAATAATTAAATTGCATTGGTGACAATTTTATCTCGAGAATCAAAACAAGATGAAATAAATTTAATTACAGTGCTGCTACTGTTACTGGGGCCACCTCGACAAAGTTAACCAATCACAAAGCAGAACGGGAACAATAGATTCCAACATTCTAAAGTTAAAATGTCATTGTTCTGTACTCAACATTTCATTATTCAAGTCGCAAATTTTAAAATCTATTGTTCCCGTTCCGTTTTGTGATTGGTTAATTAACTTTGTCTAGGTGGCCCCGGTAACAGTAGCAGCACTGTAATTGCATGTTTAGAAAGTAAATGGAAGAATTAATGAATTCAATGATCAATTCAGTTACAGGTAAATGGCTAATATTTGGTACAAAAGTCTGTATTTTATTGTAAAAATTATCTCTTATTGTTGCGTATTTTGAACAATAGAAAAGAAAATGGATTTCGTCTTCGATTCATTTAAACCACAAACTGGGCAAAGCCAGTTTGGATCGGATGGCGCAGACCACAGGTAGCCCAAGCTCAAGTGATGTTTACACGTTGTAAACGTCGTGGTAACTGCTGCGTAATAGCGAAATTATAAGGATTTGTATGGGGAAATTCACTTCGAATTTGAGCGTAAAATTAGGAACGATATTTGAATAAAACGGGCTCACCTGAACTTCTTTGTGTATTTACTTGTGTCTTGAGTGGTTTTGGGGTCGATTCGAAGCGATTCCAGCGAGTTTTAGTTCAAGTACTGTTTCTTCCTCCCAAAAAGAGAGACTGCCAAAAAATACTCCAAAAAAATCCTGGAGTATAGAGTGTTTGCACTTGACGTCATAGCCGCCATTGGTGTCCCCGAACAAAAGAATTTTAATTAACTTCTTTTGTTGGGGACATCAACATGGTTGCCATGGCCTTTGTCATTTGAGTCCCACGGGACTGAGTGAAAACACTCCATATAGTAATTTTTCGCGTAAAACATGATGATTTGTCCAACCTCGTTCCCAGGGTCTCTCATCTTCCCGTTCCCTGGAGCCAGGGGGCGGGAAGATGAGAGACCCTGGGAACGAGATTGTAATTTGTCTTCGTTTACGGTTTCGGATTGCCAGAAAAGAAACACGTCTCCGAAATCTAATTCAGCGGAGAAGACCATTAAGACGAGATTGATCAACGTTTCGAGGATCCCTTTTGGATAGCTTAATTGAGCTTTGCGCAAATTTACCAGGATAAAAGGCTTTAAAAATAAAGACAAGGAAATAACAACTTTTTAAGGTTTTGAAAACCACTGCAAGAACCGTGTACGATCAAACTTGCGCTACGTTGGATCACAGTAGATCGTGACCAGTCAAAATATAAGAAAATATAAGAAAATACTGCAAGGATTGGTCAAACAACGTGTAAGGGCGTGATTTCGATATTTCGGCTGGCCAACACCAGCCTTTTTCAGGTTTATAAACCACGCCCTTACACGTTGTTTGACCAGTCCTTGCAGTATTTTCTTATACATGGAAATAAGATAACTTTGATTTGGTTAGCCGCGCATTGCCTGCCTTGTAGGTACTAACTGAGGGAAGCAGGATGATTCGGTCTCGCGGGATGCGCGTGGAGAGAGCGTGGAGCGCGAAGAAAGGGGAAAAGATAGATAACTCCTGCAGTTTTTTTGTTCATCCGGAAAATTATCTCGCTCCCCGCCCCCACCACCCCACCCCAATCGCCTTCCGTGCGTGCTTTCTTTGATTCCTCTCCCAGTTCTAGTTCCCAGGTTCCTCTCCGCTATTCGATGGAACTGGAAGTTTTCATGAATAGATAAATATTTCGAAGTTGAAAGGGAGAATTAAAAATGCGCTGTTAAAACGTCTCCGCCCACAGATGAGCTGAAAGTTTGGATTAAAAGAATTACCAAGTAATAACGAAAAAAAGAAAAAAGAAAAAAAAACAAGCTTGCCCAGTAGCAGAAGTAGACAGAAGTAAAATTCTACAGTCAGATGCTTTTTCTTAAGGTTTATGAAAGATTTGCAGCTCCCATAACGGGAAAAACGTCGATGTGCGAAAAACTGAATCAGGATGAAATAACAGCAATTGCCCTAGACCAAACAAAATTCTTTAGAGGAAGATGTTGTTTCTAAGGCTTATGAAAGATTTGCAGTTTTCATAGGTTACTTAAATTTATATTTTCACTAGACAAAACAATAGATGTCACTTAGATTTGTAAACAGCAATAAGATCAAGACTAGTGATGACAGAAACTTGAAGTGAATTTTGTCTTTTTATGGAAAGTAGAAAGATAATTGACGCTTGTTGAAAACGATGACCATGCAAGATTTCTTGGTCGAGCCCTAGAAGAAGAACAAATTTACACTTACCGAGAGAAGTCGTGAAAATGCAACAAAACAACTATGAATCGCAACTGAGGTAGGGAAATCTGAAGCACTTTAACTATATCTGCCCGGGTAGTCAAAGTTCATAACAGGTTCACCAAGTTTAGAGGGTTTCAACACACTAAACCGTATAAAAGGCAAAGCAGATCGGGGTTCGATTCCTCGCGGGTGAACCATATCTTCACATATTAGTAGGTTATACGTACCTTTGTACGTTTATTTGCTTTGTTCCTTTGATACAACAGATCTTTACATAGATCCTATGTGAAAATATGGCTGATTCGCTTAGAAATAATATTCTTGAAGTCAGTTACATATGTTTCAAACACATCATGATCATCACAGCACCTTGAGTTCAGGTTTTTTTATTAAAATACTTTTCTTTGGACAAGCGCATGTTTTCATGATATACGTCAATAAAACCGATACAAACACGAGACATCAGTCACGCACGAGCCACATGCAGCCCATGTAGCAACAGCATAACCCAGTTTTTGTAGTATAAGGCAACAGACCAATTTCGATATATTAAAATTCATACTTGGCTCCGAGGCTTGGAGGAATAAAACAAAAGAAATCACATTAAGGTTCAGCGTTGAATCATTCATTTCTTTTGTTTTATTCCCCCAAGCCTCGGAGCCAAGTATGAATTTTAATATATCGAAATTGGTCTATTAGAGGACTTTTACTCCCACGCCCTAATTTTCTGTGTCGAGAGAGACGATGTGAAGCACGTTTTTTGTCCATCATAAGGTAACAAGGTAACTGAGCAGCAGATGGCAGAAAGTCTTACAGGGGTGTCCGCTCCGTCTTACTGGGGTGGTCACCTTACAGGGGTATTCGCCTTACAGAGGTGTCTATCTTACAGGGGTGTCCGCCTTACTGGGGTGTCCGACTTACTGGGGTGTTCACCTTAAAGAGGTCTCGGTGTTACAGGGTCGTCCGTCTTACAGGGGTATCTGTCTTACAGAGGTATCGGTCTTACAGGGGTGTCCTTACAGGGGTGTCCATCTAAGATAGTTTACTGTATTTTTCCTTTGCTGTTCTTAAAGGCCCAGTATCACCCATTCAGCTTTGCGGTCGTTTGTTTTTGTTTTCAAATGACGAGCTCTCTCGTGATTGGCTCTATCGAGGCATTGGGCGCGCAATGCATTTTGGGTGATACTGGGCCTTCAATAAGTCTTAAAATTTATTCTTGGGTTACTTTTCTTAACAGGGTTTTTTCGCTCGAAGTACTGCTCATTTTAATGACTTACACCACCCCTGTCAGACTGCTACTGGCAAGAACAGACATGCGCCGTTCATCTGCTGTAAGCACCACAGAGGATCATGTGCTCAAGGGATACACCATTCACAAACAGCGGACTTATGACTTTCTGTCATGCGCGCAGTTATGTTTGGGGCAACCAAGCTGCATGTCGTTTAATTACGAAAACATCAAAAATGGAGTTTGTGAGTTAAACAGAGAAGTGTCTCGTGCAAGCATTGTGGTAGACAGAAATAAGCTCTCCGCTAAGAATGGGTATTTGTTTGGTCAGCTGGTCAACATAAGTGTAAGTATTCATTTACACCGTTATCTATTTACTACAGACATTAACATGTTATTAATAACGTGGGAAATTGACAGGAAAATCCTTAATTTTAGCGCCAACACTGCTTCAAATACTTGTTGTCATTTACATTTCATTCACAAGTTACCTTGACAATGGCGTCATGATGACACCAAAACGTCGGTTTTTATGGTTTGTTTTTGTTTGCTTATGTTTGACCAAATCGTTATTGATAATTAAATAATAATAATAATAATAATAATAATAATAATAATAATAATAATAATTATGGGATTTCACAGTCCAGTGTGATCGGAAAATTGAAGCAAGAAGACCAGACATTGTCTTTAATGATAAGAAAGAGAGAGAGGTGATCATAATTGATGTTGCCATCCCAGGTGATGACAGGGTGAAAGATAAGGAGCTCGAGAAGATAGAGAAATACCAACTATTGAAAGATGAAGTGGCAAAACTCTGGCACATGCGGAAAGTCACTGTCGTCCCAGTTGTTATCGGGGCACTTGGTGCCATTTCAGTCAACTGTGAGAAGTACATGAAGCAAATTGGTGTAACCATAAGAATGGAAACTATTCAGAAAACAGCATTGTTGGGTACAGCAAAGATCCTGAGAAAGGTGCTGTCTTTGTAAGAGGAAAGAAAGTAAAGTCCTGGAACCCATGGTGACATGTTGGAACCCACTTCCAGGGAATATCAACCAGACAGAACATCGTGCCTGAGCCTTAAAGGAATAAACACATAATAATAATAATAATAATAATAATAATAATAATAATAATAATAATAATAATAATAATAATAATAATAATAAAGTGCTCTCCATTACATGATTGTTGGTTATATACCCTAGGTATATGGTTTATACCCGGATATAACCTGTATAGAAATGAATCGATAAAACCTACAAATAATAATAATAATAATAATAATAATAATAATATTATTATTATTATTATTATTATTACAATTATATGAATGAACTTTATAGCTTTTTCCTGCAAGTGTACATAAGATTGATGTTAAGGCTTAATCGATTTTTAAGAAATTTGTTAATAAAGTATACTTTTAATTCGTTAAGAGAATAAAAGGATGATAAGAATAATAAATATAAAAATATTTAGAGAGGTAATTGATATTTAAAATGTAATCTATTGATAAAACTACATTTAACTCTTTCCGTATTTACTCGAGGAAGCATTCTTCCGGGATTCCTAAGATGAAGCGAGCTCTGTTTAACACAAGGAATGATACACGACGAGGCCTTCATCAGTTTTTTTCTTGTGCGTTAGTTGATACCGATTATTTGAAAATTAGCATCTCCACCATTTCCTACGGTCTCTTTAGCTTTCCCCACTGGCTCCTTAAGTCTGAAATATAAAATATCATCGGGATCCCCCATGGGGTTGATAGAGATTTACGTGAAAAGGTGAAGAAAAGCAGGATCTCGTCGGAGAAGAAGATGGAGGCAAAATTTGATTTATTCTAAAGAACTCTTTCTGAATTTTTATCGCATCGCGCGCATTTTCGCCCATGCCAAAAAATCAATAAAATCTCTGTTTCTCTAATTCCATGAATTGAACTATATTTTATGTTTATTATAGGAGCCAGTTTTTCCAGCTAGCGAAGGGAAAAACGGTAAGATAACAGCAATACATGTTAAAATTTACTAACTCTGAATCTCTACCTCTTAGTTGCAACTCCAGTTCTTTCTTACTCATAAAGCCGCGGTTGCACGTGCAATTTTTTGTTTGCACAGGTGATGCGACAGCCTGCGAACACAGCCGCCTCTCATCTCTCACGGCTGCTAGGGGAGTTCGCGCGAGAGAACGAACGCCCCTAGCGGCCAGGAGCGATGAGAGGCGGCTGTATTCGCAGGCTAGTGATGCGATTTTTTTGAATAATATTGTCACGTCGCCAGCGCATGGTAAAAATTGCACTTGTAGCCACTCATGAAAATGCGACACGACAGCCGAAAAAAACGCAGAAAAAAGTCGCAAGAGATGAACATTTCATGACATAACATATTTCATGATTTAACAACTAAAACGAGGCTCCGGCTTAATTACCAATCCATTCTCGTGCGGTCTTGGTTGCAGCATTTTGTTGCCACCAACCACCAGCATTTTGTCGCGCTGGCGACGCGACAAGTTAAAAAATAAAATCGCATCAACTATGCAAGCAAAAAATCGCGCGTGTAGAAGCGGCTGAAAGCGTGTTCAATAGACAATAGGTTACTAACCTTTTCTTTCATTGTTTCAGACATCAGCTATATCTTTACGACACTGGGCGCCAGAGGAGAAACTGGGCCGAGAAATACATCCGGGTACACAGGGACATCACTTGAAGGCCTGGTCAATTTAAACAATGGAATTCAAATTTGGACTGTTCCCGCGACAGGAGGTTACGTCATTGAGGTTACAGGTGGTTCCGGTGCTAATGGAACGTTTCAATCCGGTCTTCCCGCCATTTGGAGGCTAGGTGGCTTAGGAGCAAAGATGAGTGGAAGTTTCCAACTCAAGAAAGGAACTCAACTTAAAATCTTGGTTGGACAAGAGGGTGGTACAACTACAAACTTTATTGATAGGCCGGGGGGAGGGGGTGGTGGAAGTTTTGTTACCCTGTCTGATAACACTCCACTTATAATTGCCGGTGGGGGAGGGGGAGGAGGGACAGCAAAAGACCAATTTACAGATGGTGACCCGGGTCAGGCGACAGGGAATGGGACTCAGTGTGGTGGGACAGGGGGCACTGGGGGAAGAGTCTGTAATGCTGACACGGGGAACATTGATTCTAATTTAATGGCAGGAACGGGAGCGGGCCTTCGTGGTGACGGAGATGAGAGCAGTGGAATTATAGCAGCAGCGTCGAGTTTTATTAACGGGGGAAGCGGAGGAAACGGAGGTCCGGTTGTCCAAGGAGGATTTGGTGGGGGTGGTTTTGCCTTGTTACTTGGCGGTGGAGGGGGCGGGTATTCATGTGGGGGAGTAGTTGGAACTGGCAAGAAAGGTACCGCTGGGGGAGGGGGGTCATATAATAATGGCACAAATCAACAAAACATGGAGAGTGTTAATAAAGGCGATGGAAAAGTGGTAATAACGTTGAAGACCTGAGTCAAACAGACGTAATATCTTGCGCGCAATTAATTATACATACGCTATTGTTTTTGTGTCTACTGCGCGTAGACCGACTATTGAGAGTATATTAAAAACGCAGAAACTGTTACAAAGCAAGCTGAAAACATTTTTATGTAAGAAATATATTTATTTTTCTTCATTATGTTTGTAAACACATTGAACTGTTTATCATGTAAGGCGCATTGGTGCTGGAAATGCGCATTAGAAGAATCTTTACATTATTACATTGTTAAGTAATGGTCCTAGTAAGAACTAGGCAACCTAACGGCAAGGAATGCAGAAAGGTGTTAATTGTGATATTGTTGAAACCGTCCACCTCGTTGGCTAAAACGTGAAAATCTACCATAACTTAACCAGGTAGTGCATTTATTTCTCTCTAGTTTACTAATTGATTCCCTTTTAGTGAAAGCTATTCTAAGTTTTAATGCAACCAAAATTCTATGTGGGAAACATGTAAAATTAGAAGCCTTTCTTGGCCATTGTTTTGGAGTTTCACGATTGGATGAAATCTTGTAGCACAAAAGAAACATCACTTTAAAATAAAGTTCCAGTAAATTTTATTTACAAAACATGTTGTCCATAGGTTGATGTATTCTCAGTAAGAAAAACTTAAAGAATCATATGAGGGGAAAGCGAAATGCCGTGGAACAATAGAGCATTGCCTAGTTCTTACACGCATTGTTACTTTATCATTGCCACATTTTCGTCTCCGACCGGAAGCGAGGTTGTCCCGTTCCCAGACCTCCAAGTTTTTCTTTTTTGCTGACCAAACAAAACGAGGACTCTGGGGACGAGAATACTAATGCTGTCGACGGTGTCACAGGAAGTTTATTAACCTTTCTAACTCGTGAATGCGCGCAAGGAAAATAAACGAGTTATAGCGATGTGTTGGCAATGGTGTAGAAATTTTTCTCTGACCAGTAATTCCGCTGACCAGTGAATAAGACTTCGAACTCCAAAGGACTTTAAATGAATTTTTGAAGACTTAGAAATCGCTACAGCAAGGTAAATGTTGTCTTTAAATGTTTGAAGGTTCGCTGCCATTTGTAAAAGTTCAAAAATTTGTTTCGAAACGATGAATTAAAAGCGTGACACAAATACGTTTTTAAAACTGGGTAACATAATGCTTTAAATTTGGTTACCTACCAATTCTTTGACTGCTTTGTGAAACAACAAAGAGCTTAGACCGATCATAGGGAACCAACACGCTTAGCTTATTTGTAAACTGCAAATGGAATTAAACTGCTTTTAGATACTGTATATTCGTATAGATATATTTATTTATTATACAGTGCCCCTCTGGATACCAGCTTCGGCTGAATGGCTACCCTGTTTTTAAATAAAGTTTGATTGATTGAGATATTCACTTACCTGTTGTTTTCTTGAATCTGTTGCGGAGCCAAGTGAAATAGTCGTCGTTGTGAGATGCATTTTGCGATAGTAAACGATGTTCGCGGTCACTTAACTTCAACCGGTACAATAGTTCACAATTCCTCTATATATGTGTTTATCTCGTCTGATCTTACGCGGCTCTAATTTTAAGCTCTAATTTTAAGTCTTGGGACAGCTCGCAGATTGAAAAAATCCATTTACAATTCTGCAAGCGTTATCTAGAAGTAAGCAGTAAGGCATCAGATCTTCACTCTTCCTTCAGAAGTTACCAATGAATTAATGAACTCCGTAATTATTTTGTAAATATTCAGTTAGTGAAATTCATTCTTTCATGCTTAGATCTCCGCAATAATCAAATTATCAATCCAGACTGATGGCTTTATTGTACTTTTCCTTTCTTTATTATATTATTGTAATTTAATTTTGTTATGTTGTAATGCTTTTGCAATACTGTAAGGATTTATAGTAATGCAAATAAAGCTACTTGTTATTGTTGTTACAAATCTGGCCGAGCAAAACGTTTCCTACAAGACAAAGATCAGAAGCAAATACTTGTACAAGAGGGTGGTGGCTTTATACAAGACTTATTGGTCCCCGTTGTTACAAGCTTGGGTGTTTTGATGCTATAAAAAGAAACTATGCATAATTGCACTGATCATTTAACGAGTACGGATCGATATGAAGAGAAAGGTGGACTGGGATGAAGAAGAAAAGGAGAGCGGAATGGAAGATACTATAACCTCCAATGAGGACAACAAAGACGAGGAACACAACAAAGAGCCAAGAATTAAAGATGTTTTACGCAATCTTTCTAAAGCGGTGTCTAAGGACCGTGTTTCTGATTTGTTGCATAGCATGTTGGTCAAGAACAAGAAGAATCCGACAATGAGACAAAGACTTATGAAAGAAATTCAACCGACAACGAAGGAGAGGAAAGCGCTTCTGAAGGTCACGAAAATAATTCAGACAAAAAGTCAAACTCCATGTCATCATTGCGAGAGTTCAAATGTGCATGCAACCGGCGTCATGAAATGTCCCAAATGCTTTTGGCATGATAATAAAAAGATTTGCCCTATATGCGATCACAAGATTCTTTTGGACAAAACTAAACTCTTGAAAGAGACCCTTGCTCGTTGCTATGATTGCAGTGCGATGTATGAGACACATAAAACCAAAGGAATCAACTCTGTCTTTCCTTTCCATCTAAGCTTTTAAATTGCCTGTATAATTATGTAATTGTTTGTTATCAATAAATTTATTTTGAACTTAAACGTCATGATCAAGCATAGCTAATGAGGGAAATGCAGGAAATCCGAATTAGTATGCAACCTCGTTCCCAGGGTCTCCCGAAGATGAGAGATCCTGGGAACAAGGTTGATTAGTATGCAGGAAATCTAAGTTGAGACATCATGAAAATGGATGCAAATTAGTATGCGGCGGCGTAAAATGACCCTATACTACTACTAAAAATCATGCACAACAACCAACACACACAAAAAAATCTCTTGAATCGACCTACCAACTATTTGCTTACCATCAAAAGAAAAAAATTCGTACCGAAGACTTAATCCCAGTTTTGGTCCAGCCATGCGCTTTCCATCTCTTTTTTTGGTTCAATTGTTTACTTGCTGATCGCAAGGCCTAACCGTATAAAAAAATTATCCGTTTTCTAATAAAAAACAATGATACCTGACGCATACGTGTTGGGGTGGGGCATAAAGGAGCGACACTGCAGGTACTTTTATGCTCTAGCTGTCGTTTTTTTTATGCCGGAGCCGTGTTTCCGCTTTAAATGATCGGTTCACTGAAGTTACATGAAAATGCTAATCGTTTTGCGGACATGAAAGATTGTAGACTTCAGCTTTCTCTTCTTGCCACTGCCACAATGTTTTAACTGCATTGCAAGATGAAATTACACAAAGCAAGGGGATAATAAAAAAAAAATTATTAGTTTTCAATATCGTTCGATGCACTTTTTTCTTCCTTTTCATTGGCCGAAAGCCCACCACGTGATCTGCGGATAACTGCCCACGAGTAATTATCCATTATTGGACGAGGTTGAGCAAACGGCTGAGGCAAATAATGGGTCTGCGAGACACTGACAAATCACGATATTCTGCGATAACCGAGTTTCAATAATTACTTCATAATTCGAGCAGGTATCGGGTTGCCATTGTAGAGGACGGAAGCGGAACAATTATTCGCAGCAAAATAACTTTGCAGGTTGTGCGCATGAGCAGAAGGCCGAGAGCTCGCCACGTGACCTGAGAATAACTGCCTACGCATGTGCACAATTTAATCTTTTTTTAATTTGTACAATGATGTTGTGTATATATTGGCTAGATCAATAGATCTCGCAGATCAATAATCGCCTTAGCCTTCGGCTTCGGCAAATAATTGATCTTGCAGCTC
Source organism: Cladopsammia gracilis (assembly GCA_022457155.1). Lineage (NCBI taxonomy): Eukaryota > Metazoa > Cnidaria > Anthozoa > Scleractinia > Dendrophylliidae > Cladopsammia > Cladopsammia gracilis. The sequence goes on along the minus strand of JAJGOT010000008.1, from coordinate 1,460,509 downwards.
GCCATTGACAAATCACGAAATTTTCCTCCACCTCGTCCAACTAATTGATAATTGTTTTTCATACCTAAAAATGTCTGGGTACAGAAAACTGAAAGTTTTGGATTAAAGAATAACCAAGAATGTAAAAACGAAAAAAGAAAACAACACCTGCCCTAACCCAAACAAAATTCTTTCGAGAAAGGTGCTGTTTCTAGGGTTCATGAAAGATTTGCAGTTCTCATGCGTAGCGGGGAAACATTTCTGTGCCGTAAACTGAAATCGTGAAATGAAGAATAACAAGGATGTAATAACGAGGAAAGTCAACACTTGTCTTTATCCAAACAAAATTCTTTTGAGGCACATGTTGTTTCTAAGGCTCAAATGAAAGATTTGCAGTTCTCATAGGTTGCTAAAATATTTCTTTTCACCGGACAAAACAATGAGGGTCTCCAAATTTGTAAACAAAAATCAGATAAAGATTATTAATAATAGAAAATGAAGTGATTTTTCAGTGTCTCTTCATGGAAAGACGAAAGACAACGCTTGCTGAAATCCTAGCCATTAATTCTCGTTAAACTCAATCAAATTACAAAAGAGGAACAAGTTTATTGTTGCCGAGAGAAGTTGCGAATATGCAGCAAAACCACGTTGAAACGCAACTGAGGTAGGGAAATGAAATCAGTCGAACCTCTCCTTACGGACACCTCCATAATACAGACACCTATCTTGGTGCCTAAGATACAAAAGTTCATATAATTCCTACCGCTATAATACGGTTACCTCTATAGTGCGAATACTTTGGGCTGTCCCTTTGCCGTCCTTTAGTAACGAGGTTCGACTGTAGTTGGAATCTGAATCACTTTAGCTAAACTATCTGCGATAGTCCCGGTTCATGGCAGTTTTATGTGGTTTCAAACACATTGTGGTCATCGGCACAGAAGGCTTGAGTTCTTTGGATAATCCGCATTGATTTTCTATATCGAGAGAGAGACACACTAGAAGCAATTTTCTGTCCATCATAAGGTAACAAAGTAACTGAACAGCAGACGGCAGAAACTCACAAAGTACTAGAATACACTAACGTACCTCCATCACAGTCAACCTTGACATTCCCATTCTGGGTTCGATCCAACAGTCTACTTCGCATTGTTTTCAAATTTTTGAGGAGGAGAATATGTCCACTATTTATATCTTTCGAGGACCTAGACATTAATCATAAAGAAACATAATATAGAGTTCGATAGACATAGATAAACGCAAAGTTACTATTTGTCAGTCAAAAACCGCTTCAGTCTCGACTTTAACAAGTTGATTCTCCTTTGCTGTTCTTGAAATTTGAATTTTATTATTGGGTTACTTTTCTTCACAGAGTTACTTTCATGGGAGTGTTGCTTATTTTTATGACTTACATCACTCCTGTTAGGCTGCTACTGACAAGAACAGACATGCGCCGTTCATCTACTGTAAGCACCACAGAGGATCACGTGCTCAAGGGATACATCATTCACAAACAGCGGACTTACGACTTCCTGTCATGCGCGCAGTTATGTTTGGCGCGCCCAAACTGCATGTCATTTAATTACGAAAACATCAACAATGGAGTTTGTGAATTAAACAGAAAAATGTCTAATGCAAGCATTGTGGTAAACAGAAATAAGCTCTCCGCTAAGAATGGGTATTTGTTTGGTCAGTTGATCAACATAAGTGTAAGTATTATTTTTCACCGTTGTCTATTCCAGCAGAAAGTAACATGACCTCGACATAAACATGACCTCACACATAGGGGACCTCGACCAGTAATTTTTTAGGCAGCTGTTAATGATTATCTCCTTGCCTAAGTTAGACTGATTATCGTCATTTTTATTTGCACTATTGTTTACATTTCGCACTTTGCACTGAAACTTGCCGTATGTCCATTAGGATTTGCAAGTATACGTAAATCATGTAGATGTAGATGTAGGTGTAAGAAGAATGATTTCATGAGAGAAGAAGATGGAAGTAAAATTCGATAGTGTTTGAATTCACTGTTTGAATTCACATTTATCGCATCGACGCGCACTTAATAATAATAATAATAATAATAAAAATAATAATGATAACCAGGCGTAGTCAATCGATAGAAATCGATATCGGAAATCAATCGATACCATCGATATCAATCGATATCAATCACCGATTGATATCGATTGAAATCGGTAATCGATAACAATCGAACTCACAGAAAAAAATTATTATCGATTGTTATCGATTGAGATAATGGATAATAATCGATAGCAATCGACAGTAATCGATAACAATCACTAATCCCAAGGAGGCCCTGGAGGAGTATTCGTTTCAAAGATGGCGTTACTATTTAGTAAACAATACGAGACCCGCGTTCAAATGGTAAAACATTTTATTATTTCAGCAGCTAGTTCTTGGTTTGGGGTTTTAAAATATTTTAACTTGTCCATTCATCGCAGCGCTGTCGATTGCATCCTGCATCTCCTTTATGGCGTTCTCGCGTAGATGAAAGTCCAACTCGATCCTATATATGCACGGACATTGTAGCTCTCCCGAACGCTTCCATCTTTTGGCATAAGGTGCCGTACTTGGCTTGGCAGAAGCTTTTATTTCACTGTGAATAATAACCAGGGTAATAAATAAGCGTAATTAACACAATGTTGTCAAGTCATGTTAAGTGTTCCCAAAGTTCCCTTCGTTGAAAGATAAACAAACATGGAAGTCACTGATAACATACCAGGTAATTCGTCCATGATATTCCTCTATTAGCTTGGCAAACAAGCAGGAAAACTGGATCGGAACTCGTCCAACAATCCTTTCATCAGACAGTGCTGTTACAGCAAACCTGTGATTTATTAAACCTGCGATTTATTACTATGCTTCTTTCTTAATGCAATTAACTGAAATTATAAAAACACTGATTTTGTTGTTTATTTTGCTTTATATTTATGGCGTTGCTATAGCGAGACAAGAGGGTTGCACACCGCTGCTTTGGGCGCAACTTCCCCTTCTTCTTTGAACCGCACTGAAGCTTAACATCGATAAAAATGCCAAATTATTTCTGTTATTGTTCTTGTTCTTTTTAATATCAGCTTGTTGATATTTACATTGCATATCGACGATTGAATGACTCAATAAAACCATAGAAAATACATCGTGTCAATCCAGAAATTGACAAAAATAGTTTGCGATAAAAATCGATGATAATCGATAACAATCGATAAACCAATCCTCACAACTTTTTTTTTTTATCGATTCCTATCGAATAATATCGGAAATCGATATCAATCGAAGATTGATATCGATTGCTATTGATTGTTATCGATTATCAGTTTATCGATTGACTACGCCTGGTGATAATAATAACTTTATTTCACACTTACGCAAACAAATCAATAGAATCTCTGTTTCTCTAATTCCACGAGTTGAACTATATTTTATGTTTATTATAGGAGCCAGTTTTTCCAGCTAGCGAAGGGAAGAACGGTGAGATAACAGCAATGCATGTGAAAATTTACTAACTCTGACTCTCTACCTCTTATATTAGTTTTAAAAGAGGGTCGTGAAGGGGTAAAATGGGAGCTGGGATTTGCCTTTTTTAGAGGCTGGGAAATGGAATTTTGTGCACTGGGACTGGGATTCATGAAACAAAAACAATAGAAAAATGGGAATGGGATTTCAATTTGAGCAACACAGGCTGGGATTGTGGGATATGAGCTGGGATTTGAAAAAAACAATTTGCTGGGAAATGGGATTAGGACCCCCCCCCCCCCCCCCCCCCCCCCCCCCTTCACGACCCTCTTAAAAGACGTGTTAGCAAATTATCGCTCCAGTTCTTTCTTACTTATGAAACATGTCAATACGTTATTAACGCACAGGGGACCCACACAAACTGTGTTACCGTTCGTAGTTTTAAATTTGGAGGAAATGCAGGGGAATATGAAAAAGGTTCACTTATCGTAACATTCTGTGATGTTTACGGACGTTAGTACCTGAACGCGTATACGCTCAGATAAACGTCCGATGCAAAACCCTTCAAATCGCTAAAATTCGCCGTTTTCAGCTACAAGAACGACAACACACAACATTTCATGTAAAAATTACATTTATTTCGATCTTACATATGAATATTCATCACAGTAAATTACGATAAGTGAAACTTTTCGATATTCCCATACATTTCCTCTAAATTTAACCTTTTCTTTGATTGTTAATTTCAGACATAACCTATGTTTTTACGACACTGGGTGCCAGAGGAGAAACTGGGCCGAGTAGTACATCAGGGTATGTAGGGACATCACTGGAAGGCCTGGTCACTTTAAACAATGGAATCCAAATTTGGACTGTTCCCGTGACAGGAAGTTACGTCATTGAGGTTACAGGTGGTTCCGGCGCTAATGGAACGATCCAATCCAGTCCTCCTGTCATTTGGAGGCTAGGTGGTTTGGGAGCAAAGATAAGAGGAACTTTCCAATTTAAAAATGGAACTCAACTTAAAATTTTGGTGGGACAAGAGGGTGTTACAACTTCAAGCTTCCCCGATAGGCCAGGGGGAGGGGGTGGTGGAAGTTTTGTTACACTGTCTGATAACACTCCACTTATAATTGCCGGTGGGGGAGGGGGAGGAGGGGCAGCAAAAGAACAATTTACGGATGGTGACCCGGGTCAGGCGACAGGGAATGGGACCCAGTGTGGTGGGACGGGGGGCACTGGGGGAAGAGTCTGTAATGCTGATACGGGGAACATTGATTCTAGTTTAATATCAGGAGGGGGAGCGGGCCTTCGGAATGACGGGGGAGGCAGCGGTGGAATTGTAACAGAAGCGTTGAGTTATATTAAAGGAGGAACCGGAGGCACATGCCCGGCAGCCAATGGAGGATTCGGAGGGGGTGGTTGTGCCATGGTACTTGGTGGTGGAGGGGGAGGGTATTCAGGTGGGGGAGTAGTTGGAACATTAACTAAAGGTACCTCTGGGGGAGGGGGGTCATATAATAATGGCACAAATCAACAGAACATGGCGGGTGTTAATAAAGGGGATGGCAAAGTTATAATAACTTTGAAGCCTTGAAGGGCCTTATCATTGGGTGAAACGGAAACTGGTTCGTTTCGTGCAAAAACAAGAAAATGCAAAACAAACCGGTGAATTTTGAAGGGTTCAGTTAAGACGGTTTTATTGAAACTGGCATAAAATCGTAAATCAAGGTTTTTGCAGATCTTATAACTCAATTACCAAAAACATCCTACCCCACCCACAGGCAACAATAAAGTCAAATCTCACTATCTTGTTGCCGATTCTCAGACAGTCGAGGTACCTCAGACGCGCTGGGAATCAGGCGAACTATCTCACACATTCATGGGAAATTAAAAAATGATGTGACATATGATAGTGGGGTTTCGAGAGGCACAAGTATTATCGATCATTCATTCATTCATTGTATAATAATTTATCCAAAAAAAAAGGATTTAGGTTCGAGATTGCAACATGTCCAAGTTGACCAAAATTTTACGGTAAAGCCCTGGGTTCTTTAAATGCGTTTGCGTTCTTTATTTGTTAGAGTTGATAGAGAGTAGTAAACAATACACACTTCGGTCACAACAGTCTTCTATTTTAATTCCGGAAAATATATATTACTATACATCTAAAACAAGTTTTTATCTTTGTTAGTTGGTAAAAACGTGTAGAAAATTACTCTAATTCTTGGCTTTCACATGACGTCATAAAAATTAAAAAATCGAAAGAAAACGTCCTACAAAGCTGTTTCTAACATGGTATGTGGATACAAGTGTTAATCTTTCACAAAAAGTTTCAGGTTTTAACGATGTTTTGCTTCCGATTTACAAAGGTTTTAAATGTGTCACGCAATGCGTCACGCTATTTCAGATAAGCCGCGAAAATAAACAAAATTGAATCAGCTGAAAGTTATTGTTTGCATTATAAGTGCTTATAAGTCGAGTTAATTGAGCTTATAGCAAATACAATATTTTTGGATATGATTTTTGGTGTAATTAAGACTTAGAATTTTTGGCCGCCATCTTTGTGCCATGGCCGCTCCATACATTTCTTACTAAAAATATCTAATACTCGTTCGCCTATAACTCTTGAACGAAATGCTTTTGCGCTTCAAAATTTGGCCAAGATGTGTTGTTTTAAACTCTTTACAATTCCATAAACATTTTGGATTCGAAATCTATTTTTTAATGCTTCTGAATTTTGATATGACGTAAGTGAAAGCCAAGAACATTTTGTGTATTGTGTTACACGAGACGACAATTTTTGTTATAATACTTGTCTGTATTAAAACTCGTCAGTCATGATACACATATCTTATTTCATAATTAGTCTAAACAAAGAAATTGACGATTGCTTCGTATTTCTCTTGTTTGCCAGATATCTGCTTTGGTTCCCCGTGTTCCATGATATAAGCCTACAAAAACACAAACAAAAATATATCAAAGGCTCCTATTCGCCAACTCGTGAATACGTTCAACCCTTCGCACTATCTCTGCGATAGCGTATTCTTAGACTTGCCACAGGTCGACCTTCGCGTTTTTTTTTTGTTGAGTTTAACTTATCGAATATTAGTATTGGAAGGGACTTTGAGAAAATCTAGCGTATTTTATGTATACACTCACAACGTGAATACGTTCAACCCTTCGCACTATCTCTGTGATAGCGCATTCTTAGACTTGCCACAGGTTGATCTTCGCGTTTTTTTTTGTTGAGTTTAACTTATCGAATATAAGTATTGGAAGGGACTTTGAGAAAATCTAGCGTATTTTATGTATACACTCACAACGTGAATACGTTCAACCCTTCGCACTATCTCTGTGATAGCGTATTCTTAGACTTGCCAAAGGTCGACCTTCGCGTTTTTTTGTTGAGTTTAACTTATCGAATATTAGTATTGGAAGGGACTTTGAGAAAATCTAGCGTATTTTATGTATGCACTCACAACGTGAATACGTTCAACCCTTCGCACTATCTCTGTGATAGCGTATTCTTAGACTTGCCAGAGGTCGACCTTCGCGTTTTTTTTGTTGAGTTTAACTTATCGAATATTAGTATTGGAAGGGACTTTGAGAAAATCTAGCGTTTTTTATGTATGCAGTCACAATTGAGTTTCGAACGTAATTTACTTCGCTTTTATTTTCATTGCTGCGGTTTGTGATGGGTTAAAAACTCGCTTCACTTTCTCAAGCAATCAGAAGCAAAATCAAAATGACTCATGATTTGCTCTTTGTATTTTCTCCGAGTTTTGGTTCATTCTTTTCATTATTTCTGTCTGCTGTGAATTTTAACGAGTTTTTAACTCCTAGGATAAATCAGTGATTGATTGACTGAAACGAATTAGCTGCAGGAAAAAGGCAGAATAAACATTGCTTGACATACCTCAAGTTCCTCTAAAGAAGTCGTTCCTTTCTCCACTTTCGCCCCAATTCCTTTATCAAAACTACTGTAACGATCCTGAAATCAAGAGCAAAAAAAAAAAAGAAACAAATGGTGGAAAGATTGTACTGCGTTTAGTGACAGAATATTGCTGACATTATACATAGATGTTTTTGAACTAGCTTGTTCAGTCTGTATTGGGAAAATATTGATCGAGTTCTTTTTCTTTGCAAGTTTATGGACCAAGCTGAAGGCGAGGTCCATAAACTTGAAGAAAAAAAGAAGACCAGTATTTCCCAATACGGACCGAACAAGCTGGTTCAATAAAGTGTTTTAATATTATAATGGCGTTTTTAAAAATTTGCCGATATTCCTGACTAACGCGCATGTGTCAAAGCTAAGCATATTCTTGCATTTTTCCAGCCACTTTGCGAAGTTTAACCAAAATTGCCCGTCAAACATGAGGGAAAATGTTTATAGAAAACAGTTTTCACTGTTTCATAAAGGAATTCGGCGAAATGAGTTCGTGAGCGGTCCAACTTAGCGGTCTGTATTGCAAAATTCAGACCACTCAGGGAACCAATCAGAATGCTCCTTTTCGTCGTGGACCAGTTTGTCATATGATAAAACACTATTCTAAACATGCTAGGTAAAATAAGGACTTTTTATACAGTACTGACAGCGGTTTCAATTGAGCCGACGTCGAAAGTAATTTCGCAATTGCTTTGGTTTTGCATTGCTACGCTTTGTGATTGGCTAAAAAACCTCGCGCCACTTTCTCAACCAATTGGAAGTAAAACCAAAAACCAATCGTGACTTCGCGCGCGTTTTCCCGCGCTTGGCGCCGGCTACTTGTATTTGCTTCGAGCTCTGATTGGTTCATTGGATTGTCTGCGTCTGTTGTGATTGGTCAGAGAAATTACTTTGGATTTGGTTTTACGATACTCGGTTTTGAATAACCAGTGTAAAAGGTAGAACTTAATCGTGTTATAGTTGACTTTAGCTCTGTTTTTGTAACCTCCATTTTGGTTTATCTTTTAACCCTTATTTCCACTCCCAGAGTCAATTATGGAGACATGCAATATGTGCTTTTGAGTCTGTTGACAAAATCATTCGGTGGAGGGTTGTCCAATACACCCGAACTGAATCGGATCGACTAAGGCTGTTGTCGACCCGACTCACCGGAAGTCATTTCGCGAGAGACTTATATACAATACACCCGAACTGAATCGGATCGACTAAGGCTGTTGTCGACCCGACTCACCGGAAGTCATTTCGCGAGAGACTTAGTAAAAATACGGCGAGAGTGTAAGAGGGAGGGTGGAAAATATCGGCGGATCGACTCGATCCGACACGGATGGAGACGACCCGGCTAAGTAAAAGTCGACCCGACTCACCGGAAGTCATTTCGCGAGAGACTTAGTAAAAATACGGCGAGAGTGTAAGAGGGAGGGTGGAAAATATCGGCGGATCGACTCGATCCGACACGGATGGAGACGACCCGGCTAAGTAAAAGTCGACCCGACTCACCGGAAGTCATTTCGCGAGAGACTTAGTAAAAATACGGCGAGAGTGTAAGAGGGAGGGTGGAAAATATCGGCGGATCGACTCGATCCGACACGGATGGAGACGACCCGGCTAAGTAAAAGTCGACCCGACTCACCGGAAGTCATTTCGCGAGAGACTTAGTAAAAATACTGCGAGAGTGTAAGAGGGAGGGTGGAAAATATCGGCGGATCGACTCCATCCGACACGGATGGAGACGACCCGGCTAAGTAAAAGTCGACCCGACTCACCGGAAGTCATTTCGCGAGAGACTTAGTAAAAATACGGCGAGAGTGTAAGAGGGAGGGTGGAAAATATCGGCGGATCGACTCGATCCGACACGGATGGAGACGAACCGTCTAAGTGAAAGTCGACCCGACTCACCGGAAGTCATTTCGCGAGAGACTTAGTAAAAATACGGCGAGAGTGTAAGAGGGAGGGTGGAAAATATCGGCGGATCGACTCGATCCGACACGGATGGAGACGACCCGTCTAAGTAAAAGTCGAGCCGACTCAACGGAAGTCATTTCGCGAGAGACTTAGTAAAAATACGGCGAGAGTGTAAGAGGGAGGGTGGAAAATATCGGCGGATCGACTCGATCCGACACGGATGGAGACGAACCGTCTAGTAAAAGCCGACCCGACTCACCGGAAGTCATTTCAAAAAGATGTCAAAAATTAATCAAAAACTTTGTTGAGTGGCAACAGTAGGGCACACAGCAATGGAAGGCCCCATTTATATGAAGAAAAGTTGTCCTAGGTACTCGAGACAACCCTCCTCCCAAGACCCTAGTGAGCTGTTTTATAAAATTCTATTTATAAAATGTTGTGAAATTTGATAATTTGTTATAAAATTCTGTAAAAGTTTATAAAATAAATTTTACAAACATGGTCACTTTATAAAATTTTATAAGATTTTATAAAATAAATCTTACAAACATGGTATAAAATAAATTTTTCAAACATGGTCACATTATTAAATTTTATAAAATAAATCTTGCAAACATGGTCACTTTATAAAATTTTATAAAATAAATGGTCAGTTTATAAACTTTTATAAAATTGTAGAAAAAATTATAACTGAGGCTGACTCAGCCCACAGACGTTTTGGAAATTTAACAATTTTCATTATGAATTTAGACTGACAGACTGAAATGAGTCATTCACTCACAGTAGTACACAGTCAGCCAGTCAAAGCAAGTGTAATAACAAGTGGCATCACTCCTGGCTTTGGCGGAAAGTGCGGATTTTGTTTATCAAAACAAAACATACATACATACATACATAAACTTTATTAAAGTGTCAAGGTATTTAGCTAAAAGCTAATTGTGGACACTATAAATAAATAATATGAATACAATTCAAGTATATTTAAAAAGTGTGAAACAGTGACCTTGCTTTCCTGGCTTTTCCGCACTTTCCTAGTACAGAGAAACCAGGAAAACCAGGATCACCCTTGGTGCTCGTGCTTATATTCAGCATCTTACAGCAATGCAAAACAAAATTACAGCAAGTGATCAACAAATGTGTTATATTTCAATTTACCCTTTGTTTGCATGTGTAAGTATTGCTGAAAATGGCAAAACACTACAAGAATGTTAATAGAAATTCAGAAATATGTTTATATGTTGTTGTCTGTTGGTTTAGTCTTGCTAGGGAATTTTCTCTCTGGGTTTTTAAGTTTTTCCCCATACTGAAACCAATACAACTGAATTTGATCCAGCTTCAGGTAGAGCATCTTGGCATTTTGTTTAATCTACACAGTACTTTTTAACATTATGTTGTTGTTATTATTTTTTAAGAAAATTAGGTACATGCATGTGTATTACTGGTACTAGGAATCCTTGAAAAGCCAGTTGTTGATCCTAAGGCCTTGAAAGTTGTACCTTCTATCGAAATCCTGTGTGCATGTGGGTATTTGTTTTTTATGAAAGCTTTGAAATCCAGAAATTAATCTATCAAAAATAATTCAATAAAACACTCCTAAAATAAAAGGCGAAAGCATTTTGTAAATACCTGAGAACATTTTAAAGAAAAGTTGTCAAGGCTTATAAGATCAGTAATTTTCCACAGTTTCCGCTAGTGGTAATTACAACTGGTCTTTTCTTGTTGGACATTTAACACAATTTTCATTTTTAAAACCAGGCTTAACTAATCAATGACATCAATGTAATCAATGAGTAATCAATGGGTAATCAATGAGTAATCAATTGATTACTCATTAAGTATTGCCAATACTCAATGACTACATGTAATCAATGACCCACAAAATGTTTGGTCATTAATTAGTCATTGATTTGCATGAAAAGAGGTGTTGACAGGGCAGACACAACTCATAAGCTCGTGATAACATGGAACGTGACCTTTAGAGTTTTGCGCTAACAAGTAAATCCCCAAGGATTTTCCTTTTTTGTATGAGATAAGGGGAGGCTCTCTGTATATTTCTCTTAGCAATGGTTGGTTCTGAATTAAATGCCATTTGCTCATTAAGATGTTTTTAAGATTAGGCAAAGCCAGGTGGTACATTGTTATGAAAGGCAGAATTCTTTTTCGCATGTTCTCCTTTTGCTGCAAAGATGACTTCCATTCATGAATTTTACCTCGGAAATTATTTTCTCAATGAGATTGTGAGTGTAGCCTCTAGCACGGATGCGTGCTTTGAAGTTGTTGATATTCTCGCTGAATGATTTCACTGAGGAATTTGTTCTTAATGGTCTCAGGGCTTCACCTTTTCTGAGCCCTTTTCTGACCTCTGGTGGGTGGCAGGAAGAGAAATGGGTGTACTGGAAGGTCTCTGTTGGTTGAAAATGAGTAATCAATGACATCAATGAGTAATCAATGACCCACAAAATTTTTTGGGTTCGATTAATCATTGATAACTCATTGAGTAATCAAATAATTGATTACCCATTGAATACTCATTGATGTCATTGATCAATGATTAGTTACGCCTGGTTAAAACTATCAGACCTAACCTTGCAAGTCCAACAACAGGACATTATGTTGGATGTTCAGCCTCAAACAAAAAGCTGGTTTACATTTACTTTGTTATACTAGAGATAAAAGCAAGGCATTCATATAGCAAAATATTTGTAGTTTTGAGCAAAAAAAAATCACACCAGTAGATTCTGCCAGGAACACTATGTAAGAGAATTTGCAGTGGTCCAATAAATTACAAACAGTGTGATACCAACAAAAGGTGTGGAATTATTACCAGTTACAAGAATAATTTGAATGAATTAACAGGAGGTTAAAATTAAGTTGAAGCCATATCTGCAATATGAAATTCTGGGCAGATAGGCAGTCCTCAGTGATCCTTTAACCCAGACACCAATCCCCAGATTATTTGCTGCCAAACTGAGTAGTGAACACCAATGATCCAAGTAGAATAATGTATTTTGCAATTTTATTGTGTAAATTCTACACTTAAAACAAACCAAAATAAAATGAAACCATAGAAATCACTTTAAGGGCAGAATATTTAGTTTGGTAACAGAATCCTGCATTTCTTTTTAACAAATTATATAATTATGAATATAATGACTTACACAATACAGATGTAATTGTATGAAGACCCTTTAGAGAGTGGACAGAACTTATGCAGTCCAAAAAATTGGTTCTAAATTACATTTACTGTAAGGAATATCTCTAATACCCCAGTGTTCTTACCAGGAATTTGCCTTGGGGGGTCCCAGGGCCCTCCTGCCTGATAAATAGGGGTCCTGCAGGAACTTAAGGGGGTCAAAGTTAAGTAATGATCCGCATAAGGATAGTGCTGAACGGCAATGCACGATGGAATGTCAACTTTTCTCAATTTTATTTATTTATTCATTTATTTTATTTACATTTTACCACAGGATAAATATTACAAAAGAAGAAAAAAATATTACAAAAATTGCAAATTTACAGGACAGGAAGAGCTACAAAAATAGTTCAAAATTAAATGTAATATTAAATGACTTAACATTGATAGGTAGGGTGGCGAGGAAGCCCAATGGAAGCTAAAAAGCTTGTAAAAAATTGGGCTCCTCATACTTAATTAGGATTTAGTGTAAGCTGCCATATCATGGTCAGGCAGGTTTAATTTACAGCTCTCTCGATAAGGTATTAATGAAGTCTTGAAACTAGAGTAATTTGTCAGTTGCGTTACATTATGGGGAAGGGAGTTCCATAGTTTAGGTCCTAAATAGAGGACTGTGAACTGTTAATGTTTGTACTACAGAAATATGGTCGGTAGTTATTAGCATTTCGAGTATTATATGTGTGTACTTGGCGAATCACTTGTTACAACTAGTGATCTCATTGGCTTAGACTCAAAAACTGCTAAAAAGTTAAGGTTCAAGGTACATTAAGTCTAATTTTTTTAAGGTTTTAAGTATTTTGAGACCCAATCACACAACATACAATTTTTAAAAGATATTGTATTTGGGGAACTTCATCAAAGAAGCAAAATTAGTATCTTTTGTCTTCTGCTATTCTGATTGGTTAAGCACGAACATTTGCTAAAATTGATTTGACGCAAATGGATTTTCTGTATTTTTATAATGAAATATAATTATGAACCATCAGCTCCTCCTCTATTCTATGTGGGAAAGAGCCAATGCTGCAGAACAATGAAGTTTACTATAGTTCTTATGTGAAGCATTACTTAATCACGATCTGCCATGTTGTTTCTGAAAACGAAGCAAAAACCACAAGGAACGAATAACGTGAGCCCACAATCCACAAGGTCAGTTATATGATCCAAGATGGCAGCCAAAATCGTACTGAAGGAGCTGGGTCCAACGGAGTTGAAGGCTTTAATGGTACTTTTGATGCATTGTTTTCATTTAATTGTACTTATTTCCAAGCAGAAAAAACTGAAGTATTTGATTGTGAATCGAAAAATTGCTCACTGACTTCTATACCTAAGTCCATTTTGCTCGTAGCATTTGATCTGAACTTGTGTGCCATCAAGGGTGCATTCACTTGGCTTTTAAGTAATGTGTTACATAAGAATTGAAGGGCCGAGAGCATAACAGACCTATGTGACACTTTAGGCCTTTTTTTTATTTTGTCTCGCTCAGATTTGTCCATTTTTGGCATGTGAACTAGTAATAAGTTGCAAAACATTGTTCAGAATTTTTTCTGTTGTTTTTTCCGTCGTTTTCTTGAAACACCGTATGCAAAAAAATAAATCAAAGGCTCCTATTGTAACGCAACATTGCGGTAAGCTTCTGTTTTCACACTGACCACTTCAATATTTTTTTACAATTAAACATAAGGGTTTTTGATGAACCCCCAAAAACGTAAATCACTTTCATAATGTCCAGTTCGAAAAAAAAAAAAAAGGATGCTGAGCGCGAATCAAACCCAGAGCCGTCCGAGCGCAAATCCCGGATCCAAACCACTAGACCACAGAGCATTTCAACCACGGCACGGGATGGGAACTCTCAATGCTGCCCCTTTTCTGATCCGAAGTGATTCCAGACTTTTCCCCTGGCTCGTCTTGCCCACCAAGGTCCGTTTTTTACGTCAAGCACTAAATGGCGCTTCAGACACAAGGAAGGACAAGAAACACGACTCGTTTCTTTGAGAGGTGCTAGAGACTTAAGGATTTCCGGACTTAATGATGTCTTTCAATCACCGGACGGGCCTTATACACGTTAGCTTACACACACGCTACAGAGGCGATGTAATGCCATAGTGAGCTCACAATAGATAACTAGCGAACCAGGCATGCGTAAATAACGGTATTTTCGTTCAGGTTGTTGGCACTCAGAAGTATTGCAGTTGCGCAGTCTCATGGCTAAACTGCTTTGAAATGGCTTTGAATTAAATTGTGCTCTGAATGTAAAGTCAAAGCACTGGAGGGCCAGAACTCTGCTTTTTTCAGGTGAAATTGGTCTAATTCCTTATGGTTAGTGCAAATTCGACAAGGGTTAATGATATTATTCGTTGTACGATAAAATGAGGCACATCTGAGCGAGAAAAAAATAAAAAAGGCCTATTCCATCTCTCCCTCCCACGTCGTTAACATTTTGCAGTGCCCCCTCTCCCGAGCTTTGCGAGACACGTATTTCCAATAATTATATTTCATTATAAAAATACAGAAAATCCATTTGCGTCAAATACATCTTAGGAAATGTTCGTGCTTAACCAATCAGAATAGCCGAAGACAATAGCTACTAAGTTTCCCTTATTGATGAAGTTCCCCAAATACAATATCTTTGAAAAATTGCATGTTGTGCGATTGGGTCTCAAAATACTTGAAACCATAAAAAAAGTTATACTTAATGCACCATGAACCTAAACTTTTTAGCGGTTTTTGAGTCTAAGCCAATGAGATCACAAGTTGTAACAATGAAAAAAGTTGACATTCCATCATGCATTGCTGTTCAGCACTATCCTTGTTATGTGGATCATTACTTAAATGCATCATTTCATTTTTTTCTGTGGGAATCTCACAAGGCCGTGGCCTGGAAAACAAAGGGTAATACCCAATATTAAGTAGCGTGGTTGTTCACTCAATTTGTGATCGGCTGTACTGAGTAAAGAAATACCAGTGACATTAAATCCATGTGTTCATCAGCACTGCAAGCCTGTAATGAACTGTGATGTTAAGATCTGAAAAAACAGAGTGTACATTATTAAGCAGCAAGGTCAGGATGTCAAGCAGGATGGAAGGTCAAGAAAACAGAAACATTTTGAACAAAAATTAGCAAAAATCGTCCAAAACTAGGCGTAAAAAAGTTCTATAATGCAGGTGGCCAGTTGGAACACTGCTGATCACTCCAGTATCAGGATTAGTGATCATAGCTATGCTGAATAAACTGAAATTGAAACAATAGACCCAACATAGTAGCTATTAAACACTGTAGAAAGTTTTTAATCCAAGTGAATTATGTATGAGATTAAAAGAAATAAGATTTCAAATTATAGTCTGTTAATTACATGGTAATGTGTAGCAAAACACACTATACACTGTAACACTATACAGATACTATTATTCAAATCATCAATCCACCTTCTCAAAAATTAAAAATAAGACCAGTTTTAAAGCCATTTTGTTTTGTTTGGAGGTCAACTGCACCCTGGAGTAACAGAGAGAGAGAGAGAGACAGTCAGAGACCCTGGTCTGGTCTACTCACATGCCTCCTAAAATCTGGGAGATTACAAATTAAATTGATTTGCGGGAGGGGCAGCAACGTGTGAATTTTGTCCGCCTAGCTGAGCATTGTGAATCAAAACAAATCCAAAAATATTTGTCGATTCACAACAAATGTGAAGCCAATTATCCAAATTGATTAGTTTTGAGTCTGCAAGTTTCTTTAGGATCTGTAAATTTACGGTTGGGGAACTGTCCTGGCACTTGAAGATTTGCCTCAGTAAAGTTAATTTTGAACTTGCTACAGAATTCAGCCCAACTTTAATTTTAATTACTTGACGCTGCTAAGCTTGTGCTCAGCAGAAAATGCTTTTGATTTCTGGCATTGTTTAAACTGGGATGAATTATCACTACAAAGTATTTAGCAGGCAATCTTCAAGCTTCATTCAAGAGGCACAATACAGTGAATTGTCTGTTCTCAGACAAAGGCAAAGCAAGAAAGAAGTGGTTGACATGGACCAAATTGTGGAAATGCAGATCAACTGCACACTTTTATAACAGGAAACAAGGTAGAGGAGAAACTGATAGGTTTTATTCTTTGTGGGTGAGACATGTTGTTTTGTTTAATATTCACCAGTTCCAGTTGTTTAAATGTCTATGCAAGATAACCTGTTTGACTTTTTGCATTTCACTGTTTCATTATACAGTATACACTTATGAAATTATTGAACGGCAACAATTTTATCCTTGCACAATGTTCATTCCCCTTTTTTGAATTGTTTGAATGTGCAGTTTCTGGACAACAACCAATTCACACACAGTGTCAGCAGAGCCAAGAGACATGTGACCAGGCCAGACCCAGGGTTGTCATAAAGTTTCGAAGTAGCCGACTGTGTTGTTGGAGTAGGCGGCCGAGGTTGGGGAAAACCCATCTCTTCTAAAGAACAGCCCAGGTGAGTAGCTGGCTGAGATAACAAAGAAGGTGGTGATTTTCGCCGGCAGCCGGCTACTTTTGACAACCCTGCAGACCAGGGTCTCTCTCAATCTCGCTTGCTCCAGGGAATGAGAAGAAGAGATACCCTGGGGATGAGGTTGTTTAGATGGTTTGTTAATATCAAGCAAAGTTTTTTTTCATAATAATGTCAGAAATAACAGCAGTTACCCACTAAGCATAAAGGACACAACAGATATAAATATGTTGAGGAAAGCAAAGCTTTCAGATGTTGAAGTTAAGTGAAGTGAAGTGAAGAAGCATATGTTGCTTTAATATTATAAGCTTAAATTAACTTCAACTTGAGCAAAAATTATTAAACTTTACACACTGACACTTAATTAAAAGTTTAATATTTAAAATACTCACCTATTAAATTTCCATTTTTTTTTCTTTCGAGTTGCCATTATTGTCTTGAGCCGATCATATTCCTCACAGGAATACAGACAAAAGCCCACGGGTTCCATTCATAATAAGCTTACGTCTTAACTTAAGCTTAAGATTATATAAGCTATATATTTATTTTATAAGACTTACACGACTGCTTGGCTCGTCGTCAGAGACGATTTTTTTTGTCCTTCATGTTTGTCCCACAGTATTTTTTTAAAGCAGATACCAATCTATGTAATGATGAGATGAATAAAAAAATGTAACGATTCCCAAAAGATCCGCTTTTACCTTCTTTATAAGCTCACTGATCCTCGCATCTTGTCACCAACATTTTTTATCCGATCAAACCAAAATGGCCGCCCGAGCGCCCGGATGAGGCCCGGACGATAGGTGCCTGGAGCCGAGATAACCATTTTCCCGCGCTTTCCGCCGGTCCAAGATACAGCTGACGCGTTCAGAGTGAGTCGAGGAGAAAAAATATTCTGCTTTTCCTGGCTTTTCCTGCGTTCAGAGGATCGTTTGGACAATAACCTTTTCACCTTTCTTTGACGAAAAATTAACTTAAGATTAAAAGGTAAGTCTCTTTGACATTTGAAAATTAAGTTAAGCCATAAACAAATTCGCAGTATGTTGATGTGCTTTACAGTCTTTACATGAGAGCAAGACTATCAGGTCAAAAGGTTCTTGAACATACAACAAGCTACATGGACTACATGTACAGAGAGTTGAGCTGTGGATACATAAATATTGCTTGTATGTATTTTTTTTCCTGCTGAAGGAAAGGTAATCTGTTAAGTGACTTAAGTGGTGATTGTCCGTGAGTTATTACCAAATGAAGGCAGTTGTTTCACCATAGCACTATGCCTTTCTAGGAAATGTTCAATGAACTTGACTCGTTTTGGTGTTTACACTCATTGAGGAACCGCTGATTGTTTGGTGTGACGCAGTCATCTACAGCAACTGCTATTATTAAAATTTGTTGTGTTGGTTGTAAAATTTGTTTTGTTAATTTTTTTTTCAGCCCGTTAACACTGAAGTCTGCAAACAAATTATTGTTTTCGTACCTGTCCAAGTTTATTCCCATAACAAAGCATATGAACCGTTGGCGTTTTCTGTTTGTGGTGCTGTATGTGCTAGACAATCACAATGAAGATGTGGTAAATAATTAATGTAAATGATTTTTTTGGTACTGCTTCATGTAGAACCTTGTAATGTTAAGCAGTTACATATTGTTTTTCGCTATGCTTCTGTGGAATTGTCAGCTTAACTGTGATTAATGACATTTCTCTTAGTTTTTACTAATGGTCAATGAATTGGAAACTTCCACATCCTACCCCACCCCCTTGTCAAAAGAGTCTAGGTATTTGAACTTTAGCTTTGAAGATGGGATCGTTCAAATTCCCCTGGCAGAAAGGACAAGAAAGTGTTGAAATGTCCTACCCTAGTGCCAGATTTGAGTAAAGAAAATTCGAAATTTTGCATTTATTCTTGTGTATTGTTTTATAATGGTCACTTTTTATATGTTCAAATGCCATACAACGGCTTTTCGTGTCAAATATAAGGGGATGTATGATGGTCAAATTGTTTGGCGCATAACTATAAGTAAAAGCACAAGTTTTAGTGGAATTTTGTAAAAATGCCCCAAATAACATTTGGAATCTTTGTTTTTTCAGGTCAGTTACAGCTGTTTGTATTTCAATGTTTGCCTGTTTTATGACCCATGGGGCAATAGGTTATGAATTTAAAAAAGTTAAGAAGTGAACCAAGTGTTTGGTTACATGAAACAGCAATTTTACTTAAGGGAAGGTTATTACAGTAACTGCCTTATTGGCACCAGAGATTGTCTGTAGTGCATTTTATAATATGAAATTGACTATAATTGAAGTCACTGTTTAATTTTAAATCTTGATGTTCCTATAATGTGTTTTTATTTTGTCATAATAAACTAGGCATAAAGTTGTTACAGTGGAAAGTTTTTTAATAATTAACCAAAAAATGAATATCAGTTGTGTTGTATTTGACGAGCCTTGTACAAATAAAGGATGTTACACATTAGTATTGATATCATGAGTTAACTGCATGTCCAGTTAAGTGGGTTTTGGGCCACTAACAGTTCAGTCTTGTACATAGAGTGGTTTCGATAAATTCGTGAAACAAAATGTATTTATTGCAAGTAATAATGAGATGAATACAACAGTTAACAAAAGAGTGTTCAGTAATAGTACAAACCAAAGGTTCGAATTAGCCTATATTCGTGCCTAAAACGTTTTATGGTCAGCTTTTGGGGGCACTTCGAATATAAACAAGATTTAATAATTTTGGGGGAAACTGAACAACTTGAAACTCAAAGAAAAAAACAGTATTTCACAAAAAAAAAAGCAAAAATAAAATGCTCCCATTAGGATTGGAACCCGGGATCATTGGATCCCCCGGTTAATCGCTCTAACCACTCTACCACGGTACATTTCACGTGTAAGTTATTTCAAATGTGAGTGCCTTAACGTACATTCATGATGTATCGCGTGTCGCTGTTCCGTAATCCATTTGAAGTGTGCAGATTGCTTTTCTAGTCCATGAGCTTACAACGTTTACGTTTTGATTGCTTTTCTGGACAAACATAACCTTAAAATTATGTCTAAAAAGTAAGACTACACCACATTTCTTCTTGGTCACTACATTCAGTAGCCGACGATCGCAAATTGAAATGGTAGTTAGCGCGTAAATAATCGTCTTACGCTTAGAACAAGGCATACATGCATGTTTACTTCTTTTGTTTCGTTTGTTGGCGTCGGTTAGCGCGTGGATAGTCGCCTCACGCTTAGAACAAGTTATACTTGTGTATTTTTCTTGTTTACTTTGTTGGCGTCAGTTAGAGCGTGGATAGTCGCCTTACGCTTAGAACGAGCTATACATGCATGTGTACTTTGCCCGTTTGGTTTGTTGGCGTCACTGAGTTAGCCCGTGAATAGCACTTGGCCTGACGCTTAGAACGAGTGCATGTGAAGTTAGCGCGTGAATAGTTGGCTTGTACGATTAAAACGAACTATACAGTGCGTTACGCTTAGAACGAGGTATACATGCATATGTACTTTGCTTGTTTGGTTTGTTGGCGTCACAAAGTAGCGCGTGAGTAGCACTTAGCCTTACGCTTTAATTAATAGAACGAGTGCATGTGAAGTTAGCGCGTGAATAGTTGGCATACGCTTAAAACGAACTATACAGTGCGTTACGCTTAGAACGAGCTATACATGCATGTGTACTTTGCTTGTTTGGTTTGTTGGCGTCAGTTAGCGCGTGAGTAGCACTTGGCCTTACGCTTTAATTAATAGAACGAGTACATGTGAAGTTAGCGCGTGAATAGTTGGCTTACGCTTAAAACGAACTATACAGTGCGTTACGCCTAGAACGAGCTACACATGCCTGTGTACTTTCTTCTTTTTTTTTTCTA
This sequence comes from Cladopsammia gracilis, assembly GCA_022457155.1. Taxonomy (NCBI): domain Eukaryota; kingdom Metazoa; phylum Cnidaria; class Anthozoa; order Scleractinia; family Dendrophylliidae; genus Cladopsammia; species Cladopsammia gracilis. Next base: position 1,439,679 of record JAJGOT010000008.1, on the reverse strand, counting down.
AGTGTCTCGCGAAATGACTTTCGTTGAGTCGGATCGACTTTCACTTTGACGGGTCGTCTCGATCCGTGTCGGATCGAGTCGATCCGCCGATATTTTCCACCCTCCCACATACACTCTCGCCGTATTTTTCTAAGTCTCTCGCGAAATAACTTCCGGTGAGTCGGGTCGACTTTTACTTAGACGGGTCGAGTCGGATCGAGTCAATTCGCCGATATTTTTTACCCTCCCATCCACGAGATTGATTTTTACTTCCGGTAGTAATAGGTTGATGATTTCGCGACCTGACTTCCGCTGAGTCGGATCGTCTTTGCTTATTGACGACCCGACTCAGTTCGGGTATATTGGACATGAGTGATTCGGTGTGACCATTTAAATGAAACCTCGTTGGCAGTCCGTTTGCATGGCACCACTTGTTTTTCAATATTATAATTATTATATAAAATGTAATTTGGAATTTTTCCGTCTTGAAGTTTGATTTTTGGCACTCTCGGGGCTAAAGGGTTAATTCTTTATTTGCAATATCCGAGTACATTTAGAAGAAGGAACAACATTTAATCTTACCTTGACTAAAGAATCTAAGGTTCCGTCCTCAATGAGCTTGGCAGCATTTTTCAGTCCGCGAGCAAAAGAGTCCATTGCACCTACAACAATAAAAGGTTAAGCTTGCAGTGTAGGCAGGGTCGGTATCACTATGAACCGATAAATACTAAACAAGTGTTGAGGGTCCTACCGGTACTAAAAATCACCCATCCATCAATGTACGGTTCCCTTACTAAATATTATTCTTATTTTTCATACCTTTTGAGGGTTTTAGTTCTGCGATTTTGTGGACTTTTCAGTTAATGTTCTCGAAAAAAGATCCCGAAAAAATATCCACAAACATTTAGTTCACTTCAGAAGATACCAATGAAATTCCATTTTAAATTGCCTTACCACTTTTTTTCCGCATCGTTTAAAACTGGCGAAGATTTCCCAAATTGGCCGGCTTAGTTGTGTGATATTCGAGGAATCAAGTGAAAAGAAAGTCATGGTAAATGGGAAGAAAAAGGTGGAATTTTACAGGTTAGCAACAACAGACTCCCTCCTGACGACTCTTTCTTAGAATTCAACGCAAACCTGAACGAAGTGTAACTTAGACCGCCGTTTAAGACAATGGACCTCCACAACTGTTTATAAGTGGGTCATTTAAAGTAGATTAATGTTTTTCTGGTCTGTGCTAAATGCCTTCTGGACGCTGTTTGCAGTAAGTATAATAAACGTTTAAATATTAGGGTTGGCCAGATTAAAATTGGTTTAGACCCCTGGTTTGTTAAACTCCGTCTAAATAACCTGCCCTAAATGCTTAGCGCTACAACGTGTTGACACATTCTTTGCACTTTGGTCGTGCGCCACGAAATAACCTGCGATCAGGCCGGATTTCAACAGCCGTCTTGTTTACTCTTAGTTTTCTCTTTCCGCGTTTCCAGCGGGGATCATGATCATTTACCAAGCGAAAAGAAAATACAGACTGATGGAATGATTTTTCTTATTGAGTTAGTAGCCCCTATACTGCCGATTTATGTTTTCATCAGATTTATAAAACATCACAAGTTTACCGATATGAGCTATGAACATGTCCTCCAAGTCTGTTGATTCACGGCGAATTTTACAGTCAAAGTTAAGACCACCGGGCGTCAGACCTCCTTGTTCAATAACAGCCTGCAATAAAGTGGTACTTGGTAATCACGCTTAGAGATTAGAGACAGATCTCAATGGTTCTATCTGATAGGCTGATAAAGTCTTCAAACGTAGTGAAGTAACTACGTTTTCTTTCCTAGTAAGACTACAATAAAAGTGTTCTACAGCCTTAACAAATTCCTTATCCTTCTTATTATTTTTTATCTACAGCCAATCGCCCCTACTAATGGAAAGTTTAGTTGTAGTTCCATACACCCCCTTCTCCCAACGCACCACCGATGTATTCTTCACAGTTAATCATGGTTCATGAAAATTTGGTTTTAGCAAAATTGGTCACCGTTAAGAAATTAAACAGCTTAAGTTTCCAGCGCTAGCCCTTCATCATAGCGATTGGCTAAGACGAAGGACTAGTACTGGAAACGTCAGCTTTTAAATCTGTATTGGTGGTCAATTTACCTTATCAACGCAGATGCCAAAACCTAATTTTTATGCTTCACTCCCCCACTGACACAGCACCACAGTTTTCTTAGAAACTGGCCCCTTTAAATTATTATAAAACAATGAGTCACAAACCTTCATAACAAGCGTGCAGTTTTTAATGTCCATTGGGAACTGGTCTGTGTCCCAGCCCAGATCAGGTGATCCAGTGTTGGAATCAATTGAACCAAGAAAACCAAACCTGTTCAGTGCAGCAATGAATAATCAACAACATCTTTCAGCTGAGTGACAGTGACGTATAGTCACTGTACTGCTTAATGCTAACTAAAATACTACTTATGTCCATGAATAATAGCTGGAATTGGTTATCTTCCTTTTCTGTTAAACACTCAAGGTTAGACAAACAAATTAAGTCTTTTTCAAGATATGGTGTAAAAATCTGGAATAGTTTACCGTGCGAAATGCGTCAAATGTCCAAAAATAACTTTAAAATTAATATTCACGACACTTTACTCTGAATACTTTCAGAAGAAAATGATTATATTGATTTACCAGACTTAATTACAAAAATTTCCTGAAAACTCGGCATCTTATATTTGCAATATCTATGACTGTAAACTTAATTAAATTGAATTTATTTTTATTTATTTGTTTATTTATTTAACTACTCTTTTTCTCTAGTCTTTCTTGTGATCTATCTGTATATGTATTACATACGTGTAACCACTGCTCGCCTCGACTAGCTAACTTGCTAACTGCGGGCAGTGGATATGTTGCTTTCTGTAAATTCTGTGATAATTAATAAACAGTTGAATAAACAGTTGAATAAACATGACAACAGGGTGTGGTGGGGGAAATATGGAATTATTCTAGGAACAGCTTATTGTTGAAGGAAATGAAGGAAAAATGAAGGGAAAAAAATATCCTCTCATCTTCTCAATTCCTTGTGGAACATACATGTAAGTTTGAAACCGAGTTTTTCCATCTACTTCTGGTCTGTGCAGGTCTCATTAAAGAAGTCCATGTTGAAGTATGGTACATGTAGGCGATTGAAGTGGTAAGTTTGTGCTAGAGGGCTTTTCTATTTCAAAAGGGATTTTTTTACTTGTCGAGTGAAACAAAATACAATACGAAATGTTGTAGTAGTCAGCTTGGCACATGGCTACCAATGATGCATGAAATATCCTACCTTCATTTCAAGAAACTCGTGTGGTATGTTTTAACCAATCAATGCAATTTTCTAACTTTAACCTTTTATCTTACAAACAGAGTGTGGCCACACATTAAGAACAAGACAGCATTAAGGGGCCTGGGTATAGACATGCAGTTTATTCTTTACTCCATTCCTGTGTTAATTTAACTACTGATTGTAAATAGATAAAATTAATGTTTGAGCCTTACTTTGAAGCCATCACAACATCATGTTCATAGGAGTGTCCAGCGAGAGTTGTGTGATTGGGTTCAATGTTCAGCTGCGAAATAGACAATGAAATTAAACATGCAATTGAACAGTTTATAATTAAAATCTGGTTTTAAACTGTCACAAGTTAACTTACCTTAAAATCATCCTCTAATCCATATGTCTTCAGAAAAGCAATGACAGTTTGTGCATCTGAAATTTAAAAATACAACCTGGTAGTTATAAAAACCTATTCCAAGAATTTGAGAGTCAATGGGAAAAATGCAAAAGACAACAGAAAGTAAAGAGAAAGGGGAATGAGAGGAAAGGAAAGGGGAGGAAGGAAGAAGGAATAACATGAAAAGAAAGACCTGTGGAATATCATGAGAGAACTGAAAGAACAGGAAAAGAGGGGAGAATAAAGGGAGGGGAGAGGGGAGAGGGGAGAGGGGAGAGGGGAGGAGAGATGGGAAAGGAAAAGGGAATGGGAACAAGAACAGAAATGAGAATGGAAATGGTAATGGAAAGGAAAAAAGGAAAGGGAAAGTGAAGTAAAAGGAACAACAACAACAACAACAACAACAACACTTTATTAAATAACAAATATTAACGATTTAAATAGTACCTACCCACAAATAGTTCAAAAACTAGTCGAGGCGAGTAGGTATATTTAAGTTAGGCTTATTACGAGGGTTCAGGTTACAGCAGTTTAGATTACAATAAATAGTAGATTAAAATAATAAAAACAGTAAAGAAAGTAGAAAGAGATTACACTATACTGGTTGTAGTTACAGGATTGGTATGGTTTACAAGTTTTTAATTAATTCAAGAATTGAAGATGGTGTAAGATACAAATTTTCTTGGAAGAAGGAAGAGGGCAGTAAGCATTTTTGACTCAGCCAGTTGGAGATCATGAGAGCACTAAGTAGGGTCTAAATCTTGACATGTCTGGTGAGTTATGCTTGGTTATCAGTTTAGTATGGAAGTAGTCTGACTTGTTACTCACCATAATCATATTGATGTTTAGTTGGTTCTTTTGGTTTGGGCTCAATAAGCAACTGGCCAGTGAAACCTATCTTCTCTTTATAATCTGTAAACAGTAATCAACCTTGATTTACAGGTACAATGTACAATTTGAATGTATCATTGACAATAATATATGTTGTAGTTTCATTTTCTAATTTAGCAACATCTTAAACCTGAAGAAGGCTGGTCTGGCCAGCCTAAATATTGTTTCAAATATACATGTATTTACTCATCGTATCAGCTTTGCAGTAGTCCTTGGACTTTCGTTTATATTGATTCAGTTTAGCTGATTAGGTCTCCTCCTCTGAGATCCAAAGTAAAACCAGCAGGATCTTCATCCATGGTTTTTGCAGTTCAACAATAATATCTTGTATCTAATATTATCATCTTGGCATTGCAAAGAGGTTCTTTTTTTTGGTTTGAGGCAGTCATATCAGTAAACAGGGTGATCATAAGTGGGGTTACACGTATCTTATTTTATAGTTTTAAAATATAAAATATGAAATAATGTATCTATCTAAACAGATATAGGCTTGATTTCCAGCTGTTTTGTGTGCCAGCATTCCTTCACACACTAATGGGTGATTCAGCTGTTGTTGGGAGGAGTATTAAAAAAACCGGACTCCCTAAAATGGCTGAAAATTGAGCCTACAGCATCTACATTGTAATAGAAGAATTTTCAAATTTTCAAATTTTTAGCATTGATATGCAACTAGTTCTGAATCAGAATTGATGTACTGCTTTCAAGAATTCAACACTGAGCAGTTGTTAGAACTGTAATACAGATACATGTAAGTGGTCATGTGTACACATACCTACCTACAACCATTTGAAAGAAACTGCCCATGTGATCAAGTTCTCTCTTGACATCGGTGTTAAGTAAAGTGTGGTAACCTTCTCGTCCACCCCAGAAAACTATACATTAAAACATTAATAATCAAAAATAACTATTGTTACAACGAAATAAATTTGATTCATAATAATAAGAACAATTTCTTTTAGATTTTCGTTATGATAAGCCCGATCAGTTATTGATTAGGCTTACTGTAATGAATATTATCTAAAAGGATAGAGTAAGGATTAGGTTGAAGTTCACTTAAACCAACCATTATTTTTTGCTAATCTTGATAATAATAAATGTACATTTGATACCAGGTACACATACAGTACACCATAAGTATCAATAAATTGAAGGGGAGCGCGGAATACGGCCGTAAGTTACTTTTGATTTAACATCAAATTCTCCCTGTGTTTCACAAGGGAATACAAGGCAATTTGGAATGAGAATCTAGCCATTTATCAGAAGTCACTTAGGGCTTTTTTCCAGGTACCCCTACAATTGCATTGTCAGCTGTCACTATCAGCCAAACCTACCAAAGTTTTCTGCTCCAAGCTTTTTGGCGATCTCCAGCCCCTTCTTCACTTGTGCTGCAGCATGAGCAAATGCATGAGCATCTGGATTAGAAGCCGCACCATTCATATACCTGTTAAAATAATGCTGTTATAAAACTGCTGATAAATATATCATTATAATATATTATAACTATCCTTAATCATTATAATTTTATTAAAATAAAATCCTTTTTCTACTTATGGTCAGCACAATATTAGTGCATCTATCAATATACATGCCCAGAGGGAGAGGTCTGGTTATGACTACGTGGAGCATGTCTGACTTCTTCTTACCCCTATCCCTTCCCGATAACCTCTGGCTTATTACACTGAGGGGTGCATCATCCCCCTTAATACTTTGATCTGTCTATTTTTTCAGTTTTTTTTTTTTTACATTGAAATAAACTTTGTGACTACTTCTCATAATAAGCGACCACTTTACCAAAATACCAGATGCAAATTGCATTACAGTGTATGTGTTACAGCACAAGTTTAATAAAATGAAAATTTTGTTCCTTGCATCAAAACTTCAATATCATGAAACTTAACACTATTTTGCACCGATAGGTGCTCTGATAGGTCCACATATGGGTTCATATGATTCAAAGTTAAGAACCCCTGTGGTTTGATCTCTGGTAAGTAACCACCTCTAATAAGCGACCGACCACCTCCCGTATTAAGCAACCACCTACCATTTTAAGCAACCACCTCCTGTATTAAGCAACCACCTCCTGTATTTAGCAACCACCTCCCGTATTAAGCAACTACCTCCCCTATTAAGCAACCACCTACCATATTAAGCAACCACCTACCATATTAAGCAACCACCTCCCGTATTAAGCAACCACCTCCCGTATTAAGCAACCACCTCCCATATTAATTGATCACCTTGGCTTATCATTTTGGGTAGTCGCTTGTAGGAGGTTCAACTGTGTTCAAATACCTTGGGTTGGCAAAAAGGTTACATGTCGCCCAAAGAAGCTTGACACCAGTCTTTTTCTGCAGCTCAAGGGAAAGATCAGTTAACTCATCAAGATTAGCATTTGTTTCTTTCAGGTTTTCTCCTTCAGGGGCAATGTCTCTAAAAAATACAAAATTAAAAATTAACCTTTTAATTTTTTTGTTTATTTTTTTTTTTACAGAAGAGAACAACAGAATACTATTTTATGGTACATGTAGCTCACATTATTCACTTGTCAGGTCACAAAATAAAAGCTCTCCTGAACACTTAGGTGTGTTAGGAATATAAAATCCTAACACAAAGGTTATCCAAAGCTGTTTTTTTTCTGAAGCTTAATTTGTGAATAGCTGTGGCTATAGTGACCTAATTGACCAATGCAAACGTAATTGGCTCTCTTCAATAGAAAACTACTGAGTGTTATACCAGCATATATTTGAAACAGTTCATCACATTCAGTCACAGAATTTTTCATGTTCCATTATGCTTACTATAAAGATTAATCTCCAAATCATTGAACTTTGAACGTGTAACATAATCAACAAGTAGATTTTCTTAATTTAAAAGGCAATACTCAAATTATTATTGGGAGGGTTGAGTTCTGATTTAAGTCAAATCATCTCAGAGCTAACACTGAGTTGTGTACTGCATGTTACCTGTCATGAAAAGTGTAGTATTTGACACCAAGTTTCTCAAAAAATTCAAACGCTGCTCTCAGTCTTCTTTTTGCATTCTCCAAGCTGTTGCTACCGTCATCCCAGTGACGTGAAATTGTAGGAAAACCAAATGGATCAGCACCTGTGAAAAAAAGAAATTAAAATGTAAAGTTTAATACTTCCACTTTGAGTAGACTAAACACATATAAAGTTTGTTATAAAACATTATAGTCCAAAAAAACTAAAAAAAAATTTTTACATGGTAATAGCCAAATGTCGTTCCCTCAGTTACATGTGCAATGTAAGTAGCTCAGGCATAGCAGCTAGTTTTTGTTTAAGAAAAGATGCATGAAGACAAGCTGAGCTGGACAAATCATCATTTTAAGGAAATTCAATTCCAACACCACCCATCATTCCCTGGCCAACTGATGTGTATAAACAGGAGACAAGGAATCACACAGCCTACATCTTTTACCTCATGAAGTGAATGCTGAGGATATAAACTTAATTTTAAGCTGAAGCTGAGGATATAAACTTAATTTTAAAATTTACCTGTGCCTCTAAATGTGTGCCAGAAACAGACAGAAAATCGACACCAATCTTCCATGGTTTTTCCCATAACCACCTGTTGATAATATCAATGATAATTATATTCATGAAATCTATGTTTTCATATATTAATTGTAATTTAAAAATAATTAAGCTTATCTCATAGACTTTCGGAAATGGGCGAGATATTAAAACGCAGATAAATAAAGATTAATAACGTCTTTCTTTGTTGTTATGGAAAACAAGTTTTGATGGTGATGATAATGGAAGATCCGCGATCGAAACATGTTTTCAAGAAAACTGAAAGACTCATCAAAGAAAGTGGTTTTGTTTTTGACATCTTTCTGACATTCAATGCAGTTTATGCTTACCTCTTGTGGATTGTAGTGTTTGAAGCATAGGTTATCACCCGGTCCTCCATCAGGTTTATATTCAATCTTACTTATTCCTATAATAAAGGAAGCAACCATCCGAGATTCAAACATAAACACCACACCCAGTTAAGAACACAGCCGAGATAAAAGCCCGGAAAATAGACAATATATACAAAGAAAAATCGCTCCATCTGCAACCAACCTGGAAAAAATTCCCCTTCACTATCAGCTGATGAGCCATTGCTACGTGATCGCCGTGCTTTTTTACTCGGCGGTGCAAAGGAAGACATTTTAGGTAAGAAAAATTTAGTTGAGAAGAATTACCCCGGTGTCGAGGGTCTGCTTATATTTAGTCTTGTGACTGAAAGGTAAGCTTACGACAGTTTGTGATAGGCGTTACCTCTCTCTTCCTGTATGCGCGCGGAGACTGGAATCGGAATCACGTTACAGCCATGCTCCGTCACGCGTGACCAGTAATCTAGAGAACTTCCGAGATTTGAATGAAACCTTGAAGATCTCAGTGGAAAACACTTTGAAAGTCACGAATTAACGGAAAATAACTTCGCTGCAAGCATAAAAAAGCCTAATATTATTCGGATATGTAACATTTCAAACAAAATGATATTTTGTTGCTCTTTGTTTCCGAAAATGCGGTAAAATTCTCACGGGAATTCCGAATCTCGGAATGAATTTTCAAAACCGACGCGTAATCTTGAAAACTCCATTCAATTTTCAAAAATACTGGTCACGCGTGACGGAGCATGGCTGTAAATGAGTACGCAGACTACAGCGGTGTTCGCCTAATATCAAGTAGGTACTTCATATATTAAAATCAACATGGAGGACGATTCTCCGGTCATCTATGGCTTGGAGTTAAATGTAAGTTGTTGGTTAGTTGTTTTTTTCTTTTTTATCTTTGAAAAGTTAAAACGCTTTCTGACGATTGTATTAAGCATGTCAGTTTTTCTGTATTAGAATATTTTAAAGAAAAACGAGTCTTTTTTGAAGAAAAGGGCTGGTAAAAACTCATTGAGCTTTTTAGTTTTTATGCATACATGCAAATGTCCGAAATGAGTCCTGAGAGAGATCATAATCTTATTATTCCTCACATATCAACCATTGTTTCAACGGCTAAACTGCAAAATATGCGGCCACATATTTGCATTCCACTGAATGACAACTATCGGTAACCCTATTTGTGATAATGTGATGGGTTACGCCTTTTGCAGATCACACAATTAGAATTAGAATTAGAAAATGTACACAATAGGAACAGTAAGAACGCTAGCTGATATTGTTATTATTAATATCGGTGATAATACAGTGCGGTGATTGTGTTTTCCTTAGATTTCTGACACATACATTAAACTGATTAAAAGGCTGGTTTACACAATTGATGGTTTGCAATCACATGACCTTCAGTCCTGTGGGACTCAAATGACAAAGGCCATGGTGGCCATGTTGGTGCCAGAACAAAAAAAATTCATTAAAATTCTTTTGTAGGTGTCCTCCAACATGGCCACTGTGACATCATGTGCAAACCATACAATATGCCAGCCCAATTTGTTATTGGGAACAGGCGAACTGATTTACATGCTAGGATTTGGCGGCACAATTCTTCACCATTGTTAACTTGAGGTTGACAATTTTGGTCTGACTCTGCAAAAGATTTTTAAATTGGGCTGAATTTAATTTTCATGAATTGACCTCAAATTGCATGCCAAAACACACATCTGATTTATGCTCCAATACCATCAGGATGACAAATCCCTTTGGGACCTTGTCAAATTAGTTGAACCACAGTGGCCTTGTATTTTCTGTAATCACTCTCCTATTTTTCGTAGCTTTTTGGCAACTAATATGATCATTAAGTGTGAGTGTCAGTGGCTTGGCTCCACAGTATAATAGTACCATAAACACTGGTGTATAAGCCATACTTTTTTGCCTAAAATTTCTGCTCAAAATCGAGGGTGCGGCTTATCTACGGGAACATCTGTAAAAGGTTATCGTACTTTCCGGTGATATAATTAAGTTGACGAGACTTTTTGAGCCTCGAAATTAACCCTCGGACATACAATCCGCATCGAACACTTAACAGACGAACATGAGTGTAGCCTCAAATTGTCAAAATACCTGTGTTAAAACAGCGCTCACAATCTTTGTCAGACATTTCGAAGCTTTTAGCAATGAAGGAACACCAAAGACGAACGAAAGAAGCCAAAGAAAAGACATAAACAAACGAAAGACATAAAGACATAAACAAATGGCCATCTTGGTTCACCTTAGTAACCAGACTAAATAAAAACATGTGCCCATGAAATTTTGCACGGTTACCAAGCTTGTTTTGGCCTGAATTAAACAGCGGCTGCACTGAAAACTGCTGAAACTGTGTTTTTTTTTTCAATACAAGATGATTCGATGGATGGAAGCAAAGTCTAGCTCATATTTTGTGGAGCCAATTCTCTGACTTACATTTTTAATTTTGAAAAAACTTTTTCCCCCAAACTTTGAGCTTCAAAACTCGGGGTGCGGCTTATCTACGAGTGCGGCTTATACACCGGTGTTTACGGTAATTATTATTATTTGAGTAAAAAATCCCAAGATACATTACCCTTTCTTCTCTCTTCCTAGAGATTTGGCCAATATTCCCATTATATAATCCAATTTACCACCAGTCAGGGCATGTGTTCTTATTGACTGACTGAGAGGACTGGATGGGAAAATATTTGGCTTGAGGTCATGGCGTGCAGACCAAGCACAGCAACATCTGTGCACTATGACTGCCATTTCCCATCCGGCCCGAGCTAACTCAGTCAATAAGTATTTTATCATGTGACCAATTTTAACACCCGAGACCATACACCATACACCTTACATAATTACATACAATGTCATACGCTCATGCTAATGTGTCTGGCCTTCATGGGTATTTTGTCAATAGTTTTGAAAAAACAAGCATGCAGGGACGTACAGGTCATATGATAGTGCTGTTTATAGTGATAGCGATGATAACCAAAGTGATAATGATGACGATGATGATGACAGTGATGTCGATGATGATAATGAAGATGATAAATGCTATGATGGCAATGATGATGATGATGATAATAATGTCAGGAATGGTACAATGATGCATTTTTATGTTGATTTGTAGGCTCGAGCACTTGTTCCTCAACATGCAGAGACAGATGTAATCAGATTTATTGTTGGTACACAGTCTCTTAAATTTGATAACCAGGTGAGGGTTAATGTTCTCTATTCACTTAATTTTGCACGTTAAATCTTAATCATGGTTGGCAAATTTTCTTTTGTAAATTTTCAGATACATCTAATAGACTTTGATGATGAAAGCAATGTTATAAATAAAAATGTGTTCATGCATTCTGCAGGAGAAATATGGTGAGCATTTATTGTTTTCTCAAGCACCTTTTTGTCTTTTCAATCAACATATTCATAACATAATATTATTAGGATAAATTTTCTAATCTCATTAAGTGCACAGACTAGTTAATAGGTTTTCCTAATTAATAATAATTTATTACCAATTTAGGTCCATGAACACTAGTCCAACTGACAAAAGTATCCTGGCAACATGTTACAACAAAGGTGAGACACTGGAAACATTTTTATTTTTTCATGTTGTTAATTTGACTTTGCATTCTAATGTAATAACCAATAATTTTCTTTTATTGAGTCTTATGAGAAATCACTGATCCAATTGACAGTTGTTGTCCTTACCTTCAAGCTAATAGTTTTGCAGTCGGAGAATAATAATAACAAACTGTAATAAAAGTATGCTGACTGAAAGAACCTAGCATACTGTACATATCAGTAGATGCATTATTCACAAACAACCATCCACAAATAGGATGGCAACAAATAGGATGACTCCATCATTGGGGTGGAGGGGGGCGGGGGGTTTGGGGGTCCCCTTGGGCCTCTCCCATAGTTATTAATTTATAATCTAGTCTTGTGAGATTTTTAACGCATGGTTTTATTTTTGTTCTGTTTTATTCCATGACTCAGTTTCTGAATCCAAGGCTGAAATACAAGGAGCTCTTTGGAGGATCCCTCCAGTAGATGACACTGAGCCCCCGTTGGACTCCCCTGGGATCTCCCCTGGTAGTGGGGGACATTCTCGGTCACTTCAGCTCATCTGTAAATTAGACAACAAGCAGGAAAACATGAGAAGGTCAGTGTGCCTCACACATGAGCCCAGTGGTCTGGAGCCATGTATATAATTTTTGCTAGCCTGTCAATATGCAGCCATCTTCATCTCTAGTGGTCAACAGCATCGAAACAGGATATTTTTGACAATTTTCATGAATAAATGGACCACCTTACATGAAGGTCATGAAAAAAAATAATGGTAATTTCAAAGGCTAGAGGCAGGAGAAGTGTGTGCCAAGGTACAAGGCCTGGGGGTGACTCCCATATAAGAATGATGGGGGTGCTGGTTGGAAAATTTTGAAAAAGATCCTAAAAGATACCTGAATCTTGTTTAAGTAATGCTCCACATAGAATATCTTTGGTTTCAAGAATAGAACTTGCTTTATTTGGGACAAAATGCAATAGATATAGAACCCCAAGACCACAGTCCCAGTCATACCAAGGGTAAGACACACAAAACCAAAGCTCACTAGACTGACTCCATTGAGAAAATAGAACCATAACACCAATGAACGATGGAGATGAGGAAACAGAGCTTGGATAGACAAGAAGACTAAGGAAGTGGAGAACTGTACAATGCATGGAAGAAAAAGGGGAAAGAATGGAATGTAAGCGCAACTACAAGCCCCCAAGTGAAGGAGAAATGTAGAAACGCAAGAAGATGAATTGAAGAAGGAGTTAAAAAAAACGTCGTAAGCATTTTGATTAAAAACAAACAAAACAAAAAACAAAACAAACCAAACCAAAACATAAACAACCTAAAATTATTGATCATTGATAATTTTCAATTCATATACATGTACTTTAGTGAGCTCACTAAAAACGTATTAATAAACAACATAGATTGATAATATGAAAATATATTTATCTGCTCAGAAGGTCTGTCATTCTCGTCAGGGGCACAGTGAACAGACCCGGTAGAGAGATTAATTTCAACAAAACATTCCTCCCGAAATAATAAATAAGCGCACGAAGACAGGTAATAAACTTAATTAAAACTTTCGATGAAATTTACGACTTATTTGCCAAATTTATTCGGAAAACTCCCTACCACACGTTTCAAACCGTGGTACCACAGCTGGTCCTATGTGTCTGAGCTGACTGTTATCAATCTATGTAGTTTGTTTATTCGGTAAGACTAGTCTTTTACCTCAGAGTGTCCAGGCACTGAAGATGATTTGAGCTCTCTCCTTTGACTGATGCCGTGATTCAGTGGTTTTGTCCCAAATAAAGCAATGTTTATTCCATGTGCTTGGCTAGTCTTAGTCCTGATTCATGGTGGTGCATGTTGGCCTATGGGGCGTCTACTAATGGCCTGTTGTGTCAGACCTCTTTCTGAACTGAATGGTTCGAAATGCTGTAGAACGACGCGGTACTTCTGTGCTGGTATGGTCACTCAGACTGATGCTACTTTTTAGTATCTTTCTTTGTAAAGTTGGTTCTTGACAAACCTGGGTGGTTCGTGCATCGTTAAAAACTCCGTTCTTTATCCCCCCGAAACTACTTTATTTAGTTAATTTTTCGTATTTTTTTATTATTATTTTTTTTATGAATCATCGAAATTACATCAATAATTTTTACTGAGTTTTTTTTTCCCCCTTACAAAAATCATTCCCCTAAATTATTTTAATTTCATACATCAAAAATTATTCCCCTAAATTATTTCAAATTTCATACATCAAATGTTATTAATTAATACGGTATTTATTTAAAACATAAAATCCCTATTTATTACGTATTTGTGCGCGCTTGGTCCCAGGTCATTATCTAGCGTTTGAATTCAAATCGCGCATACAAACAAATGTCGCGAGCAGACTAGCCGAAAAGACTCAATGTTGTTTTTCTTTCCGCGCTTGGCTATTTTGTGGATGAAAATTACTATTATTTATGGATGGCTGAGCAGTTTTTAGTCTTCAGCCAGTATAGTTAGCATCTGCAATCGTAAATATGGCTGGTAGTTTCTGTTTGATCGCTCGTGTCTGCAGTTTTTCTCCCACTGAATCACGGCATCAGTCAAAGGAGAGAGCTCAAATCATCTTCAATGCCTGGACACTCTGAGGTAAAAGACTAGTCTTACCGAATAAACAAACTACATAGATTGATAACAGTCAGCTCAGACACATAGGACCAGCTGTGGTACCACGGTTTGAAACGTGTGGTAGGGAGTTTTCCGAATAAATTTGGCAAATAGGTCGTAAATTTCATTGAAAGTTTTAATTATTACCTGTCTTCGTGCGCTTATTTATTATTTCGGGAGGAATGTTTTGCTGAAATTAATCTCTCTACCGGGTCTGTTCACTGTGCCCCTGACGAGAATGACAGACCTTCTGAGCAGATAAATATATTTTCATATTATCAATCTATGTTGTTTATTAATATGTTTTTAGTGAGCTCACTAAAGTACATGTATATGAATTGAAAATTATCAATGATCAATAATTTTAGGTTGTTTATGTTTTGGTTTGGTTTGTTTTGTTTTTTGTTTTGTTTGTTTTTAATCAAAATGCTTACGACGTTTTTTTTAACTCCTTCTTCAATTGATCTTCTTGCGTTTCTACATTTCTCCTTCACTTGGGGGCTTGTAGTTGCGCTTACATTCCATTCTTTCCCCTTTTTCTTCCATGCATTGTACAGTTCTCCACTTCCTTAGTCTTCTTGCCTATCCAAGCTCTGTTTCCTCATCTCCATCGTTCATTGGTGTTATGGTTCTATTTTCTCAATGGAGTCAGTCTAGTGAGCTTTGGTTTTGTGTGTCTTACCCTTGGTATGACTGGGACTGTGGTCTTGGGGCTCTGTATCTATTGCATTTTGTCCCAAATAAATCAATAATAGAGGAGGAGCTGATACGATGGTTCATAATTTTATTTCATTATAAAAATAAACTTAAGAAAATCCATTTGTGTGAAATAAATTGTAGGAAATGTTCGGCTTAACCAATCAGAATAGCAGAAGACAATAGCTAATAATTTTGCTTCTTTGATGAAGTTGCCCAAATACAATATCTTTTGAAACTTGCATGTTGTGCGATTGGGTCTCAAATTACTTGAAACCTTAAAAAATTAGACAAAATGCACCTGAACCTTGAGTCCAGGCTAATGAGATCACTACTTGTAACAATGAAAACAGTTGACATTCCATCGTGCATAACCGTTCAGCGCTATCCTTCTTATGCAGATCATTACTTAATAGGCGTGTCTCAAATATGTTTTTACCCTCAAGAGGCGCCAATTTTATACAACACAAGACATATGGTGGCATATATCAGTCATATTGTTTCAGCTCAATACAAGGTTTTAGTCAACAGGGTGTCCAGGTGTCCTGTGGACACCCATGTTTTGAAGAAATTCATGGAAATCGCACCTACAGATTGTACTCCTATAAAAAGTTATGATGGGAAATAATTTCAGGATGCACACTTTTCAATTTCTGGCTAAATGCCTGGCTCAATACTCTAAAAGGTGCAGTGACCATGGTCATTTTAGATTTCAGCACCCTAAGCGACACCAATCTACAAATTTTGACCTCTAAAATTTATGATGAGAACCCCGTCATTTTCATATCAGAATTCCCCTCCCCCCCCCCCCCCTCCCCGCATCCTGTGGATGCCCATGTTTTGAAGAAATTCATGAAAATTGCACCTTTCCCTGGATAACAAGGCAGCTGTTTTTGCAGGTTTCTCAATAGCTTGTTAACCTTTAAACTTCCGACAGTGCCAAACATCAATATTCAAGGAAAATTCCAAATTTAATTTTTAAAATATTGAAAAACAAATGGTACCATGCAAAAGTACTGCCGAAGTAGTTTCATTTGATTGGTCACACCATAGAATTTTGTCCACAGACTGAAAAGTTAGAACTACACTACATGTCTCCATAACTGACTCTGGTAGTGAAAGGGTTAATTAGACACCTGGCCTGCAGTTCAGGTGTATTTTGGGCGAGCGAGTGCTGAATATCCCATCTAGTGTTTATAAGTTTATTTGCTTGGGGCGAGTGCAAAAGAATTTAGTTGATTACAACTTTCTTAATTCTCTATTTTTCAGTGTGTTGTGGAACCCATCTGGTAATGGGAGTCAAGTTGTTACGGTTTGTGAACAGCATCTTGAGTTGTGGGACCTTGACAGAAATGCTTCAACGGCAGAGGTATGTTGTAATGAAACACTTTACAAACTAGACTTGCCACAAGTTGACCTTCACTTGTTTTGTCAAGTTTTATAAGCAATAAATTTGTGCGAGGTATTTAAGTTGCGAAGGACAACTTGTTTCACTTGCAACAATTTGAATCAGACTCATAATTTTTGGAGTGAAAAAATGATTGACACGTTGCAAATTACACACGCTCCGTGTGCAATCATCGCAAACTCGAATGGCGTCAGATGGAAATTCAACTACTATGAATACCTAATTTGTAAAGTTGTTCTCTTGCCAAGATCAAGAGAAATAATTTGTATCCTATGTGGAGAAGAAGTCCAAAACTCCGATAACCACTGGAAGCTATATATTTCGTTTGCTGACTCAAAAATAAAACAGAGCATAGTAAAAGTGCTTGGTTCAATACTTGACACACTGACTTTGTCAAGACAGCAGTAATGTAAGGACAAGACTGCGACTCTGGCGAAGAATATTGAGTCAGTGAGGGAAAATTTCTCTTGGCTGAAAAGCGAGGACAAACGGTAACTGATCACAATGGGAACAATACTCTAGACATTTTGGTTAATTTTGCAAAATAAAAAAGTAGCACGGATCGTTCAATGTAGACAACAAACAGTCTCTCTTTTCCAGCTTAGTCCGTCGAGCGAGAAACGAAAAAACATTAGCGAATGGATAATGGCTGCGCGAAACCAAATGTTTTTTTGTTTCTCGCACGACGGACTAAGCTGGGAAAGAGAGATTGCTCGTAGTCTACGTTCAATGAGTTCACTGATACAAACTGTCTTTGAATGATGTTAATAGAACCACACCTCATCCAGTTGATGACATATGGTACAATTTCAAAACAAAAGATCTTTTCTGAGAAACACTTCTTTGCCAATAAATATTGAATCCTCTACTGCAGTTTTCTGTACTCCATTCAATGCGTAATTTTTAACTTTGGACAAGCCATACTCAATAGCTCACGTATAAAAATCCATGTTTGTTAATTATTTCAGATTTGATTTTCAGGTATGAAAACAAAACAGACCTTCTGCGCAGTAGATTTAGAGTGCAAACAAGCTTAGAAAAACAACTTTTTTCAGTCTAGAATAGCTAGAATGACTAATTTCCAAATAAAAATGTACCCCAGTTGCATATCAAAAATTGCCTGAGAAACTGATTTGGAAATCAAAATTACAAAAAATGCACAGACATCTTTGCATAAGGCGATGTGAGTGAAATTACAACTACTTATGAAATGCACGCAAGTCTGATTTCTTTAAATAAAATTGGTTTTCATCCTATGTAATAAATGAACAAACACGTAAAAAAAGTCAGCAAAATCAATCTTGGGCAAGATTTCTTTTTAACCCCATACATTAATTATGCATACGCTCCATTGTAAAAGACAACAATCGCCCTGACAATAGACTGCCTTCTGAGTATTTTGACTTGTTGGTCAAGAGTACATATTCATTGAAAAACTGCAGGTAGATTTTTGATGCTGATCATGGGATAATCCATAGGACAGAAAAGGGACTGTATAAATTAAGGATAAAGGAATAACTGCAGAATATCAGGCCACTTTGAAGCAGACTGTACCCTATTCTCATGCTTCTCCTTTTTCTCACATTTTTAAGAGTGAGAAATAGAAACAGACATATTGCCTGTGCTCATTCCAAGTGATGGCTACATGGTCACATGCTATTGTTATCCATGTACATATGTGGCTACATAGCTATCACATGGAAAGCACAAGCAATATGTCTGAACAGTGGCTACGTGGTCACATAGCCACTGTTTTGGAGTGACCAGGAATTCTGTAGTTCAGCAGTTGAGGATCAGATGGTGTTTTGTTTTCCTTCACAGTCCATTGATTCAGCCCGACTGGAGGGCAAAGGTCAGCCTAAGTTCACCACAGGACGATGGAATCCACATCACAGTGGTTCACAGATTGCCACAGCTAATGACACAACAATCAGAGGATGGGATGTCAGAACCATGAGGTTAGATTGAAGTGTTGCTGACTATGGTACTTACCTTATTGCCCTCGGGGGGAGGGGGGGGGGGGAGTAATCTGTCCAATACAGTTTTGATTGGTGGTGTGCCACTGGGATTCTGTACCCATTTTGGCCCTGTGCTATACCAGACCATGTTCAACTGCATTTTACAACCCTATCCTAGACTAGACACCAAAACTCCCTACCCTACCCCAGACTAGTTTATGAAACGCTCTTTCACTTTCATACTCTGGACTAAACTCTTCGTATCACTGATAAGTTTTCCAGTAAATGATACCCCATTCTATGCCAAAACTCTCTGATTTCTATACCCTATTTACAGACATTGCAGACTTTGTGAGGAAGTACTCTGTTGACAGAATGATTTTTTGATAAAATAATGTTGTTTTGTTGCCGTCGTAGGTCTGTATACACGATTGAGAACGCACATAATCAACTGGTGCGAGATCTGGACTTTAACCCTAACAAGCAGTACATACTGGTCAGCTGTGGTGATGACTGCAAGGTGCGGTTCTGGGACACAAGGAACGCCTCTAATCCCCTGATGGTGCTGCAAGATCACTCACACTGGTAAAACAGGTTTTGCTCTTTATAATCAGCCAAACTATCCTGATATTTTTGTCTATGGACCTCCACTAACGGATGCCTCACTAACTCTATACCGACCATGTTTTCCTGTCCCAACTTCTGATCTTCTTGTCCCGTCCTCTTATCCATTTGGTCAAATCCTCTAATTAAAACCCTTTCCTTAAAGGCTACCTTTCTATTACGGCCAGAAAATTCTTTTCGCAAGTGGAGGTTGACTGTATCAATATTTTGCCAAGATTTGTTAAGTTTGTTTGACAAATGCTGTCAACCCTGTCACCAGGTCCTTCTCCTCTTTATTCAATTCAAAATGGCGGGTCGGGCGGAGAAGAGCCTGGACAAGACTACCAAAATACTCCAAGAATCCTGGAGTATTTTGTCACGTGACACACAATTAAATGGCGTTAGCGGAGGTTATTTCCAGCAAAACATGTGGTCATGTTTGTTTTCTGATAATCTGAATCAGTTGTTCAAACGGAACGAAAACATTTCGTCTTTTTTACGCGACAAAATACTCCAGGATGTTTGGAGTGTTACAGGTTTCTTCGCCCGCCATTTTGAACGTGAAGAAGGCCCAGTCAGGACGAGGTTGCAAATACCGTATGAATACAATACGGCAATTTAACACTGTCTCTGTTTTTAGGGCGTGGAGTGTGCGGTACAATCATTTTCATGACCAGCTTCTTTTGACGTCGAGTAGTGACAGTCGAGTGATACTCAACAACATTGTGTCTTTGTCGTCTGAGCCTTTTGGTCATTTGGATGACGAGGATGAAGAGGATGGAATGCAGGACAAGGGGTCAGTTGGTTTTTAAAGTCCTACCCTGCGTGGCAGGCGCATGCGGGTTATGTGGAGAGTAATTTTGGGATGCCGGCGCGATGGGTAGGCGCAAATAGGAAGTGGGAGGAGGAAGGAGCTTCACTCCCGCACTTATGCCCCTCGCGTCGGAGGATAAAATCGTGACCTATCTCTTGCATTTTTGAATAGTCAAGACAGTCTTAATTCGCCGCTCCAAAAACTGTGGGGACTGAGCACCAGCGTTTGGCACTGAGATTTCTGGGATCATTTGGGTAACCAGTATAAGCTATGATTGGTTAAGGGTTGCCTTGGAAACCATCAATCTATCGAAACTAACGCTGGTTACCCAGACGATCCCAGAAAGCCTAATGCCGAAAGCTGGTACACAGTCTCCCTGAAATTTCTGGAGTGACAAATAGCCCATCTGGTCCACAAGGAAAAGTATAATTTTTATTGGTTCTCAATTTTGCAGTACGGCGGTTAAGATGTAACACTCACGAATTGGTTTTACTGAATTGTGTGTTAAAAAAAAAACAGGTTGTGTGAAGTGGCAACTTTTGGGATGTCTGTCCTACAGTGTTGGAAAAAAAAATGTCTGTTACAGCCAAATTCGTTGTATCGCGATGCGCAAAATGCAAACTTCGAAAAATTTTCTGCTTTTTCTGCGTTTTCTGTTCCGTCAATCATCTCAGTGGGAGGCGGGGTTAACACGGAGCGAGTTTTTAGCGCGATGAGAGATTCCCGCAAGTTTGATTCGGAGAGTTCAATGGCGATAAATTTTATTCGAAGAGCTGATGAGAAAGAGAAAGGATGCTTAATCGAAGAAGATGGATACAGGAGAGGAATTCAGAAAGTTAATTTTATCCGTCGATTTTTACCTTAGAATTTGTGTCTTCGCTTGTAAATCTGATTTGCATCGGGCATATTAAATTAGTGAGCTCCGCCGGCGTTGGACGTTTTATCGGCTTCAAAAGTTTGCATCTAAAAAAATTCGACGACTAGAGATGGGAAAAACCTTCTTCAACTTCCATGGAATATTTCATTTATATGCTGGCAAAATCGACTCCGCTGGCGAGCCGAGAAGTTTGAGCTTTTCCTGTTGTTTACAGTTACGGTCGACCGATCATGCATCAACGGTAATAATATGCAAATGTAAACTGACAGTATGTATGCAGAAAACGAATGTAGTAACGACGGAAAATAAAATAAAATATACAAAAACAAGATGCGATGTGATTGAATATGAACTAAATATTTGAAAGAAATCATCTTGAAGATGATTTTGAAGATGAAATCATTGACAGAATTTTCAGCTATAAGTTTGTCTTACGTACGGTACACTCTTTCGACTCGGGCGCAGAAATTTGATCATAATTCCGTTTTGGTCTTTTAATCACGCCGATTACAGGTATTTTACAGTTTCCAGGTATTTCTAGCATTTAGCTCGTTAATTTTTCATAAATCGATCTCATGTTCAGTCTTTAATTAAAACTGCCCAAGCAAATGCATAACCCCGCCTCCCACTGAGATGATTGACGGAACAGAAAACGCAGAAAAAGCAGAAAATTTTTCGAAGTTTGCATTTTGCGCATCGCGATACAACGAATTTGGCTGTAAAGTGGCATGAAAAACTTATGAATGCGGTGAACTTTTGACTTTTTAACACGTACATTTGGCAAAAACGGTAGTTTCTTGCTGTTGCGGATGGTGTGATCACCAATTGACGTAAAACAAAAGATTCAAAAGACACTGAACAATTTCCCACAACACAAAAGCTAAACAACAAAGAGACACCGCGAAAACGTTTGTAAAACTAGCTTGTATGGACAGTACTGGGATAATATTTAATAATGGTGTTTGTTGTTGTTTTTTGTGTGTTTTGTTTGCAGGTTTATGGTCCTTGCCTTCAGCTGGGCCTCATAAAAAGGAACTTGTCAAATATTTTCCTAGTATGAAGCACGTCTAATACTCCCTGGAACGAAAAGAAATACACCGCAGTTATCCAATAACAACCTGCGTATCTTTCTCTCTCCTTCAGTCTTTAACTTAAATTTTCGTTTCCAGGTCCCGCGAACCAACAAAAGACGGAGTCATAGCAACGTTTGATGAACACGAAGACAGTGTGTATGCTGTGGAGTGGTCTACCGCTGACCCCTGGGTGTTTGCCTCGCTATCGTACGATGGAAGATTGGTGATCAATAGAGTGCCGAGAACGGAAAAATATAAGATCCTTCTATAGTGAAATGGGGAATGAATTGTACAGAGGCAGTACAAATCATGACAAAGGAAAGATCCGCTAGGAAAGAAGTGGAAAGGGTGACAACTAATAAGGAGTGCGCAGATAAAAAGAGAAAAAGATAAAGTAAGACACTCTGGCCCCAGTGCTCACCGCTTGCAAGGGCGAAGAGACTGTGTGAAATGCTCAGAGCGCAATGCACGTAAGACGTGTATTTTGAACTGTCACTATCAGAGAAGAGACACGAGGGGGTTTACATGAATAACGAAAGAAAAATATAGTACTGTCCCACATGAAAACAATGAAAAATAACAATTGCTCGAAAATATGTAATTTTCTTTCAAAGAAACTGACACTAAAACATTGGTAGCTGTTTGAGGTTAAAAAAAGACCGGCACATTTGATAAATTTTCATTGCTTAGACTTGTCCAACTTGTCCGCACCTCCATTGTTATAAGAAATTGACGTTAAATTGTTGGAAATAAAGTCTAAATTATTTAGAAAAAAAAAACGGGTGGAAATATAATTTTAGTGTACAAAAAAAATCAACCTCAGACCCTGGGAACGAGGTTGCAAAAAAATGGATACGAATATCGCCTATTTTCGCTTTTTTCTATTTTCGCGTAAACAACCAAACAACAAAGAAACTGAAAAGAAGCAATTTGATTGGTTTAGCGAACGGGGTTAAACGCGCGCGGCTTTTGATTGGTTGAACGAACATACAAAGCAAAGCGAGAGGAATGTAAGCTAAAAAGTAGCTATTCTCTTTGACGTCACTCGCATTACAACATTCTGATAGGTCAATCGAATAAGCCTCTTTCCATATTAGGCATATTTTTAGCGGGGAAAACGAGCAAAGCTTGTTTTGATCCTTTGAACTACTGATGGATCAAACAAAACACGAACATTCAGGGAAACCGTTTTTCAAGGTCACACGAACAGCGCTCTATAAAGATAAATTCGAAACTGATCCTGTCACGTGGGCTAGAAGTTCTGATGCGACAAGGTTAATTGAAAGAACCGCATACTTTCAAAATTATGTTTACAGTACCTCAAAGTATTAAATTATTTTATCAGACTCGTGTACATTTTGCTTTTTTTCTCTTTTGGACACGATCACAACACACGCTTCTGGTTCTTTTGCCTTACACGCATGTATTATGGCGCACGTCCGCATTATAGTTACATTACTGTATCATAGTTTTTAAAGAAAAAAGAACTGTCCGAAATAATAAGTACAGTCGAACGTCTCCTTATTAAGTATCCCTCCGTGATACTGACACTTCTCTTGGCTTTTAGAGAGAACAAAACTCAAACAAACTCTACCTCAGCCCTTTCCAAACGGAAAGGGTTTCAATCTGTCTTTTCCATAGACAAATTCGGCTAACTGAACGCATTGTTGTACCCAATTCAAACCTTTTGGTATTAGAACTCTTTGTTCATTATATTTCCATATCAATGAAGCATTGACATGGAAATTATATGGAAATATTGTGAACAAAGAATCTTGTTCCCATAAGGTTTGAATTTGGCACAACAATGCCTTAGCCGAATTTACCGATTTCTTTGACGAAGAGGGCGTGGGATACTAGCTTAAAGACCCAGTATTGTCCATTATGCTTCTCGCGCATCTGAACAATAGAAGCCTCGCTCCCGTGCAAACCAAAACAATAACAGAGGCGCGTGAAGCATAATGGACAATACTGGTCCTTTAAGCCTTCCCTTGATCCAATGCGCACTCACCAGGTAATTCTTTCCATGTTGTATAATGGTAAGACAAAAGCGACTGGAAACCAGTGGTTACGACCGCACAACCCGATAAAATTATTGGCGGGAAAAAGACTTATTTAGTTCAATCAAAACAAACGCAATGATTTTTCATAAATAATTATTTATTGCAGAGCTAAGCAATCTTTAATTTTTTATCATTTTGTAAATTCTGTTGTTTCGTTCTTTTGCGTGATCTGTGAGGACCACATTTTATTCAGTGAGTTATTTCCTTTTCCTTCCCTTCCTTCCTGTTGGTCCTTCCTGGTGTTTTGCTTTCTTGTTTCGATTCTTGTTCTTGACGTTCACTGTCTCGTAATAACGAACACCAATCTTCTGTTTATTCGTCTTTAAACGTGGTTGCTGAAAGCACGAAAAACAAAGAAAACAAAGAAAACGAAGTGTTATTCACAAATGATGTTCAGTTTGAAATAAAGCAAAACTAAATTGTTAACTTATTTCCGGGGACACGTTGCATAAACTGTAACGTCGGATGTAA